>CM019745.1:10769308-11182749 GCA_009761775.1 Ficus carica | reverse complement strand
CACCCATATGGGGGAATTGAAAAGGGATAATGTTGTCTAAAATTTTAAAAAAATCTTCAATTTTTTTTAATTTTATGGAAATGACAATGAAAAGTTTGAAAGAAAAGGTGATTAGATAATCTTTCAGAGTCTCAAAACTTCAAGTATTTTCTTCTACAATATAACGTCATTGTCAAGTTACATATTATTAAATCCTCATTACCATGCATGATGCTTATAGGTGGATTAAAAAGGAACAGTGTTGCTAAGATAGTATGTTTATTAAGAACTCTTAAATGGTAAAATGAGAACTTTTCCAGCAAAAAAATGAGAACTTGAAACTAAACATATTTTTTAAACAAATTCTGAAAAGTTAAAGTTTTCAATTGATGAGTTCCAATTGCTTTAGTGCCTAAAAGAGATTTTCTTTACTTCCATCAAGTAAAATCATTCTAGAAAGACTAGATCCAAATATTTTATTTTACGAATGCTTTAGGAGTTTTTTCAATTCCCTGAAAGTATGCCTTGGGAATTTGCTTTGTTGATCTTCCATTAAAAATTCAAGTCGTTGTATAGTTTAAACTGTGTTTGTTAATTTGTTTTGGAGTAGTTCTGTAATTTCGGAATGTCCTCATGTCCATTGTCCATCACATATTGGAGAATATCTTGATCTATAGAATGTCTCGAAGAAGAGCACTAGGGGGCTTGAAAGAGGCTATAGCATTTAGGGAGGAATTTTACGACATGATGGATACGTAGATTAATGGACTAGACTTGATCAAAAATATATTTTTTTGAGTGTAACAAAGTGGAAACTTCAAAATAGGTAGATAGCTTTTCTTCTCTCAAAATTTCATTTTTGCTTTTCTTTTGTTTTTTGTTTTTTTTAAAGAGTCACATTCTCAGATTGTGATTGAACTTTAATTTGGCAAGAAATGGTTGGTTGCATATTCAATCATCCATAAAGTGGATGTACACTTGATAAGGAAAATAATTAAAACAAATATGCATGTTTAATGATTTAGTCATTGGTATTTCTAGTAAATATCATTGAATTTGAAAAGAAAATTGACATTTTTTTTTCAATTAAAAATAAACATTACCTTTCTTATTTTTTCAAACAAAAAAACACAAAAAATCACTTATACATTCTCGTGTTTAAAATATCAGAAACAATAATGCGAACAATAATAAAAATAGCTATTTTCATATATATATATATATATATTTCTTAGTCACTTTTCCTCCTATAATTTAAAAAATAATACAAAACACTTGACGCTCTCTGATTTTATTATCAATTGGAACATTTTTTTAATCTATAAGAAATTTTTTTAAAATTTTCTTATATTCTTATATTATTATTTGTATTCTTTAATTTTTATTATTAAAGTTCATTATTAAGAACTCAACGCGTGCATCGCAAGACTGAACTAATTATATAACAGGAAGAAGAAAAACAAATGGCTAAAGAAGACAATGACGAGGATAGTAGAAATTATTATCATTGAAGAAATCACCATATTTGACCAGCCAATCCTGAAAGGATTTAAAAAAATATATATATCTATATCTACTTTTCTGTTATATAAAAGAGCCTTTGATTTTTTTTCAAGGCAAAAAAAAAAAAAAAAAAAAAAAAAAAAAACAAAAAAAAAAAAAAACAAAAAAAACAAAAAACAAAACAAAAACAAAAACAAGAGAAAAAAAGAAAAACAAGAGCCTATGATTTTGTTACACCCCCTCAAGTTGTCATGTTTTATTTATTTATTATTTATTCATTTATTTTTATTATTTTGTTTTTCATTAATTTTTCCTCGTTTCCATCCTTATAGCTTCCATAGGATGGTGGCTTTTTTTTTTTTTTTTTTAATCTATTCTCTCCATTTATTTATTTATTCATTTTTTTTGTTTATTATTTTATGTTGCCTTTTTTTTTTTTTTAACTTATGCTATTTTTATGCTTGTGGGTTTTTTTAAACCTTTTTACACCCTTTTTTTTTTCTATTTTTTAATTTAAAATCTTGTGTAATTTTATTTTATATCCGTATCACCAATTTTTTCTTCTGTTCTTTTTTTATTTTGTTATATTTTTTATAAGATGCATGAAAATTAATTTATGTTTAGCTTTTCATGTATTTATCATAATTAACATTAAATAACTTACAAATTATAAATATTATTATGGGATTTCACACTTTCAGAGTGTGTTCTCCTACCAGTTAGTATCCCAAGTATCAACTTTCAATTTACCTAATATTTAATGAAGTGACACGTTAATCAATATGAAAATGTATGATAGTACTAAAAAATAAAAGTTAACCAATTCAATTGACAGAGTGTAGAACTTTGACACATTTTTTGCTATTATAAAAGAAAATAATACTCGCTCAGCTGTAGAAATTAAGATATAACTAGGACCAATTTGGTTTGATTTATTAACCTGTCAAATATAATCCCGGTTTTTGAATTGTGATGAAGGATTGTGAATTAAATAAGAGCTTAGAGACAAATCTATTAACCAAAATGAAAAATATAACTTTTAGTCGAACAAAATTACATCATTAAAGATGAAGATCTGACCATCGTGGGAGGTTACTAGGTGTGGAGGTGACTGCGGGATTGGGAGGCCTACGTTTCGGCGAAATGTTGGAGGGGAAGGGTCGTGGCATTGATGACACTTTCAGGCTATCTACTTTGGATGTGGTGGTCATCTTCTTGCCTGAGGTTTTCTGGTGTTGGTAGATTTTCATTTTGTTTTGGTATGTGTTTGTGCGTAGGTGTAATAACTATGTATCATACGCAGAGTTGATTTTGTTTGTTGTTTTGGGTGTGTTTGTTTTCCGTCCTTAATAATAACGATGGTCTTCTCATCGTCCTGGCTTGTGTTTGTGGCCAGATTTAGATCTTAGTGATTTATTGGTTCTGCTAGACTTGTGGCTATGCAGGGTGTTTGGTGATCTCTGCGATCTGAGGTCGTGGCTCTCAATTGATCGGCAGTGTTCGTCGTTGGTTGGGCTTTGTTAAGTAGAGCTTGGTGCATGCTTGTTTCTGGCATGTCGAGAAACTTTCTCGTTTTCGGGCCTCAGACTTGCACCGTTCCCACTGCGTGTCAGTTGTTTGTACCGATGGTTGAGGGTTATGATCGCTCAATTACGGGAGATTTGCATTATATTGTTCAGTTTATAACTCTTTATTGATGTTAATGCATATTTTCCTAAAAAAAATACATTAATGAAATGTTAGTTTAAGTCATTATTGCAAACACCCTTTTTCTTACTAGTTTCTTTTTAATTTCTCCCCATTTCGTTATTTACTTCAGTCAAGTCAATACATTAAAAGCATAATTTTTTTTTTTTTTTTTTTTTTTTTGGAATTTGATGAAGCTAGTGGTCCGGTGCATGCGTGTCCAGACAAAACTCATTGTAATCTCCCTCATCGGGAACTTATGTCTACAAACCACATGATTCTTATCCATAATTTATACCAAATCTTTCTCGTTGGGCAGCTTGCTCGTGTGGTAAATTGATGAAATGATTATTAAGGGGGTGTTTGGTGTTTTAGTTTGAGTTAAGATTTTTAAGTTTCATAGTAATTTTGTTGACTTTTCAGTAAGATAAAAACTTTTTCAAAAAAGACAAATTTTTTTTTCAGAAAAAGATAAAAAAAAATACAGTTTCACTTGAGTGAAACGAAAGTGCCAAACATGGCCTAATAATTTACTAAACTATAATCTTCTGGCCATCCATGACGATTTATTATTAATCTCTTACCTTCCTTACTCATAGGACTTTTTTTATATTTTTGCTTTATTTATCTGCCTTATACAACTAGTCTTATTATTGTTCTTAAATTAAGTATATAAAAAAAGGTTCGAAGAAGAAGTCCATTTCCTAACTAGTCCTTCTTCAGAAGCACTCCGCTATAAAAGGCCTGAGCGTAGAGTTCCTACGGTCTTTACCGAAGAACACCACAGATAAATTTATACATATACATATACATATCTTTTATATTTATATATCTTGAGATTAACATACAGGAATAATCATCAATGGATTCCAGTAAGGTGGAGACGAAGAACAAGCCTCATGTAGTTTGCTTGCCATACCCGGCTCAGGGCACGTGAACCCAATGACAAAGCTTGCCAAACTCCTCCACAACAAAGGCTTTCACGTCACCTTTGTCCACTCAGAGTTTCAACTACAGACGCCTCCTTCGATCTCGAGGTCCAAACTCTCTGAACGGCCTTCCGTCGTTCAGGTTTGAGGCCATTCCCGACGGCCTTCCCGAGTCCGACGCCGATACCACCCAGGACATACAGGCCTTGTGTTTGTCCACCAGAAGCACTGCCTCGCACCCTTCAAACAACTCCTTTCGAAGCTGAATTCTTCGCCGGATGTTCCTCCGGTGACCTGCATAGTTTCCGACGGTTCCATGGCCTTCACTCTCGAGGCGGCCCAGGAGCTCGGTGTCCCGGAAGTTCTCTTCTGGACCACAAGTGCCTGTGGATTCTTGGCCTATCTTAATTATCGTCAGCTCGTTGAGAAAGGCGTTACGCCTCTTAAGGTACCAATCAGAGCTTTAATGATTTCTGTCTCTAGCTCAATAGTCAATACAGATAATTTTTCTACATTTTCTTTCCTTTTTTGGGAAAATGTAAGCGGACCACTAATTGTTGTGATAGCTCAGTTAGGATATATTTTTTAGTTCTAGTTTCAAAATTGGTTCAAAGTTGTTATTTCAAATTACTCTTACTTTAAGATTGTTATGAGTTATGCGGCGCTAATAAGCTTATAAACCGTGGTCGTTAAACTGACTCAGTAATTTGAATATATATATATATATATATATATATAAAATTGATCAGGTTTTTAAGTTTCACTAACAAATCTAAGATTTCTGTTATAACCGGAAAGAAAGGATAAAATTGTAATATTGATATTTTATCGAGATATTGCAAAGAAAATTAAAGAAAATGTTGAGCGGTTCGGTTAAGCTAGCTTGACATAAAGACAAAAACATATATGGGCTCCACCTCTGGAGTTTTTCTCCCATTATTGTCTCAGCCGAAACTACTCTTCTCTTGATTAAATAATTATTGTATCATTACATTTCAATAAACTAACATTTACATTATTAAACCTTAATAATCTTTGTCAAAAACACGTTTGGCTTATTCATAATACTAAGTACTATATTTTAAATATTCTAAGGCATGTTTGTCGCATAGGATAGAGGAGGACTGAATATAACTAGATTTAGTCACTTGTTTATTTGGACATAAATTTTGAAAGACTAAGCTCTTATTCAGTCCATGACTTAATCCTCATGAAAGGGGATTCAACTGTCCTAAGAACAGGATTAGCGTTTTATATTCTTAGCAACAGCACCATTTTTTATTTTAATCTCTTCGTTTCTCCTCTGGTTTGGGATTTCAGTTTTTTATTTATTTATTATTTTTAATTTTTGCACTTATCCGTCTATTATATATCCTTTTGTCTTTGTGCAGATAAAGATAAATAGAAGGTAATAGTGTGAAAAAGGAGGTCGACATAGTTAAGATTATCATATTAAATCTAAAATTGGATAAACTGTTGTTTGAATATTTTTTTTTTAAAAAAATTTAAAATTAAATTAGAATTTGACTTAATATTATATTTTTCTCAAATTTTGATATTTTAGTTAAAATGTCAATATTTTGTGTTAATTAATCCTATCATAACATTATATTATCAAACATAGAACAGTATTAACTAAAATCCAATCTTATCCACTCCTATACATTCTAATTCAATCCTTTAATATTGTCCTATCATTGTTATCCAAACTGTACATGGAACGGACCCTAAAAAATGTTGAATTGTTTTGTTTATTCCCACTTGCAGATTCAAGCTACGTGACAAATGGATACTTGGACAACACCATAATAAATTGGATACCGGGAATGAAAGACATGCGTCTGAGGGACTTTCCAAGCTTCGTTAGAACCACCGATCCAAACGACATCATGGTCAACTTTGCCGACATCGAGAGTCACAAAGCCAAGAAAGCTTCCGCTGTCGTTTTGAACACTTTCGACGCCCTCGAGAGGATGTTCTAGACTCGCTTTCTTCCATTTTACCACCCGTTTACACCGTTGGATCCCTAACCCTACTTGTCAATCAGATCCGTGATGAAACCCTAAAAACCATCGGATCAAACCTGTGGAAAGAAGAGCCCGAATGCTTGAAGTGGTTGAACTCCAAGGCACCGAACTCCGTCGTCTACGTCAACTTCGGAAGCATCACCGTCATGACGGCGGAGCAGCTGGTCGAGTTCGCTTGGGGGCTCGCGAATAGCGAGAAAATGTTCTTGTGGATAATTCGGCCCGATCTCGTAGTCGGCGAGGCGGCGGTTGTCCCTCAGGAGTTTGTTTCGAAGACGAAGGAGAGGGGACTACTGGCCAGCTGGTGCCCTCAGGAGCAGGTCCTGAGCCACCCGGCTATCGAGGGTTCTTGACGCACTGCGGTTGGACTCGACCATCGAGAGCATCGGCTACGGGGTGCCGGTGATCTGCTGGCCGTTCTTTGCGGAGCAGCAGACCAACTGCAGGTATTGCTGCAGAGAGTGGGGAATTGGGATGGAGATTGAGGATGTGGAAAGAGGAAATATTGAGGGACTTGTGAAGGAATTGATGGACGGAGAGGAAGGGAAAGGAGATGAAGAAGAGAGCTATGAGTGGAAGAAGTTGGCGGATGATGCCATTGCTTTGTCTCAATTGAATTTGGATAAGATGATTGAGCTGGTTCTTTTGTCTCCCAGGACTAATTAGAATAACAAATTGTATTATCTGTTCAAGCCAAGTCAGGAACGACAAGTTAGAAGAGACGCTCTATAATTATAGAACTTGTAATTTTAATAACATGCAAAGAGACATAAAAGTGGATTCGGAAAAGAATAGTACCTGTAAACTTTGTGTCTGAAAAGAAAGGATTCAAGATATAAATAATCCATATTAATTTTAGTTTTGGGTTCGGTGGTCTTTTATGAAGGGTTATTTCTTTTTATTATATTTTTGGTTTGATTTGTCACAGACTGTTACGTTATTTCACTATTTTTTTTTTTCTACTCTTGTTAATAAAGTTGAGTAAAGATTTTACGTCATTCTCTGTATTTTGTTTAAAAGAAAAATTACTTGGTGTAGATCTGTTTAATTAATTACTTTCTTTCGTCAGCTGATACGTGTTGCTCTAGAGAATCAAACGTGTTGAGAATTATAGCGGTGGCCTTTTGAACTCTTTCGGCCTCGGCCATGCAAAAGTCAAGCATGATGTCGTCTGGATCTGTCGTTCTAATGAAGCTCGGAATGTCCCTTAAACGAATGTTTTTCATGCCTGGGATGAAGTCTATTTCGGTGTCCAGATAGCTGTTTGTCAAACAACTAGCATCTGAATGTCAGCAGCGGCGGAGACAACAAAATATTTTCAGTGAGGACCTTATAAATAATATTAGAGATAATTTTTTTATAAAGCAATTAGGCAAATAATCAAACTGAATTAAAAAAAAAAAAAAAAAACACATCTAAATTTTTACATAAACAATTTGAGAGGGATGCAAATGAAATTCGAAAGATTTTTGTAATTTTTAAAAATGAAAGTGGAGCGTTTGCATGTGGCTTCGTCACTTTGTATATGCATATCAGGAAAAAAAATATAAACAGAGTAAAGGGATGTGTAATGAAAAGAACAAACTAATTAAACAAGGAGTGATCACACAACTAAATTTATATGTATGCATAATAAACATTGAATATTTTTAACTATATTTAAGGAGTTATATTCGGGATTATTTAATAGTACCTTTCAGCGGTGTATAACCTTTTCGACAAGACAGTGACAGTGAAGGTAGCCCATGAAGCCACAAGCACTTGTCGTCCAGAAAAGGACGTCCGGGACGCCGAGCTCTTGCGCAGCATCGAGTGTGAAACTCATGGCACCATCAGAAACTATGCAAGTCACCGGAGGGACCGTTCCCGGTGAGCAGTTGAGCTTGGTAAGAAGGTCTCTGAAGGGTGCTAAGCAGTTTTTTCCTTGTGGAGGCACAGAGAGAGGGTATTTCCTGCGTGGTGTCGACGTTTGACATCGTGGAAGACCGTCGGGAATTGTTTCGAACCTGAATGAGTTGAGGCCGTTGAGGAGAGTCGGGACCTCCGGATTTCAGCAGACGTTTGTGGTTGAATTCGGTGTTCACAAAGGTGATGTGGAAGCCCTTGTGGTGAAGGAGTTTAGGCCAGTTTAAGCATTGGGTTTTATGTGACCTTGTGCTGGGTATGGTACGCAAACTGCATGAGGACGTTTCACTTCCAAAGAATCCATTCTCCTCTTTCTTCAGACGCTCAGTCTAAGGGAAATAAGCGGTGCAATAATAATGTCCAATGCAAGATAAGAGTTGCCACCTTGTTAGCCTTTTATATTTAACTTAAACAAGATGTTTGAACTTTTTCTCTTATAATAGAGTCAAAACTTAAAAGTAAAATGAATGCTAAACCATATACCTGCAATTTTTTAGCTGATAAGCCCGAAATTTTGCAGAAGTTCCTATTTAACGTGCACCAAAAAACGAGACAGATACGCTGCTCCACATGGATATATATATAAGAGGAAATCATTGTTATCTTTTTAAGTTGTTTTGCTAACTCTCACAGTCTCACTGGCTTATTGGTCAAGATTACGTATATTGGCATCTTACGGACTTTCTTGTGCATATCCGGACACGTGAAAGTTAGTGCTGTAAAGTTTCATAACTTATTATCATTAAAAACAAAGTTTTCTAAGTCTTTTTCCTCATGATTACTAAAGATAAATTTTCTAAATGTGTATTAGCAGCAAAAATACACGTCTCTAGCATTTACTTATTTTCGTTCACTACGATCTTAATCATTGACATGATAAGCCGCACTCTTAGGCAAGGGCAAGCAGCAAAAATGCAACTTTGCAAGGTCACATCATACCATTTTAAGTAGTGAATCTAGTTGTCAGTTACGTGGTAAAATTTGCATATTCCAATAGGAAAGTTGCTCTGCAGCGACCTCAGCTCTGCTTTCGATAGTCCTCTGTTTCACAACTTCTAAAATTTTCGTTTGGTATTACAACTCAAACTCAAATTTTTCATATCGGTTTTTAACTTTTTTCTGAAAGTAAACAAAAATTATAGTTAGTTTTTGAAAAGTCAACCAACACCAACTTAAAAATTTGAATTGGAGTTGTAAAACCAAAAAGAAGCTTAAATTTTATAGACAATGTTGTCTAAGTAAGTTTATATCACTTTTTTTATTTGTAGCGTAACATTTTTATAATGAAGTGCATGTTGGATCATTGGTATGAACGGGAAAATTTAGATTTGGATTAAGAATTTAAATTCAATGTCTATTTGGAAGAAAGAAATCTGAGTGTAGCTCTGATTTGCAAAGAAGAAATTTTGATTTTGAGGCGAGTTGAAAATTTTGGATCCAAATTAGTGATCCAAGCATACTAACTTCACTTTTTCCTTTCTCATAAATATTTTCTTGAATAGCTGGAAAGGGTTTTTTGAAAAGGAAAAAAAAAATGTTGTACCACTGTGTAGATGAGGATTGCATTACTATTAATTTCATAAAGAGTTTTACAACAGATCTAGCAAGGAAATGAGATAGCTAGCTCGATTAATTTGTAATTAACTGGACTTAAAGGAGAGATAAGCATTTGATTAATCAATTTGTCTAAATTCATGGCAGAGGACCCTGCTTTTGTTGCCTCTTCCGTAAGGTTTTTCCACTCTATGGCTTTGATTTTCAATTCTTTGCCCTTCTCTCCCTCTATCAACTCCCTCACAAGCCTCTCAACTTCATCTCTCTTAACATTGCTGTCTAGTTCCATTCCTACGCCCCATTTGGTGCAACAATACCAGCAATTGGTCTGCTGGTCCGCGAAAGAACGGCCAGCAGACCATTGGCACTCCATAAGAAATGCTCTCAATGGTTGAATTCCACCCGTTATGCGTCAAGAACCCTCCGACCGCAGGGTGTTTTAGAACCTGTTCCTGAGGACACCAACTTGCCAATAGACCTCTTTCCTTGGTCTCCGTCACAAACTCCCTCGGAAGCGTCGCTGACTCTCCAACGACAAGATCAGGCCTAATGATCCACACGAAACTCTGATTGCTATTTGCAAGCCCCCAAGCGAATTCAGTCAGTTGTTGGGGCGTCATGACTGTGATGCTCCCAAAATTTACATAAACAACTGAGTTCGGTTCTTTGAGTCGAGCCACTCTAGACACTCGGTTTCTTCTTTCCATAGGTTGGATCCTATGATATCCAAGGCATTATTTTTTCCTTCTTGGATTTGATCTAACCGTAGGTTGAGAGGACGACGGTGTAGATCGGTGGAAGAAGGGATGATAGGGCGTCCAACACTTCGCATTCTAAGGCATCGAAAGTGTTCATTATAATTGCAGAACCTTCGACGAGTTTCTGACTAAATTTTATGGTTGCATTAGCATGACATCGTTCGGATCCGTAGTTCGTATCTGGTTTGGAAGATCCTTCAAACGGATTCCACTCATTCCCGGTATCCAATCAACAACCGTATCCAAATACCCATTTGTCAAGTAGCTCTCGTCTGCATCCAAATGAAATACAACTCTTTTTAAACAAATCATGACCAAAGTTGAAGAAAAATATTAGAAATTATGGCAAAACTTTAGATTTCAGCAATATGACCTCTCCTACGAAATCGAGATTGACTATTTCCTTCTTTAAATTCCACACCAAAATCCCAAAAACTTAGGGACAGTTTTAATTTTATCGAAAAATAAAATACTAATATATTATAGTGAATCACGTTTGTCCATTACATATTGTTTTATTCTAACATAATTTTGAGTATTCCTTATATTGTACCTTTGAGAGGAGTAATTCCCTTATCAATCAAATGGCCAAAATGAGGTAACCCAGGAGGCTACATGCGCTGGCTGTCCAGAGAAAGACATTAGGAATGCCAAGCTCCTCCGCTAAAGCAAGAGCGGATTGCATTCCGGCATCGGTTACAAAGCAAGTCACCGGAGGCACGTCGCGGCCAGTCTCAGAAGCAGCAGCATGTAGATTGCTGATAAGCTCTCGGAAAAGTGCCTCGCATTTTTCGGGTAAGCATTGAACGAGGGAGACCAAGTCTTGCGTGGCATCGGGATCCGATGAGGCAGGCCGTCTGGGATGGTCTCGAAGCGGAAGGAGGAAACGCTTTCGACGAAAGTACTGCCTCGGGATTTGAGGAGGCGGCGGTGGTTGAACTCAGTGTTGACAAAGGTGATGTGAAATCCTCTGTGGTGCAGGAGCTTTGCCAGCTTCAGCATCGGACTGATGTGGCCTTGAGCTGGGGAAAGGAACACAAACTGCATGAGGACGAGGTTTGATTTCTTCACTATCTACTGAAGTACTCATGATATCGTGAATTTTGAACTGAACTTTCTTTCTTTTTCGATTTGTTATTTTAGTTATGGCATTCGATTATAGCTTGGACGAGCTTAGTTGTTATACTTGTATGGATAGGCTATAGAGAGAAATGAGTTATCCTCGTCGCAAGTACAGTCATGATATATATTTATATACACATATATAGTTCGATTTCTAGAAAAAAAGAAATAAAAGAAGATTTTATAGCGGCCACAAAACGGTCGTGGCTATAATCGTAGAGATACATGTCTTTATCTTGGTAAGATAATTGTCCAATATTTAAGAAGCCGGAGAAACATTAGTCTCGAATATAATATATATATATATATAAATATTTCTTGGCCTAGCCGATACAATAAATCAATAATTAATAACATATTCTCCGACAGTACTCCGACCACAAAATACAGTCTCCGACAGTACTCGGCAGTGTTTAGGGCCGGACGTTCTCCGAGAACAGGATCTTTGGCCGACCACCTCCCCCGCCCTCGCCAGAACAGGCCATGTGCTCGGACGGTGTAGTGCTCTGAGCACCTGGATCCGGGTAGTAAAACCAGTACCGGCGTGGGTCTCTTGGACCAACCCTCCTCCTTCATAGCTGACACCAGCCTTGCTCCTGTACCTGTCAGCTACAGAGACCATCCCCCTACTTCTGCAGCACATCACATCACTAACAACCGCCACCTACCCTGGCAGGATCTGCCCATGCGGGCGTCAGAGACAACCGCCCTTCTGTCCCCCACGTCAAGTCAGGCCCTATGTGGTGCCAGCCTATTGGGCCGATAGCCCCTGCAGGCCTACGTATCCACCGGGTACCCTAGGCGGTCAATACGGTCGGGTCGTCCCGGGCACCCAGGCCCACTAAGAACACCTATAAATAGAGGAAAAACCTCACTTCCAGGTATGGTCATTTTTGCCTTGCCAAAACTCTACCTCTCCCCTTGCATCAGTATCCTTACTGACTTAAGCATCGGAGTGCCCACGGCAGACACCACACCGGTGTCCCAATCATTCTGAGGTGCTTCCTTTTTGCAGGTGATCGACGGCGGAGTGACTGGCGATTGTTAGTCGGAATACCCGATCTTATTGGGTGTTGCTGCCGGAACCATTTCTGGCATCAACATTTTGGCGCTAGAAGGAGGGCGCCGCGCCTTTCCAGCAACACAAACCTTTTACCGCGAACGCTCCCAAAGAGCCCAACCACAGGCCATGGCAGAGCAGGATAATCAGGATTTTCATGATGACGACCAGGCTCCTACAGGCTCGCGGGGGACTCAGAGGACCCAGCGTGGAAGAGGTGCCCGGGCACGACGTAGGCCCTCTCAGACCGAGATTCTAGCCGGGAACGTCAGGGACCTAACCGAGCTAGTAAGGACACTGGTGGATAACCGTCGGAACACCAACGTTGTTCAGTTCCCCGAGCAACCGCCTAAAGTGACCGAGTCCACACCGAGCAGACCTCCCAGGTCGGGCAGCCGACCGCATAATCCCTCACCGACAGGCGGCCGAGGGAGCGATCGGACGCACCACGAGAGCCCGAGACGGCAGCAGCAGGAGCGGGCAGATCCGAGTAGAGTACGGTCGAGGAGCCGCCACTCCCAGGCTACCCGCTCAGCCGCTGCTGAGCCCTCAGCCGCGACCGGCGGTGTGCCGGGTGACCGAGTACGGGAGACCGTAAACGTCAGGGGAAGCACCACCTCCGTCTTCGATCGCCTGGGGAGGCCCGGAGTCCATCGCCGCATAGGCCGAGAACGTTCTGTCGACAAGCCTGCGAAGTGTGAAGACTACAACCAGAATAGGCTGGACCAGCTTCAGCGGCAGCTCGACCAGCTCGTGGGCCAGCAGTACGGGATGGACCAGCTTGGGGCGGTGGCCCCACCTTTTACTCCGTTCATCATGGCGTCTCCGTACCCGACCAGGTTTAAGATGCCATCCGTGAACCCTTATGACGGCTCCACGGATGCAGACGAGCATATCGAGAATTACCAGGCCCATATGCTGATCCAGAACGCCAACGAGGCAGCCCTATGCAAATCGTTTTGCTTGACCTTAACCGGGGCAGCTCGCCAGTGGTACCGGAGGCTAGCCCCCGGGTCGATAGGCTGCTTCAAGCAGATGGCCGACGCCTTCGCAGCCGCGTTCTTAAGCTCGAAGACGAGGAAGCTAGGAGCATCCCACCTGTTCGGCATCAAGCAAGGAGAAACCGAGGCGTTAAAGAAGTATCTTGAGCGCTTCGACAGAGTCGTCGTGCAGGTCGAAAGCTGCACTGACGAGACCCTGATGCAGGCGTTCCGAGAAGGCATCAAGGACTCGCGCCTCGTTTGGACGCTCGCCTATGACAGGCCACCCACCTTCGCGCAACTGAGGGGGATTGCTTGGAGGCACGCCGAGGCTGACGAGTACGTCAGGGGTCGTGGGCTCACGTCCGGATAACATTCCCGGCTTCCCGGAAGGAAGTCGGAAAAGAATCAAGCCGACCATGGCCGACAAGATAAGGGAAAGGCCGTGGTCGTGGACAACTCGGGGTCCAATCCTAACCCAAGGACGCCAGCGGGAAGATTTCAGCAGTACACCCCGCTGGTGACAACCATTGAGCATGTCCTCAACCAGGTGACTGGACGGGGAGTGCTCCGAGACCCTCCACCGCTCCGGACAGACCGTGCCCGGAGAAATCAGAACAAGTACTTTAACTTCCACAAGGACGTGGGCCACGACACAAAGGACTGCATCCAGCTCCGAGACCAGATCGAGCTGCTGATCCGCGATGGCCACTTGCAGGAGTTCGTGGAGAGAATAATTACCCCGACAGGTCCGAGCAGACCCGCGCAGGCCGCCAGACGGAACCCGAGGCCGAGCGATCAGACTGACGAGCAAGAGCAGGAACACATAGTCCACACCATCTTTGGTGGAACGGCTACCGGGGACACAGCGAGTAGCCGGAGGAGCTATGTCCGCGAGGCACGCCAGTACGCTCGCGGGGAGTATATTAACATGGCTGAGCATATCTCCAAAATATGCCGCCAGGACCGCGCCCCGATCACCTTCACGGATGATGAGGCTGACCGGCTACTCCACCCTCACAACGACGCACTGATCGGGGAGATCCGAGTAGCCGGTAACGTCATCCGTCGCGTCCTGATCAACAATGGGAGCTCGACCGACATCATGTTCATGGACGCGTTCTCAAGGCTCAAGATCGAGGGTGCCGCGCTCACACCAGCCCGAACACCTCTGCACGGGTTCTCTGAGGAATGCGTCCTAGCAGCCTGTACCGTCAGCCTCCCGGTCACGATCGGGGATGGCCCGGAGAGGGTGACGCAGATGGTCGAGTTCATTGTTGTGGATCTACCGTCCGTCTATAACATCATCCTGGGAAGGCCAACCCTAAACGCAATAAGGGCCGTGGTCTCCACCTACCACCTGGCAATGAAGTTCCCCGCCGAGGAAGGGGTCGGCGTGTTCCGGGGAAACCAGGAGGGCGCGAGGAAGTGCTACATGGAGGCGGTCAACAAAGTGTGCCGAAAGGCCCCTGCCCCGATCACTGTGGCGACCATTCTCACGGTGGACAAAGCCGAAGCCTCGAGCGAAGATGTTGCTCGGCTGAGTGACTTGGACCCCAGAATACCCGAGGAGGAAATCCGAGCACACCCGGTCGAGGACCTGGTCCCCTACAACCTCGACCCTGAGCATCCGGAGAGGACGGTGATGCTCGGATCGAGGCTCAACCCGGGAACCCGAGCAGCCCTCGAAGAGTTCCTCACGGAACACAAGGAGGTCTTTACCTGGTCGCACGCGGATATGCCTGGAATTGACCCGGCTGTGATGTGCCACCAGCTGAGCGTCAACCCGAGGCACAAACCCGTGATTCAGAAGAGGAGAGCTTTTAACCCAGAGAGGTATGCCGCCATCAACGAAGAGGTGAAGAAGCTGCTCGCGGCAGGATTCATCCGGGAAGTGACCTACCCGGAGTGGCTGGCCAACGTAGTCCTGGTCAAGAAGACCACCGGGAAGTGGCGAGTCTGCATAGACTACTCGGACCTCAATAAGGCGTGCCCGAAAGACTGCTTCCCGCTTCCCCGGATCGACCAACTCGTAGACGCGACGGCCGGGCACGAGCTGCTCAGCTTCATGGACGCGTACTCGGGGTACAACCAGATACCCCTCAGCAGATCCGACCAGGCCAAAACAGCCTTCACCACCGACCAGGGTCTGTACTGTTACCAGGTCATGCCAATTGGCCTGAAGAACGCCGGGGCGACCTACCAGCGGTTGATGAACAAAATGTTCGCCCGGCTCATCGGAAGGTCTATGGAGGTCTACGTAGACGACATGCTGATGAAGATCCGGATCACTGCCGACCACGTCAGGGACTTCGGAGACTGCTTTGCGACCCTGCGTCAGTACAGGATGAAGCTAAACCCGGCCAAGTGTGCCTTCGGGGTGGAATCTGGGAAGTTCCTGGGGTTTATGGTGAACCACCGGGGAATTGAGATCAATCCCGCCAAGGCCCAGGCAGTTGCGGACCTCCAGCCGCCGCGGACAACCAAGGAGGTACAGAGGCTAACCGGGATGGTTGCCGCCCTATCCCGGTTCGTGTCCCGGTCGACCGACAAGTGCTTCCCCTTCTTCCAGGCACTCAAAGGCCAAGGCAAGATTAGCTGGGATAACGAGTGTGAGGAAGCATTCGAAGACCTGAAGAAGTACCTAGCCAGCCCACCGTTGCTGTCAAAACCACTTCCCGGGGAAATACTGTACGTCTACCTCGCCGTCTCCGAGAAGGCCGTCAGCTCTGTGTTGATCCGAGAAGACGGAAAGGTGCAGTTCCCCGTCTACTACAGCGGTAAAGCGTTCCAGGGAGCAGAGGGGAGGTATACCCCTCTGGAGAAGTTGGCCCTGGCGCTGGTCTCATCGGCACACAAGCTGAGGCCCTACTTTCAGGGTCACCCAATCCGTGTCCCGACCAGCTACCCACTCCGCCAAGTCCTCCAGAATCCCGAATTATCAGGGCGAATCGCTAAGTGGGCCGTCGAGCTCGGAGAATTCGACATCGAGTACATCCCGCGCACCGCGATTAAGGCGCAAGCCTTAGCCGACTTTGTGGCCGAGTTCACGGGCACGCCTGAACCGACTCTAGGGTTCCCGAAAAAGTCGGTCGAGGCACCCAGGGGAAACGACCCGGAAACTAGCGGCCAGAGTGGCCAGAGGTGGAAGCTGTTCGTGGACGGATCGTCCAACTCGGGTGGTTCCGGGGCAGGTCTTGTACTTATGAGCCCCGACCAGTATAAGACTAGCCAAGCACTGCGCTTCAACTTCAAAGCATCAAACAACGAAGCGGAGTACGAAGCTGTTATTGCAGGGCTCAGCTTAGCCCGGGAACTCGGCTTGCAAGACATCGAGGTATTCAGCGACTCAATGCTCATCGTCAATCAGGTAACCGGGGAATTCCAGGCAAAGGAGGATAGAATGGCCAAGTACTTGGAGAAGGTGAAAATCCTTCTCGGTCAATTCAAGTACTCGCTCGTCACCCGGATACCTCGTTCGGAGAACATTGAGGCAGATGCTCTCGCTCGGCTCTCCTCGGGGAATGACTTGGACGGTCTCGTCTCATTTCCCATTGAGCGGCTAGACCGACCGAGCATTGATCGAGAGGAGGTCCTCTGTTCCGAGAACATCGCGATTTGGATGGACCTGATCGTCCACTACCTCGCCGAGTCCCAGCTGCCCGAGAACAAGGAAGAAGCCCGAAGGGTCCGGAACACCTCGGTAAGGTACACATTAATCGATGAAAAACTGTACCGCCGGGGGTACTCTGCCCCATACCTACGGTGTGTTGGGCCGACCGAGGCCGATTACATCATGAAGGAGATCCACAGTGGAGTATGTGGGAATCACTCGGGGGGAGAAGCCCTATCATTTAAATGTCTCCGACAGGGGTATTACTGGCCGACCATGCGCAGAGACGCCGTGGAGTTTGCCCGAAAATGTATGAAATGCCAACAGTTCGCCAAGGCTATTAAGTCTCACCCCGAGATGCTCACTTCGGTAGTATCCGCATGGCCATTCGCGAAGTGGGCAATCGATTTGATCGGACCACTCCCGATGGCCCGGTCACAGCTTCGCTACTGTCTAGTGGCGATTGACTACCTCACCAAATTGATCGAAGTGGAGCCCCTGGCTCAACAAACCGAGGCAAAGTGCACAGGCTTTCTGTGGAAGAGCATCATCTGTTGGTTCGGTCTCCCCCACACTGTAGTCACAGACAATGGGAAACAGTTTGGGGACAAGTTCCTCGCGCTATGTGAGCAGTTCGGAATCAAGAAAGTCTTCTCCTCCCCCGGGCACCCACAAAGTAACGGACAGGTGGAGGCCGCCAACAAAACGATCAAGGAAAATCTTAAAAAGAACCTTGAAAAACACAAAGGGGCCTGGATAGACGAACTCCCCCGAGTACTCTGGGCGTATTGGACCACTAAGCGTACAGCGACCGGGGAAAAACCTTTCGCTATGGCTTTCGGCGTAGAAGCAGTCATCCCGGTCGAGGTCGGGTTGTCGAGTTTTCGGGTTGAAAACTACGTTGAAGAAGATAATTCTGGTCGGATTATGCCCGAGCTGGACCTGGTCGAAGAGAAACGAGAGCAAGCCCTGATCCGGACGGCTGCTCGAAATCAAGTTGTGGCCAGGTATTACGACAAGAAGTTCCGACCAAGGGTCTTCCGAGTAGGGGACCTGGTGATGAAAAGGGTACTTGTCCAAGAGCCTGGGCTCGGCTCTTTTGGCCCCAAGTGGAACGGGCCCTACACCATCACCGGCGTTGTCAGACCCGGAACCTATCGACTGTCCGACCAAGATGGTAGAAACTTAGGGCTCCCGTGGAACGCCGACCAACTGAAGCGTTTCTACCAATAATTTTTAATTTTTTAATTTTTTATTCATTTTTGGTTAACGCAATGTAAAAGCCGGGTTGATATATACAACGGCATTTTTCCAATTTTTGTGATATATATCCAACTTATATGGTTCTCGGACCACAGTTCTTATGACCGGGCACCGACCAGAATTGAACGTGCCCGACCAGGACCCACCTGCCCTTGCAGGCATCTATTATGTGGTTCTCGGACCACAGGTTTATGACCGGGCACCCACCAGAATTGGACGTGCCCGACCAGAACCCACCTGCCCTTGCAGGCACCTAACCCCTATGGTCCTCGGACCACAGGTCTTATGACTGGGCACCGACCAGAATTGGACGTGCCCGACCAGGATCCACCTGCCCTTGCAGGCACCTAACCCTTGTCATTCTCGGACCACGTTTGCAACCTATCAAAGTTGGAGTTGGATGAGAAACACCCAAACCAACTGGGGGGGGGGAGAGCACATTTCATATAACAAAAAAAAAAAAAAAAAAAAAAAACCAAAGAAAGCAGCGACGAAATAAAAGTATTTCTATTAGATTCCAAAGAGTCAGAGGAGGAGGGTACAAATTGGGCACCCCCGAACCCTAAAAAAAAAAAAAAAAAAAAAAAGAGAAAAAAGAGTATACAAAAAGTACAAAAAGACCCCTCAGTCTAGCTGATCCGGGAACAAGTCGCTCATAGACACGTCGAGTCCAGGAGAGGTCGGCTGGTCGATAATGGGCTGCTCGGCGGCGGCAGGCTGATCTGGGTCGTCGAGGACCACCACATTTTCTGGAGCAGGAGCGGCGCCCATCACCTCGCCCTCTTCCGCTGCCCCTTCGACAACGGTGTCCTCCGACTCCTCGGGCACGAAGGACCAGTCTACCCCGACCAGTGATGGGTTGGCCGCAATAAAACCGGCCTTCATGTCCCGCATACCTTCCTGGTACTCGGAGACAAGGCGGGCCCGAAAGTCCTCGGAGCGGAGGAACTCTTCTACCGCTTCGACCCGGGCATCGGCGAGTGCGGCTGGAAAGGCGACCTCCAGATACCGCTTGTGCTCGGCGCGGGCTGCCGCGAGCTCCTGCTCGGCTGTCTTCTTCGCAGCCTCCATTTCCAGCCGCGAGGTCTCGGCCTCCTCCGAGTCCCGCTCGGCCTTCTTAGCCCATTCCTCGACGCGTCTCAGCTCCTCCTCCGCGGCCTGTGCGCGCGCCTCGGCCACCCTTTTGGCCTCCTCAGCGACGCCCCTGGCAGTCCTCGCCTCCTTCTCGGACCTCCGGACGGTACGAGCGTCAGCCTCGGCGGACTTAACCTCGTCCGCCATGCGATTGGCGTGCGCCTTGGCTGCCGCGCTCCCGGAGAAGAGGATGCAGAGAGTCTGCCGACCAAAGATTCAAGGAAACGTGTCGATTAAAAAAAAAAATAATAATAATAAAAATAAAATTTCATAGTCATGCTTACCTCGATCAACTTGGCCGTGGAGTCGTCAATGGCAGCCACGTGATCGGAGCGCTTGGAAGACTCGGCCACCTCAGTGCTCAGCTGGTCGGAAAACTTTGAAACCAGCACTCGGTATACCGAGGACTCCGAACCCGCCTCATCCCGGCCGCTGCGTGGGGCGGGTGGAAGAACGGTTGGCCGGTCTTCCCGGAAACTGCCCGAGCGAACCTCATGACGGCTCGGTTGGCGGTCCTCCCGCGGCCGTTCCTCCCGAGACCGGTCTTCCCTGGGCCGCTCCTCTCTCGGCCGATCGGCACGAAGCTCTGGGCGGCTCGGCGGTCGGCTGGTCTGCGCCACCGGGAGTGCAGCTGTCTTAGTCGGAGCGGCTGTGGACACTGACCCGCCACTTGGGGCAGTCGCCCCCTCCTTGCCCTTGCCTTTCCCGAGCCTTACATTCTTTTGGAGCCGGGCGATCCTCTCCTCGTTGCTCGGGCGTTTGGTTCCGCGGCGATCAGCCATTGGTTCTGCAAAACACAAGTATGTTAGTACCCGGACAACAGGCTGCAAAATATAATGCACCTAAGTTAATAGCGACCTTCGATCCGGAGGCCTCGGGCCGGGAAGAGCTCCTGGATCACCAGATCCAAGTCTTCGTCGGCGACCCGAGGACCCCAGGCTCCAGAGGTCGGGTCGCCTGACGAAGACCCATGGACTGTGACCTCGGGCACCCCCCGGGGAACTCCGGATCGAATGTCCGCCGACGCGACTGGGCGGCTTGTCCGAGACTGATATTGGGCTGCAGGCTCCGGTACCCGAGCGATCGTAACCTCAGGCGGGGCTGTCCTCGGTTGGTCGTCAGGGCGCCCGGACGTCGAAGAGGAGCCGACCCAATACTCCTTTAAACTGCCCTCGGAGAGCAACTTGTGCTGACTCCGTTCAGGGTCGGATAGCTCCCGGAGCTCCTCTATCTTTGATAAGGTCTGTGCCGGGGCGTGTGGTGCTCGGGTCCACACGTAGCCTCTCCTGAACGTACGGGGACTCTCTCCGACGGGGGAAGTTTGAAGTAGGAGAGATCCCCGTGCAGCCACCGACCACCTGCGTAGAACCACAGGTGCTTGAACTGCTTGTCGGAGTCCGGGCACCCCGTGATGAACGTCCCCTTGAAGCCTTGGAAGTAGTAGAATCCCTTGGACGAAGGAGCCGTCTTCATCCGGTAGAGGTTCTGGAACGCAAAGAGCGGAAGCGTTTCCGAGAATTTCGCCGCCCAGAGAACGTAGCAACCGATCAGGATGCGGTAGGCGTTCGCGTTTAACTGAGCGGGGGAGACGTTAAAACTTGTCAGCGCTCGCCTCAGGAACGGGTGAAACGGGAGACGCAAGCCGGCCCGGAAGTACTCGGCTGACAAGGCAATGTGGCCGGAAGGTGGACGAGATGGGAGGTCGTTTGGTCCGGGCACCACGAGGTCAACGTCGTCCGGGATGCTGAATTCTCGGCGGAGCGCAGCTAGATACCTCAATGTAACGGCGGAGGTGTAATAATCCGCCGTGTACACTGGACGATCTCCTGCCAGTCCAACCATCTCCGCATCCGCCATGCGGTACACCTTCATGTCGTTGACGCGTGCTCCCCGGCTACGGGGCCGTTGGCGGGCATGGATCTCCTCCCCGGACGGGTCGGTGCTGTCGGACGCCACATCGCCACTCCGACCAGATGTACTGGCCTGGCTGGCAGTCCTCTCTGCGTGGCCGGCAACTGAGGCCGGTCGCGCCTGGGTTGCCCTGCCCAGATCTTCGACAAATCGGCGGTCAGGGGCAGTGCTCGGACCCACTCGCAGAATCTCTTCCAATCGAGCAGCGCCCTCCTGTCCTTGACTGGTCGGTGTAACATGTTTGCTCCCGGACGGAATATCCGAGAGTCCTGACAGGTGGTCAGGTGTCCGTCCCCTTGGGCCCGTTGCTTCTCCGGACGACGGCGAGCTAATACTCGAGGTCGAAGCGGCATCCACGCTCTCGGACAAACCGACGTTCTCGGAGTCAGATATATCACTCATGATCACAAAATAATAAATTATTACCTTCTCGGAAGTTGTCGGCACTGGTCTTCTGGATCCTTCGCTTGATAGTCCTCGGCAGTCTTCGGCAGCTCTCGGCAAAAACTTGAATTCTCGTAAGCAATGGTAGAAAATGCGGACTGCCCCTCGCTATTTATAGGCGAGGGTCGAGCGTAAAACCCGGGCGCGGTTTTTGAGGCGGCGATTGGACTTCCCGCCAACTTCCCATGCGAGTTCGAAGGTTGAAATTTCAAAATTCAAAGTGTCGCTTTGCCTTCCCGCCCGTGGTGGTGTGCCACGTGGCACCAACGGCACGATACACAAGCGACACGTGGCACGAGGATACGCCTCTCCGGAAGCTGTTTGTTGTCCAATACGCCGACCACGTTCCGACTACAAGAAACATTGCCGAGCACATACCGACCAGGCAACTACACTAGCATCCCCGGCCACGTCAGCCCGGAGATGCTGGGGGGCTTATGTTGATATCGACATATTCTCCGACCACAAAATACAGTCTCCGACAGTACTCGGCAGTGTTTAGGGCCAGACGTTCTCCGAGAACAGGATCTTTGGCCGACCACCTCCCCCGCCCTCGCCGGAACAGGCCATGTGCTCGGACGGTGTAGTGCTCTGAGCACCTGGATCCGGGTAGTAAAACCAGTACCGGCGTGGGTCTCTTGGACCAACCCACCTCCTTCATAGCTGACACCAGCCTTGCTCCTGTACCTGTCAGCTACAGAGACCATCCCCCTACTTCTGCAGCACATCACATCACCAACAACCGCCACCTACCTTGGCAGGATCTGCCCATGCGGGCGTCAGAGACAACCGCCCTTCTGTCCCCCACGTCAAGTCAGGCCCCACATGGTGCCAGCCTATTGGGCCGATAGCCCCTGCAGGCCTACGTATCCACCGGGTACCCTAGGCGGTCAATACGGTCGGGTCGCCACGAGCACCCAGGCCCACTAAGAACACCTATAAATAGAGGAAAAACCCTTACTTCCAGGTATGGTCATTTTTGCCTTGCCAAAACTCTGCCTCTCCCCTTGCATCAGTATCCTTACTGACTTAAGCATCGGAGTGCCCACGGCAGACATCACACCGGTGTCCCCATCATTCCGAGGTGCTTCCTTTTTGCAGGTGATCGACGGCGGAGTGACTGGCGATTGTTAGTCGGAATACCCGATTTTATTGGGTGTTGCTGCCGGAACCATTTATGGCATCAACAATAATTGTCCAATAATTTAAGAAGCCGGAGAAACATTAGTCTCGAATATAATATATATATATATATATATATAAATATTTCTTGGCCTAGCCGATACAATAAATCAATAATTAATAAAATATTCTAGTGGCGACATTTACGAATGACTAATGAGTATAAAACAAGAATACACTTCTTAAAGCAAAAAACGTCAAAAACCATTTGTGCCGGCTAGTCCCACTTTCCTTGTGTGATCTACTATTGTGACATAAAGATAAAAGCGTGATCTACTAAGATTCTCGTCTAGTATATAGGGATCAAATTTCTTTTCTTTTCTTTTTTTTTTTTTTTTTTTTTTTTTTTTTTTTTGCTAATAATTTAATTGTTTGTTGTGAATCTGCTATTATACATGTCTCTCTAATGACATGTCTTGCGTTATAATTTGGAATCTTTGAATATTAGTGAGAATGTACAAATTAAATCATTATTTCGTTCCACTCATGATTCCAGTAAATTCTTATAATGACGTTGGTTGGGACGTTAAAAATCCTTTTCTTTATTAACAAATGATATAGTTTTATAAAATAAAAAAAATAAAAAAACTTAAAAATCTGACGTTCACGACTCACTGTAGAGTACACAAGCAATTTTAATTTCGTGTTTAAAAAAAATTTAGGCAATTTCGTTTTGTTTTCATGTTTTGGTTGCATTGAAAATGCAACGAACTCAAACAAGTAATGCAATTATTAAAAAAAAAAAAAAAAAAACTAATGTACTAGTAACCTGTCAAAATGGGGCCGGCTTGGTGAATCGGCATGCATGAGCACGGCATGGCCCAACAAATTTACTAAATGGAGAGGGTTTTTGACACTTCTGGGATGAACACATATAGTAAGGACATGTACAATGACACAAGGTCTTTGATGATATGCTTTCTCCGACTTTAATGTCTAAGATAAGAGTTAATTTGATTTGAGTTCTTAATTTCTTAAATTCTTTTTTTTAACGAAGTATTTTTGCTACATCACTAGATAGGATTGTTTGTCTGTCAGTCGTGGACCAAATTGGTGGTTTAGTGACAGACCGACTCTGTTGGTTTATTGAAAATGTGAAACCGCCACAGAAGAGCTCTGACCGAACACCAGTTTAAAATGGTTGGTTTTCGTCGGTCGATGCTGCTCAATCGGCTCCGCGGCAAGTACGTAGAAGAACAACAGCGGCAGAGGGAGATTCCAGAACAACAACGGCGATGACTACTAGAATATACGCAAATTATCAAACTTTTTATCTATTTGACATTGCTTAGAAGCTTTCTAATCGTTTGGAGGCTTCGAAGTCGGGCTTTCAACAACAATACATACATACATATATATATATATATATATATATATTCAGTCGGATCAAAGACAAGGCCGAGAAGATTGTCAAGGAACGTGCCGTTGATGTTGGAGAATGCGATGAGGATTATGGAGGCCATGAGTGGGATCTCTTTGGTGGCATGGCTCTAGGTTTGGGCTAGAATTCATGAGAATCACTAGTTCACAGACTTGGACAACCATTGCAAGCTTTTAGACTATAAAATTAAAAAAATAAAAAAAATTTGATCTTTGGATTTACATCTTGAATTATTCTTCTTCCACAATCGTTTGTTTTGTCTTCAAATTTCTTGACTTACATGAGTTGAGATTGGTAGCGAAATCGTCTTTGATTCTTGCCTATAAAGTGTTTGTCAAATTTCCTCAATCAATATAGATAAAAACTGATTTTTTTTGTTAATAATAAATAACATATTTGTCACTTTAATATTATATGTTTTTTTTCAGTTTAATAACTATTAGATAAAATCTAAATATAATTAACATTTAATTAAACTTATTTTGTTATTCTATTTAATTAAAATCCTAATCCTATCCTATCCTTGTATTTAAATTCCAAACATAGAATGGTATTAACCAAAATATCATCCTATCTTCTCCTATCCACTCCAATCCAAAACTTTAATTTAATCATATCCAATTATATCCTATCCTGCACACCAAACAGGCGCTTAGAGTACACCAAACACATTACTATAATTAATTTCTTTCAAAATATCCCTATTTTCAAATTGAAAAATCAAATTAGAGAGATCAGAGAATAAGAATTTAATTAAGTATTTCTACCAGATGGACTAATAAAAGTGGGGCCGATATCAATTCTAAAAACCACATATGATCATCGCGCACGCCAAATATTAGAGACACCACAAAATATCAACTTACAAAATTATACACACACGCACACATACACAACGTTTTGCCACCTTCCCTGAAAAAAGGAAATGAAGTTACTGCCAAGTACGGAACATTATTAACGTATATCAGTCGATAAATATATATATATATATATATATATAAAATATGTATTTCAAAATGAGGAAGGTGGAAAAGGACTATGAGCAGAACCAAAAGCTTTGATGTGGTCTTTGAGCGACCTCTTATGCTTGAAATCGGAGCCACAGACGCAAAGCCAGCGCTTGCCGCAGTTCTTCTCGTGGGTTCTCCAGTCACCTTTGACGGCCAACAACTTCCCACACTTGCGGCACGTGAAGGGCTTGACGCCGTGCTTCCTTTTGTAGTGAGTTTGAAGCGTTCTGAAGTCCTTGAGAGGCTTGGCTCGCGGGTGCTCTATGTTGTTCTTGCATCCTTGTGCGCAGCAATAGCACGGAATCCCTGGCATCACTCTTGGCTGCGTTCCCTTCAGCGACTCCGTTCCTCTCCGATATTGCGATCCATGACCCCACATGTGCATCTATTCAGTATAAGTGTAGAACGGTCGTGAGTACATGACATATAGAAATTGATTTTTAAAGGCATAGTTCGTTTTAACCTTCTTATTTAAGTTTGGTATTCTTGCCTTTGCTCATTTTTATTTTAGTTTTTAACAATATTAATATGTAATGTTACTTTGTGCTAAATCATATTGAGGAAAAAATCAGACGGTAACCCTGTGAAAAACTACTCTATATAACCTTATGGTTCAAAGTAGGAAAGGGAATTACTTTTTTATTTCTGTCCTTTTCAGTTAATTTCATTTCATTTTTGTTTTGTCTTAGGTTACTTTCTTTATACTTTTTAGGTCTTTTTTGGATTGGAATTATAAGAAGTTTCTCTCTCTCTCTCTCTCTCTCTCTCTCTCTCTTTGCTTTTTAAATAAAAGAAAAAAACTACTGAGTACGTATAGCAAGCGCCGATTGCATATATAATACTTCAAAAACAGTACCTGTGGGATCTATTACTAGGCTTACGTTTGGTTCGCTGGTCTGAGATAAAATTTTTAAATTAAAGTTGGTTGACTTTTCAAAAATTAGTTATAAATTTTTTTTATTTTTCAAAAAAAAAACAAAAACTTAAATGAAAAAGTACAGTTTAATTGGAATTCAACTTAAACACTAAACAAAGCCTAACTGGGTTGGTATTAATTAAAATCATATAAAATGTGATATATATATATATATATATATATTAGTGATTATAACGCAAATACAAATAATAATTTGACCGAGTATATGTAGCCGCACCTGAAGATTGTTATAGCGGTTGAAAGTCTTGAAGCAGACATGGCAGGAAAAATGAGTGAAGCCGATGAGTATTTGCTCTGGAGTCGGAATCCAATATTTCTCGGCTGCAGCGATGTCGTTTGGATCGGTGTTTCCATTAGAATCCACGACGAAGCCATCAGGTGAGTACTCCGGAAGGCCGATGTGCAAGGCCACAGTAACATCTTCATTATGATCTAGTACTCCACTGCATGCGCCTTTAGGGTTTTCACATGCAGGTGCTTTATCAGGTGAACGATTAAGCAAGCAGCTTATTAGTGGAAGAGGCTCATGAAGTACGGCATTTTTGTTGTCGTTTGGGAAAAGATCAAGAGATTTGGTACTACTCCATATCGATGAAGAGGTTTCAGAGAACTCCATCCATCAAAACTGTATATTCGCCAATTATTGTGAATGTTCAAGGCTTTTATAATGAGATTTTAGCTGGCTAAGATATCTATATATATATATATATGTATTTATATATGTACACTCACACACACACATATATATATATAGAGAGAGAGAGAGAGGTAGGTCTGTGTGTGGCTGGAGAATAATATGGTTGAGTGAAAAGAACCTTTGAAACGGGGGGTAATAATACTCTCCTGTATGGACCGTGTATCTGTTAACGGAAATGAAAGGCAATGAACTTAATATCTGTGGCCCCCATAGCATCTGAATTGAGCAAGACTTGCACCGCAGAGGTTTTTAAAAAATCTATCATGAAATGTGCGTTGTTAGTTAATCTTGTAAATTGACTCTCAACATGCGTCAACACCACCAGCGATAAGTTAATTAAGAGTACTCTAGAGAGACATATTATTGCAGGTGAAAATGATTCGTTTCTATTTTTGGGACGTGCAATATTATGAACATTTTTTGTTAATGGCCATTCCGTGTAAGCTTTCTCCGATACCTTTTTATGGCCTACTTTTATATACGTCACTTTCTCTAAAGTTTGAAAAGCAAATACATACGCACATATTTACATATATATATATATATATATATACCTACATATTTATTATATGAATTTGCGCATTCTCTGTCGTGATATGTGGACAATATTTCCTTCTCTAAAGTTGAATTATAGACGAGGTTACATATAAGCTACGTAGAAACTTCCTTGCATGTCAATTTAGACAAAGTATTTAACAATTTATTTATCAGAATTCGTGCATTTCTTATAGATATGTAAAACATATTTGCGATATTACCTTATAATTCATGATGGTCTATTAATTTTCCAAATTTTAAGTTTGGTGGTCGTGTTAAAATTGTTTAAGTACTTTGGATGAGTAGAATTACAATTTAACAAGAACAATATAAACTTATAATGTATATTGTATAAATAGTACTTTAATAATTATGATCAAGTTCATAACACAATTTATTTTTGGATTTAAATAGATTCGACATTCTTTCTCTCTATTTTTGTTGTGGTCATTTGATTCGACAATTATATACTGGTACTAAATTAAATAAAGACAAATAGAAAGAGCCAAAAAAAAAAAAAATTAAAAAGGGCTTGGATCGTGTATCAACAGAAGCTGTTTTGATACATTTTCCAACGGGTGCTGTTAAACGCTATTGTTTACGAATTAATAACATAATGGAAATAGAAAGTAACAGAAGTGTTATTTCTTTCTGTTGAAAAAAAATATGCGAAAGGATCGATGTTGATTAGATTATCTTTTTTCTTGTCAAAGCTGTGAGGAAGGTACAATATGCATGTCGTAGTCTGTTGAAGCAGTTGCTAGTTTCGCCAGAATGTTACAGCTTTGGACCCAAAGAATTTTATAAAAATGCTGAGAATAGAGAGAGGAAAGATGAAAAATAATAATTTCAACGAGATAATTGTACAACTGGAAATTTTTTAACCATGTATATATGGGAAGAATTTCTTTTCAGGTATTTGGACTTTCTGAAGTGCTGACTCCAGCTTCTGTTTCCGTGGAGGCATGTTGTTGAGTCTGTGAATCTGAGACCAAAAAACAAAACAAAACAAAACAAAACAAAATTCAACATTAGATATATGGAGATTTTATAATTAATTAGTACGTAAACTTAATAATCAGACTGAACTCTTTTAAGAACAAGATTTATACCAATTCAAACTCCAATTTAATTATCAGAGATTAAAAATCAAATTTCAACACGGCTCTAATAATATATAAATATACATATATATATATATAATGATGTAATTGTCTCAATAACTTTTTTACTGCGTACAAAACAAAGTTATTACTATTATTTTTTTTTTATTTTTTTACTTTTAAATTTTTTTCAACAATGAGATGACAAACTATCATGACATAGAGTGTGAGAGTATCATTGTTAACCAATTACCAACCGAGCGTGGAGTATTTAAGTTTTGTACAGTCAGTCAACTAGTTAGTTAGGATGGTCCTGCATGTTTTTATGATTCCCGAGTATGCACGACACCATGTTTTCCAGGGAAATAACTTTGATCGGTAGCTCTTCATGAAGGGTAGTTTTTTTCTTTCTTTCTTTCTTTCTTTCTTTAAGCTAATAGTGAAGAGTAGGTATTTATGAGTGCATAAATGCATATACATGTTTACTGTAGGGGCTACTTATTAAAGAAAATGAAAATATTCTCCGTTTTAAAACTTGAGAACTTTTATCCAAATCCTTCCCCTCTCATCTGTTAAACAAACTTTAACATGATTTTGTATTATATTATAATATATATATATATATATATTTATTTATACACACACGTATACTTGTTATATATGTTATAACATTAACAACGACTGTCGTACTCCAGAAACAAGTTTTCAATAAGTAACTCATGTATCTTAATTAACCAAAGAATAACCTTGAATGCAGGGATGATAGCAAGAGTACAAGTTTATATATACTCTACCTAATAATTAAAAGAAAAAAATATTGTCATAATTATGACTTCGTCTGGATCATAGGTCTAAAAAATTAACTTTAAACAGTAAATTCAAGTATGTATAGAAAACTTTTTAAATAACATCCAAAAATAGTCTCATAACAGTTGTTTCTCACTGCTGGAGCAATGTGAAAAATGATGATTTTGCTAATTTCTAATTAAATTACTTTGAGAAATATAGATCAAAATTTCCTCAATTTAAGGTTCACCCTCAGGTTTCGCTATCATCACCCTAGTTAATGCGTATTAAAGATTTTAAAAACAATATTTATATATTTATTATTTAAAAAAAAAAAAAAAGAAGGGCTAGCTGCATCGCAATTACATGTCTCACATTTCGTGCAAGGTTGGGGGAAGGAATTATTGTACTAGCCAACATTACTTGGCAAGAAGCCTACATCCAAACATTCCTAGATATGGCAGATTCTATATATGCCTCGTTGATCTTTCTAGTTTTATCCACTTTAAATCTTTTATAAATATATATATATATATATATATATTTGTTTCCATTCAAGCAATTTTCTGCAGCATATATGCTAACATATATACTATATATTTATATGTTAGTATAGTGGGACTAGCTAGTGACCAGTGTACTGTTTATTTATTTAATGTGGGCCTGGTTGGCTCACCCTTTATATGACATGGCCAACTGCAACATTCAGAAATCAACCGGCCATCAAATATCTCTAACACCTTGAAGACCACAAGCATGCAGTCACTATTTCTTTACTCTCTCTCTCTCTATATAAATTTATATACATCTGCTCGTCTGTCACTACTTTCCAATATTATTTGACTTATTACCTGGGTCACGCCCAGTAACCCAGACAGCTCATTTCACATGGGCACGGGGTTCCCCATGTGGCCCCACTGATCCACATGTTACACTCTTAAAAATAATAATAATAATAATAATTCTATATGTTGTCCTTCAGTGTATATATAGAATGCGTATAATGTTATGTGTAGATATGTGCATTATTAATGAGAATCAGGAGATGATGATTATGTAGAGAGAATATAATAAAAATAATAATGGTACCTGTAGGAGAGGGAAAAGGATGCCTTAATGTGGTGGTGGGTTGAAAATGAGGAAAAGTGGTGGTAGAGAACGAGCCTTCGAGGTGAGGGGGATTAGGGTAGTAGAGATAGGAAGGCGGTCCGCCGATACGCTGCGGCGGCGGAGGAGGCGGCGGCTGCTGATGATGGGCCGGCACTGTGGAAAATGGTCCCCTTGGGGATTGAGCCAGAGAGTACCCGCCGTAGTAGTATGGACTATTCATTGTTGAAGATGATGATCCGTACATTTGGTGATAGTACTGTGGCTGTTGCAGTTGTGGGTTATACACTGCCTGCACCAACCATTATTCATATCTCAATACTTCCGTCCCTTTTTTTTTTTTTTTTCCCCGTGTGTTTAATTATAGAGCTCTAGAGAGAGAAAGACACATGGTGAGAAAGAGAGAGAAGTTACTTGGTGGTACCCATAATCAGCTGGGGTGTAGGTTGGGTAGCTGCAATGAAAAGATGAGTACCCATATGGTTAATGAAATTGATTGAGTAAAGATGGGTAGAAATTACTTCATATGTACCTATATATTGGTTTTATGGTGAACATATATATATATATATATATGTATAATAAAGTTGAGTAGTATTAATTTGGGTGGATATGTTGTACATCTAAATCATGCAATGCCGCGTTGAGAAATATAATATTTAACCACAACTACATATAGATAGTAATTATGCACATGCTTCTCTTGCTCACAAAAAATATGTATATATACATGTGTGTGTGTGTGTGTGGAAATATTTGGCTTAAGTGGCAATTAAGTACTACTTCCATCATTGAGACAATGACCTATGCACATTTACAGACTAATACGTACGTATATTAGTAACAAGCTAGCTAACAAGGCATCTAGCTTTTAGTGTGTTGAAATTTGATCACAAAAATTAACGAAAATGTAAATTTTTTTTTTTTTAATTTGAAATTTATAATCACAGCTGAATATAATAACAAGTACAGGGAGCGAAAAGGAGTTTTCTATCATTTGTAAATGGAGGACCACCATGTGTGTATACATTAAACTTTTACCACCAATAAATCTATATCTATCATTTGTAGTACTAACTTTTTTCCTCTCTCTCTCTCTCTCTCTCTCTCTCTCTCTCTCTTGTTTTACCCCTATTAAAGATCGTTAGACCTAACGTCTTTTTGACTTCGAGCGATCGCATTGCTTACAATGTGCAATCGAGATTATTATTTTTGCTTGAGAATCACACAAATTTTTTGACATTAATAAAGCCAGTAGTTTCCCTCTTGCTATTGGTTTTACTTAGAAGTTAATCCACTTAACTCTCTCTCTCTTCTACTCTGTTACAAAAGTCAATTCTTGCCCGACTTTTGGAAAAGTTTTACCTATATATCACCGTGTGAATATATACTTATATATATATATATATATATGTGTGTGTGTGCATAAAATGACTAGAGATGAGACGAAGGGTATTAATCCCTAAACGTTGGTGGGGCCAAGGAACGTAGAGCTCTAGCAAAAATGCACATGTTATGAGTATGCCATTGGGACAGGGATCAATTTTTATGATTTATAATTTCCATCTAAAAGTTACATGCTAACTGTACTTACCGGCCAAAGTCATCAAACCTAGAAAATGACACCAAAGTCTTTCCTTATTTTAACTCGGTACTTCTGCACATATATTTTCACTAAAAAAGAATAACAAAATTTTGGATTCTACGTATCATTAACTGTACATATACATACATACATATATATATATATATATATTCTTAACAGATATATTTAATTTTTCATTTTAATTCCCTACTCACCCGTAAGGTTGATAGATAACCGGAGGTGGTGGCGGCGGTAATGGTGCTGGGACTGATCCGCTGTAATTGGGTACATGGGCAGGACCTTGTGGTGACCCTCCCTGAAAGGGACTGCCACCTTGATTTCTTCCTGTGCCCAACCAATTAAACAAGATAAATATCTTTTTTAACATCTTATCCAAAGACTTGCCCACTAATGAAGATATTATATATATCGCTCATATTAATCTTGAAAAAAAAAAAGAAAGAAAGAAAAAAAACAAAACAAAAATTGACAAATTAACAATGTCTAATCATTTCCACCAAGTTGATCATAATAATAAATAAAGAAATAATAAATAAGGAAAAAAAAATTATAGGAACCTCGTGGGGGCGAAGGTCGTGGTCTCCCCAATGAAGCGATGTTGCAATTTGCTCTCCTTCCATCAATTACAGGATTTGGGTTCGCACAAGCCCTCCTTGCCGATTCGGGATCGCGAAAAGTAACCTACTTTTCCATTAATCACAACATTAATCACAAAGTTTAATATATAATATATATAGATATATATATATATATATAGTTATAACAACAATAATAGATTAATTAAGAAATGACTTACGAAACCATAGCCTTTAGATTTTCCGGTGTTCTTATCAGTGATGATGACAGCTTCTAGAATGTCGCCAAACTGCTCGAAGTATCTTCGCATTTCATCGGTGGGAGTCTCCCAAGCAAGGCCTCCAACAAACACTTTGGTGAACGTCGTATCTCCGAACTGTGACCGGTAATGCGGGTATGCCATGGCCTTGGCTCTAAATCATCAAAAACGACAATCGCCCAATATATACACACACACAAATATATATGTATATATCTATATGATGATCAGAGGCTCCAGCTCCAAACCTAATTCAGCAGCAGTTGTAGTACTAGTAGTGATCATAAAGTAGTAGCAACTAAATATAAGTCATGGTACGGTCTGTTCCAACACCTAGGCGTAGTCTTTGGTTGCCCATATTGATCTTCCATGATATCATAATTTTTGTATGTGTTTCTTTCTCTCTCTCTCTCTCTGTCTCTGTCTCTCTCTCTCTCTCTACACAACGTCTTCTCCTGAGATGGGTTAATAATCTAATACTTCTGATGGCCTCAGTCTATAGCAAATTCAGAGCAGGGGAATTAGGGAAGAGAGAGAGAGAGAGAGAGAGAGAGGGAAGAGAGAGGAAAAATCATTGAAGGAGGGACGGGAAAGAGATGGATAAAGTTAATGATGTTGTTTATGGGTTGATGAGGGCTTAGCTGGTTTGAAATAGAGAGAGCCAGAGTGGGGGAGGGATTGGTTGGTTAAAAGTGGAAAAAAAAAAAAGAAAAAGGATGCGGTTGGAGAGAGAGGGAGAGAGAGTTTAGAGAGAGAAAGTGTGAGAGAGGAGAGAGAGAGAGATCCGACAGCTGCAAACGCTGATTTGCTGGCTGTGATAGGAAAGAGTGGGGGTGGGCTTTGTAATTCCGAATGACAGCTGCGTGACTAACGCACTTTGAGTGTGTCCTCCTGTCTCACCCCCCCCCCCCCCCATTAATATACTCTCCCACTCCTCCTTTCCAAATTAATCTCTTCTTTTCCTCTCTCTCTTTTGTATTTATCTTTACGGCCTCTCTGAACATAAAAGAGGGTCATGAAATCATCGGTTCTCTTATCATTATGTTACTTTTGCATAGCAATTTGTTAGTTTCAAATTTTTTTTATCTCGTTAATTATCCTCTAATAGTCATACAATTTAAATACTAAAAATTCTTAAAAAATCATTGAAATAAAGAAGAAAATGAGACAATGGATCCGAACTAATTACGTTTTTTATACATTTGAACATTAAACACTCAAATTGCATACTTTTTTTTGTGTTAATTTGTGTACATAAAGGATATTTTTTCCAGGCAAGTTGTAATTTAGTCGTGAAGATTCTTGTCATCGATTTACCTTGTGGTAAATATGTGTATACTTACTTGTGTATAAAAAAAATATTAGAATATTGTAATTTCTTTTGATAAGAAAAGATTAGTGTTCTTGATGATTTGCTATTTTTTGACGAGTTCTTGATGATTTTCTTAGGACTACTATAATATATATATATATATATGATGTTTTTTATATGAGATCATGCCAACACATTTTTTGTACTCGTGGAGTTGTTGTAGGGGGGGGGGGTTGCTTAATATGTATAAGATGGACCCTCCGATCATCATCGGGTTGCCACTTTGAGTCCATAAATTATGTCAAAAAGGCGCTTGATTGCCGTTTTGGTTCTCCTTTTAATTAATAATAAAAAAAATAATATCACAAAGAGCTGCTTGTTCATGTTTTAGAATTACAAAATGCGTTGTTCGATTTAATGTTTTTTATTTGGTTTGTTTCGAAACAATGGACCACAGCACTTGTTTCTCTTATGTTTTGTGTGAAACAAATATGAAAAATAATAATGTGTTATACTACTTTTACTTTCATTTATATATAACCATTAATTTATTGCCTTTGCTTCTCTGGAAGAACTATTACCATCAAAAGAACAGCTAATTTCAGCGTACGTATACACTTTTTTTTTCCCTCTTAATTATTTTATTTTGTGACAAATTTTGTTCTCACTTTTCCATCTGTTTGTACACACGTATAGACATATAAATATTGGAAGTAAGCTCTTGTTGTACGTACTTAATTTTATGCAAAGTGCTGGTCAAAAATTCTCATGTGACCCCATGTTCCTAACCCCGACTCTAATCATAAGTTATGACAAAAGCCAACTTCCCAACAAGAAAAGAAAATCAAAAAACAGTTAGGATTACAGAATGGTAACATATATTTTAATTCCAAGATAATGTGTAGCTGCAGATAGGAAATCATGTGCAATGTAGTGATGGACGGCAACGATGATATCAAAAACTTTAAACAATTATAAAAATATTATTGGTAAAACATATATCTATCTGCATATATTATAGATCATTCCCTGGTCAAGAATCATAATTGCATAAAGCTAAATGCCAATTAGCAAATATTTTACAATTTAACCCCAATTGAAAAGCCAATATTATTCTTCATTAGTATCTGGTGGATATATCTAGCTAATATGTATATATATATATATATATGTTAATCTGAGCATAAGAGCCACAAATCAGAGTCTCTGTATGGGGTTCTATGACAGACTTTTGAAGGATTCTGGCCCACAGATAAACAAATCCAACTTTGGGAATACATATATTTTTCACATCCTTAATTTTGTAAAGCCTGGATTAAAATACAACGTATCACAAAGCAAAGTAAGCTTTTCCAATGACTTTTTGGCTGTGAAAACACATGAGCAGTCCGCACGCACCCACGACTTTCAAGAGGAGATCTTAATCGGTGGAAGTAAAAGGAAAATAGATGGCTTGAGTTCATAATATCAGGAATTAAAATGATTTTGTTCTTGTAAATAGTGTGATTTAATTTATTTGTTGTTGGGAGTGAAATGAATCTTAATAAATTATGATTGATGACGTGTCAAAAAAAAAAACTATATAAAAAAAACTATGGGGTGTTTGGTGTTTGAGTTGAGTTGAAATTTTTAAGTTTGAATAGTAATTTTTGTTGACTTTTTAGAAAAGACAAAATTTTTTTTCAGAAAATGACAAAAATTTGAGTTTAAATCTCAAATTTGAGTGTGAGAAAAGGACAAATATCATTGAAATAAATCAAAATGATTTTAAAAAGGGAGAAGAAAAACGACGACGTTCTAATTAAAAGAGCAAATCGCAAGAATGAAAAAAAGTAGATAAGAGTGTGTTAGACTCCAAAGACAGTGCATGATCAGGCCGTCTAATGCTAAAAAATTCATATTAATTTAATGCCTTTGTAACAAAAGCGAGACCAACCTTAATGAAAAAACATAGGACCACTTCATATTTAAAGCTTCAATCTAGACTGTTTTGATAGTCTGGATTGGAATTAAACCTAGAATTGTTTGTACATGAAATCAAGCGAGACTGTTTGTGCGGACGAAGAACATTTTCCTTCCACAAGATGTACCATGCTAACATAAACGTAAAATCATAATTACCGATATCAGTGATGTTATCCTATATATATGTTGCCAAAAGAGAAATTACCCAAGTACGAGACGTCTCCGTTTGTGTAAATTAGCAACAGTGCTAATATCTGCAATTAAGGTGGGGTATCTCTGGCGAGCCTCATAAAATTATTGATTATAACCGTAAAATCAAAATTAGGTTGTGCACATTTTATGAGATTGATTATTATAAATAAATATATATATAATTTTTAATAATTGGATTCATTTTATAAACACACTGCCTAATTTACGTCCTATATTTGAAATTAAAGTGGAACTCCTACGGATGGAAATGTTTCTGGGATGTCCGTTTGAGTTGAAAATTTTGAGTTGTAGTTGTAGTTGAGTTGTGTGTTTATCTTTATATTTGGATGATTGAAGTTAAAAAATATAAAAATTTAAATTATTTTTCAAAAAAACAAATCAAATGAACTTTATTTCATTTTTCTTGAAATTTCTTATAATTTTTAAATTTGTATATATAAATATATAAATTTTTTAAAGTTATAATTAAAATGTAAATAATAAAATTAAATTTACTTATAAAAAAAAATAAAAAGTGAGTTGAGTTTTTTTCTAAAACTCCGGTAAATCAAACGTAGGCTATGTGATATTAACTTGGAATATATAATAAACTAGGGGTTGGGTATAATAATGGGATGTTTGAAGAGAAGTCGTCATCTAAAGCTTTGTTGGCAGCATTAGGGACGAGGTAGTAGGACAGCTATGAAAAATAAGCACATATCCGGTTTTTATTTTTTTATTATTATTATTGGGAAAAGTTGTGATATAATCATTTTTATGTACTTTATTAATATAACTCATTTTATTGATCATTTAATATATTTTAATAGTTAAAATTTTACTTGTATACGATAATTATTATGCATCTTAACTTAAAGTATTATAGCTGAGAAATTAAAAATAAAAATCAAAGCAAAAAATTAAAAAAAAAAAAAAAAAAAACCCCAACCCTTCCATCGGCGACGACTTCCACTTCCGATGACAGCAAAATCGTCCCCCGCCCCCCCACCAGCGACGACCCAAACCCGCAATCCCCCCACCCCCGACCTGTGAAATCGCTAGAGTCACGGTGAACCCCCCCCCTCCCTCCCCCGAGCCCCCATCGGCAGTTGCCCCTCTCGGTGAAATCGCAAGACGACGAAATTCCCCTACCCTCCCTCTCCCGAGCCCCCATCGGTCGTCGCCCTTCCCCCCGCCAAGAAATCACCAGACGGCGAAATCACCCCATGGCTGACCTTCCACTGATGGCCCTCCTACCTATAATCTATAGATTAAAAAAAAAATTTTTGAATTGAAAAAATTAAAAAAATAGGAAATTCAATTTTTAATTTTTAATTACAATTCTATATATTAATATTTATTTTAGTTTTTATTATCTTTTAAATTTTATTCATTGAATTAAATTTTTAATGATTTTAGATGAAATTCTATCAATAAAAAATATAAAAAAAAAAGTTTTATCACATGTTTTTCCGTTATTGTTATTATCAAAATCAAAATATGTGAAGAAAACTACACGAGCCCGTGAACTGGCAAAATGGCAGGTCCTCACCACGTGGGGTCCCATCACTCTTTTACAACAATGAGCTGGATTTCCGTCTCACTTTTCTTCCTCTCCCACCTAGGAACCCCCCCACCCCCACACAGCACTTCTTCTTTCTTTTCCCTATCATGCCTGACCCCACTTCCATCTCCCTTGGCCCCACCAATCCCCCGATGTCTATTTAAAGCTGCTCCTCTTTTCTTCTCTCCTGCCACTCTCTCTCTCTCTCTCTCTCTCTCATCTAGTTCTCAAATACCCAGGTCATCTGTTCCTTTTCACCACTGAAAAAGCCCCGACTTTTTATGCCTACATATGTTTCTGTTCCTCCAAAGTTTTCCACTCAGTCATATCTAACCAGGTTTTATTTGCTGCTGCTGCTGCTGTTGTTGTTGTTGTTGTGTTCATTTCTGAGACCTCACAAACCCAATTGCCCAAATGCCATTTTTTTTCCTGTCTGGTGAGGGCTCTGCTTTGTTGATGATCATGATGGATTTGTGATTCAAAAAGCTTCCTTTCTTTCCTTTTCATTGGGATTATTTGCTTTCCCCCGGCCCAGTACTATTGTCTGTTATTTCTCTTCATACTAGATTAATTAGAACGTCTAAAACACACCTTGCCTTGTAATTAATGTATCAAAAGGTATGTTTACAGGACAGATGATGAGGACATAAAGAGAATATCGATTCCAGGTGCACTTCCTGACTTTACATCCACCCTTTAGTTTTAAAAAAATATAAATAAAAATAAAAAATAAAAAATAAAAATAAAAGATCTAAGCTCTTTGCTGGAATAATTGACCATTTACAATTCTGATCTGTTTTTGGAATGAACCCAAATTCAATTGTCTGCTATTGCTTTTTGATGAAGATACATGAAACACTGAAAGAAATTAGTACTCACGACTTCACCTTAAATGTGCAAGTAAAAGAGAAGCTGGACTTTAGGCTCATCACCCAACTATATATGAAATTGAAGTGAGAAAAAAAAAATGATTGGATAATATGGACAATCCGCATAAAGAAGAATCACATGTCATCTGGGGTAACACTATCTTTTAAGATTATCTGAGTATCTCCTCCTTTGTTCTTATAATCATTAAAAAAAAGGGGGGGATTAAATTCCATTGACATTTAGCTGGCCATATAATAACTTCCAAATTTTGTTTGATGGCAAAGTCATTATAACTGGCAAGTTCTCCTTACAGACTTCCATTGTCCTGCTTAATCAAATAAAACATTGAATGACATTAATGCAAGTTGGTCGATCTACCATTTAGCCACTCTGTGTTGGTTGAACAATGTAGTTAGTTTTATGTTGCTTTCTGTTCTGTGGTTTATGTTGGTTGATGTCGTTTCGGTAGGGTGCCGTGGTTTTTATTGCTGTTGTCGTTTAATAGCTTTTGTTGATTTGTTGTCGCTTTCTAAATTGTGCAAGGTAAAATTAGATAAACAAGTAATGAACTGAAAAACGGCAGTAATGAAAACGAGGGTTATCATACCAAACCACAGGAATAAAAAAGGACATAGGGCAAACAACGAGGAGTTTAAAAACAAAAACTTATTGAAAAGAGAGTTCGTTAAACAAACGACGACATGGAAAAGAACAATAACAAACATGGGAGAACAGTACCCAATGATGCATTGGATTGGAGCAACGACAAGAACTGATGAAACGTCTCGAATGGGAATTAAGACCAAGAACTAAAAAACGACACAAAAAGGCAAAGCGACAGCAAATAGAAAATGACAAGGAATTCTTCGAACCTTCTGGTGCATCATTCGGGGAAGGTAATTTGTTCTTTGCCAATGATGAAATAGTTTTACGTACCAAAACATATAGTTATTTTTTTCATATAAATTATGGTGATAGGAACGAGTAGATATACCAAGACATTTAGCACCCTCATCGTACCAGAACATATTAGTTTCACAGCAGCAAGCCCATTTATTCTCGAGTGAAACTCAATAAATTTATATAAGGCAGTTCAACAACATACTAGTTGTGCCTTTTTGTTGGTTCTTTTTAGAATGAATTCCTTCTTGCTAACTGGGATGGCCTTCACCTGGTCCCGTTCGAGTAAGGTTTGCCATTACAGACCTAATTAAGCCCGAGTGCAAAAAGGCCACTATTCTGTCCCATTGTGATCCACTTATTGGTCTAGTAAGCTAGCCCACTTAATACGGCCTACAAGGCTACTGGATGAAACCCCATGTGAATCTTTTTTCATTTATTAAAATAACCAAGGAAACAATAACACAAATTGGGGTGGTGGCGCAGTTGGCTAGCGCGTAGGTCTCATAGCTTCTGAGTTATCCTGAGGTCGAGAGTTCGAGCCTCTCTCACCCCAATTTCTTTTCTTTATTTTTTCTTTTCCTTTTTATTTTTTTTTCAAAGTAACTTCGTCTCATTTGATTTGAAATACTTGTAGTGCCTAGAAAAACTGCTTTAACACAGATTTAGAGCCCATGGGACCTCTGACTTCGTAAGGTGTTTATTTATGTATCACTACGTTATCCTGATCTAAAACAAAATACTAAGTACACCACTCTGACTTCATTTAAAAAAAAAAAAAAAAAAATCACACGCACAAAATTGTAAGTTAAAAAAAGGGGCCAATCAGTAATACTAATGAGAGAGTATTCTAGCTTACACATACCAGTCGGGGTCTATTCATGAAGATATTAGAGCCACAGGCTCACATGACATGCACATGCAAAGTCCATACAATACAAGAGCTTTTATAAATGCAGGCCCCAATAATTACACAACTACTACTTTGCAGAGCCTGATGTTGTACTAAAATCCCCTGCTTGCCCGTAATTGGAAGCTATATATTGTAATTGTAGCTTGCACATATATATCACATTCGTGAAAAAGAAGCTTGGCAATAAAATATAGTGGTCCTTCACTACCCTATTTTTATCAATGTATATCGTCGCTGTTCTTCAGCTTCACCTTTGTTTTTAAAATTCATGCTTAAATTCTGTCGGTGCAGTAGTTACTATTAAGTGATTCTCTTGCTCTCGTTATACGTATATTACCTCCGATAAGCAGGTCATAATTAGCTCACATTAAGTACCTCTGCAGTTTTTGGGACACTACAAGAGTGATTCTTATATGGAGGTTTGGTAGTATATGTTTCTGAACGTTGGGTCTGATCAAAATCACATCAGAAAAAAGAAGTTGTATAACTGATAGAAACTAATAAAAATCAATTTGAAACAGTGAAATTACCACCTATGTAATGAATCTCTTGCTGTCATTTGTCGGATTATTTACCACCTCTCAGTGAAATTACCTTGATGATAAGGTGAAGGTAACCTAATTAAGAAGGTCATAGTAAGCTCCATGTGAAGTGCTTATGCAGTTTTGGGGATGCGACAACAGTGAACCAATCAATTCACATCTTCTTATACGGAGGTTCGATAGTTCATGTTTTAAACGTTAAATATTATCAAAATCGTACTAAAATAAAGACGTATGTATAATATGTTATAAAAATCACTTAATTCAAAGTAGTGTCTAATTACCCTATCAACAAATTATCATATGTACAGTCATTGTAATTACTAGACTTATATCAATTAGGTTAGTAATCGTAGTAGTAATATGTTTTAAAAATAAAAATTCTTGAGATGAGGAATATGTGAAAGAGAGGAAGGAATTTGAGACTTTTTACCCTTAATACGCCCCCGTAAGATGGTGTTCTCTTTGAAGTCGCCAATCTTATATTAGATGGATCGAGTGGCTCGTTTGAGTTTGTTGGGCTCTGATACCATACAAAGGTTAGGGAGAATAAGATAAATTTGAGACTATTAATGGATTAAGCATCTTAAAAAGTCAACATATTAAATGAAGTGATTTAATACCCATATATGTCTATTATTATTGTTATATGTTTACCACATGGAATTTGGATTTTTTTTTAACCTTGACAGAACATATGATGTTACATGTCTAGGGAAACGGGCAGCCATGAGAGGGAGATGGCAAAAAAAAGGGACATATAACAGTAATCAGAATATACACTGACAGAAAAATTATAGACTGGAAACAAGGCAAACAAAGGTCAGTGGGGTAGATAACAAGGAGTTATTTATGAAGCGTTTTTCCAGATGAAATTCTTGGGTCTGAAATATGTATGTGGACTACATTTCATCGTCTGCTCCAATTCTTCATATGATTTGAATATATATATATATATATATTTATATACCGACTCTTATCCATTTGCTGCGCGACGGCTACTATATTTCTAATCCAGTCTGTGACAAAACTTGGTCCACATGGTTCAATAATCAATAGTTTATTAGGGGAACAATAAATTTTTGTCTTCTCACACTGTTATTGATTGATCATCAACAAAAAGACGAAATATTTGGCCTAAGTTTTTACTAGTGCATATTTCAGACGTTTGATGATCTTGTTAAAATCATGTAAAAAAAGGGAAAAATTTGTAATATGAATTATATTTTTACCCTATTGATAGATTCTACTAATGTAGTCATTAGATCAACTTTTCAACGATCTAATAATCTATAATATAAATTAGTTTTGGATGTCGCGTTTGACACTTACAAATTCTACAGTGAAAAAGTTAATCCAATAACTAAAATAGTAATACATATCATAAGTTTTGCTAAAATAAAAAATAAAAAAAAATTATGGTTAGAAATAAACTCCTAACGATAAGATATTTTTTTCGTACTTGCTTTATAATTCTCCATTTAAATAAGCAAAAAAGAAAAGAGAATTACCATAGTACTTTCAGCATACATATAACTTTTTTTTTCCCCTCAAGATTTCAGCATATAAAACTAGTAAAAGGGGTAGCTTTTTTTTACCATGGAGATGTTTGGAAGTACTCGGTCCGGTTAAATATTAGGGCGTGGGGACTGGAATTGATAGAAGCATATGTTAAAAAAAAAAATGTACATACTAGACATTAGACAAAGCCCAAACTGAATACGTACTTGAAAAGCAATATGTGGTTCCCATGCCAATTTATGAATGTGGCATTGAATTGGCCTTTCCCATCACTCTTCAATGATCATGGCCAATTGGTAGTGGTAGTATATAAGGACAACACAACACAACACAACAGTCCTCCACATCAGCAGTACTGCCATGCGCTTACCTGATCGTGATAACATGCTTTTTTCCATTTCCTTGGTTTGTATCTTAAGGTAACGAACAGACATCTATGTAATCAATAGTCATTTGTCCATTAATTTCAAAACATGGTATGCAAAAAAAAATCATTAGATTGATCAATATGTTTACTCACCGACGTTAGGATTACTCCTTTAATCTTTTAAAATCAAACCTCAAGCGCATTTTAAGATCCTTTAGATTTAACAATATAGATCTTAATTATTACGTAGCTAGACTCTCAAGACGAGTCCTAAAATATGCGTTCCGTAATTTGATCACAGATGTGGACCCTTAAATCGCAATGGTATGCGAATTTTACATATAATGAATTGTATTTTTCACGGTAACATAGTTGAGTACCCGATAAAGTGTATCCTTTTTATTTAAGAAAAAAAAATTTGAGCTTGCTCGTTTTTTATGTGATTGACCTATATATCAAGACAAAATCCTCCAATAATCATGACCAATTCAAGTGTGATATTAGTTTAAAACTAATGTGTGTCCTACTTAATTTATTGCTACATGCAATAAATCAAAAATTTATGCCATGTATATATGTATACAAAGCTTATTGCTTCTACGGTCTACTTTTTATATTTCCCTTCTCAATTAATGATTTTACATATAACTAATCAGTGGATTGCTTCAGACTTGGCGGATTAAATAGTAACTGTTCTTGCATCTTACTTTGCTTGACCATTGATAAGCTCGGCCTTTCTTAATTATTGCTGTTATTTCCCCTATTGCAATATTGTTTGACGAAGAATGATTTTTTTTTTCCCCCTTTATGCCGCTGAATTATTAATAAGTTTCAACTAATTTGTACTCGGCATCTTAGTACACTGCTTATTGAGAGTGATATATTTACCAAAATAGTTGTGTGTCTTGATATATAAATAGGAAGGCATTGTGATAATAAATGTTACATTATGATTACTAATTGATTAATTTATAATTCTATTTTTAAAATCTTGTAATATGTTCTATTTAAAATTATCAATATAAATGACAAATATCACTAAAAATAATGTTACATATGAATCAACCAATTAATGTTACAAAAATGCACACAAAAAAAATTATAATTGTGGGTCTGTACAGATATCGTATATGAGAGCTCTCGAGCTCTCGTATATATGTATATACGTTATGAACTTTTTTCCAAAGTAGCTTTTTTTTTTTTTTTTTTTTTTTTTTTTTAAATCACATATGAGGCCGAGGCGTGTTGATGTGGGAGGTGCACATGAATGATAAAAATTCATGCGTGAAGGTGACTGTCTTCTGATGAGTCACCCAAAGATAGAAAGAAATTAATTAATTAATAAAGAAAAATGCTCTCATTTAAACACATCACATGCTGTGCTAGGTCCCCCCACCTTTAGCCCTATATAGCCTGATTGGTTGGTTTTACGCCTTTGGCATCAAGAGAGAGTATGGGCCTTACACCGACATGCTTGTTTTGATGTTTTTAAGTCCCAATCATTTTTCTTTTGAAGGTGAGTCTTTTAACTGTTTTATTGAAATTCATTTAATTTACTTGCCTAATTAATGACTGCCATTATTAAGCTGATTTGTGATGATAATGCAGTATTAACATTAACTGCTGCCTAACACTTTATAAATTTGCTAATGGTCATCTGCCTAATAAATGCCCATCTTTCTCCAACGAACTAATTCTTTCAAATTACTATATTTATGTCGTTTAATTAGATAGTCCAAGTATGAATTATTAATGGAAAGTCTACCATTTCATTGATAAATTAAGCAGAGTTCTGTAGTAGCGGGTGTGGAAAAAAAAAATACCTTATCAGTAAAGTAATAAGTTCTACATGTACATATATAAAATTGTTGATTAAATATTATCGTAATTTAAGATGATGGTTCGGAATATATTTTGTCGGTAGGTTATTTTTTTATTATACTCTATCAAAGTAGAATTCTTCTAAAAATTGAAAGTCTCGTGTGTGTTGGATGACTTAATTATTTGAACTATTTAACATTCATATAAAAAAAAAAAAAATGTTTACCTATTTTCTGCTAGACGCTCGTAAGGGAGATGAAATTGAAGATCACCTTCGGGTTATAAAACACATCACATGTTTTTCATGTCATTCATAGTAGTGACATATGATGCGGTTTGCCCTCTTGAAGTTATTGAAGTGACCTTGCTTAAACATATCACATGTTTCTAGAATATGTTATTTTCCATCATTTCATTAAACTACCTCAATTACACCAAATTTATTTTTGAAAATATTTTTCCCTTGAGAAAATTCTATTAATACTTTTTTAAAACATTCAAAAAACATAACGTCTTTCTTTTCTATAAATTTATGCTTTGTTTTTTTTTTTTTTATGTTATTTTTAAATGTTTAGCTTATTTTTCATAAACGATTTAAGGGTATTTCTGTCTTTTTCTTTAATTTTTGTCCACCTACAAAGGATGCGAGGCATGAAATTGGAACAAGTTTTTCAAACCCAAGGATATCTTTGTAGTTTTAAAAAAACAGAATGATAAATAAAGAATAAGTAAAATAAATAGATATAATTTTATAATTAAACCCTAATAATATGTAGTAATTATAAATTTGCTGTTATATGTGTTTTCAAAATAATGAGAGGAGGAGATATTTGTGAGTGATGAGTTTGATGGTGGAACCTAGTTAGTTGCGATTGATGGCGAGTGATGTATGCGAATTGTTCCATATTTGTATAGCACTGTGGATTTATTCTCGGCTGAGTCAAGACTTATCTTATCTAAATTTGCTTAAAACAGAAACGACATGAACATGTCATTTCCCTATTCGCCTAGCTAGGCCGTAGCTGTTTAGAGTGGACGGCTTCCTAAACAATTATTCAAAGCTTTGTATTCTTTAATTTGGTAGAACTTATGAATTTTCCTATGCCATTGGACTAACTAGAAATACGTTTGGTTAAGTTCTTTTTTTTTTTTTTTTTTTTTTTTTTTTTTTTTTTTTTTTTTTGAGACTAGAAGTTCTATTAAAGAGTTGAATATCCTGTAGCAGATTATTGAAACGTTTTTAAAAATAGCTTTTGAATTCAATTATACGTTAAAAACAATTTTAAAAAATTTTCTATTAAACAAATCCAAAAAATTCGTATTCATATATATATATATATATATATATATAATATTCTTATGACTCCGTATGGTTTCTCTCTATTTTATTTTCATTCTTAAAAAAAAAAAAAAAAAAAAAGAAAAAAAAAAGGTAACACGTGATGTTGTTTGGAAAAAACATTCGAATGGTGAAGTTTTATATGGACATTGAATAAAAACATTTGACTAGTGATTCAAGTTGGCCTTTTTGTTGGAAACATTTGATGAAATCATGTTCACAAAATAATTTGAATGTGTGTTTGTATAAACATTGAAAATAATTCTAACAAATTTTACAAAATCTCAATGTCATAACAGATTTTAATAGGGTATAAGGGTGTGGTTTTATTTCTCTTTTTGCTATAAACGCATTGGGAAAAAAAGAAAAAGAAAATAGTCTCTATCCAATTTAAAATGAAAAAGTATGTTATTTTAAAACACAGATAGAGGAGCGAAAAGAATTATCCATTCAAAACAGTTTGAAATGGAACAATTTCAATAGTCCAAAATTGAGAAATGACCTTTATTCCGAATTTACGTTAAAATTGACATCTCGACCATTTTAAAATGTTTCTTTTCCAATTAAAATGAAAGATGGCAAACACGCGTTAGTAATGACCAATTTCATGAAATAAAATAGAACATTAGGAAATATTCTTTCCAAAACACCTCCTAAATTATTAGACATATATATATATATATATTTCAGTACGATAACAGAAAGCAGTGCCTTAATTTATGTGTATTTCCTCATTTTACTGTTTGCCACCAATTTTGATTTTTTACTCTCTCTACAGGAAAATAAAATAAAAATAGTATAAACATGAATCACGGACTACGAATCTTGATTTGAAATACCGACCATACGTACGTAGATATAATTTAGTTATGATCAGTTTTGCTTTTTGTTTGCATGGTTTTCTGTGGTTTCATCAGCCCCAGCAGCAGCAGCCCAGTGTCTGACAATTTCGGTGAACAGATCATATTTGTCGTGTCAGGCGGATAGCCAGATCAGCCACGGTGGGATTTATATTTGAGTCATATTTTTTAAATTAGAAAAATGTTTAAAAATTACCAATCCAATTGGAATACCAAGTTGAGTTTGAATTTTTAGGATAGAGTTTGTTAATTTTTCAAAAATAATTTTTATTAAGTATTTTTTAGAAAAAAATAAAAACTGAGTTAGAAAATTTATGTTAGATTCAGAGATCATAACTCTAATATCAATTTTTGAATATCAACCTATGTGATATGTGATTACTTTTTATTGATTAATATTTAAAAATAATCACATTAATTAACTATATTTATTAATAAAAATGTAACAACTCAATATTATGTGAGTTGATATTTAAAAATATTTGAGAGTCAGTGTTTCTAGTATTACTACATAATTTCTCAGAAATAAATATATATCATCCATTTATTCTCATTATCTTACCTGATTAAATTTTTTTTTCTTAATTGTCTTATCTTCTTTAGAGTTCATTAAACTCTCATTTTTTTTCTTAATGTGATACAATTGTAAAATAGTTTAACGGTCTACAATTAATGTCATGTGCTTAAATAGTATGCTTCTAACTATTACTGCTTTCCTTTAGAAAAAAAAAATGATTAGTGTTTTTTTAATATCGAGTAATATTTAAAACGAATTATCATTTTTCATTTGATAAATTTGTTTATAAGAAATTTATATATCTTACTACTTTGAAATTAACTTACTAATATTAATAGATAATTTGATATTTCTATAATGTTGTTTCACTATAAATAATTATAACTTAATTTGCAAAAAGAATTGCGCTTAATTATGTCGGATTAGAAACAAAACAAATGTTTATTGTAGTGGGTTGACTAATTAATATATGTAGAGAATAAAATTGTGAAGCTCTTTGTTAATAACCCATTAATAGACACAAATAAGGAAACTCAGTGGCTGCTCTCATAGTGCTGTACAGTCAAGCAGGGGGGACCACAAGGCCTCCTTAGTGCAGGACATTAATATATTAATGCAATAATTGTTTAGAAAGTAATATATTAATAAAGGGAAAGAAAAAGGGTCGATGCTTTCCTTCCTCACAAATGAGATTTTCGATCATATATGTCAGTGACCAAGTTAAATAATTTTATTAGGAGGGTTAATAATTAAATAGGTAAATTCTGATATATACATTAGATTCTTTATTTTTTTGGGGATTCTATGTAATTTTTTAAAGATATATATATTCATATATATATACCTAGGTAAATAAAAGAAAGAAAAAAATTGAGGGGGCTTGTCCTCTTCACATCTACGTAAAAATTCTTCTTATTATTACATACACAAATGAAAAAATATATATATAATGGAAAATCTTCAAAAGAATAAAAAAAAAGGAACCAAAAAAAAAAAGGGAAAAAAAAAGAGAGAGAAGAAGAAATTGAATATATATATATATAGAGAGAGAGAGAGAGAGAGAGAGAGAGAGGTTATTTTGCTTACATGTACAAGTCACCATTGACTTTTGGTTCTCAGGCCTACCTGTACAAGTTTGGCTTTCATTTCAAAAGATAAGAACTATAGATTTTAATTAGTATGTCAATATTGTTTGCAGCCCCAAAATAGGTAAACCTTGGGAGTTTGGATCTGGACTAGTGTAGCAGCAAATTATGGTCCTACCTAATGGAATGGACGATTTTACATATATATATATATATATATATATATATATGTAGTTAGCTAAACACTATACACTTAGAATGGGATTTAGCCTAACGTGCAATTTTATTAAAATTAGAGTCAAAGTCAAATTATTGCCCTATATTTCAATGCCTAGATCATGAAAAAATACCCACCTTGCAATCACATGAAAATGTTTGACCTTATTACGCAGAAATGCCCCATTCATATTATTTAAAGAAGAAAAAGATAAAGAAATTGCCCCATTTAGTGGACTTATTTATGATTTCCTTTTCTTTGCCTACTTCTTCTTGTCCTACATTGGTTTTTGCCACTTGAAATTTTTAATGATTAAAAAAATAATAATCAAAAGATGTTAATAAAATCAAATGGAGTAAAAAAAAGGCAATAAATGGCCGATGAAGATCCACTGGTGAGAACATTAGACTTGTATGTGAAAGCTGCTTTTTATTCGCTCTCTTTTTTTTTTTTTTCTTTTTTCTTTTTCTATTAAACAGTTTTTAATTCCCCTCTTGATTCTAGAGGAGAATATGCAAATATTTTATTTGTACCGAAGATAAATATATAATATTTGCATTCATTATACTTATGCTTGGGCTTACGAGTTTAGGTAAGTTGGTTCTTTCTCCAAAAAAAAAAAAAAAAAAAAAAAAAAAAAAAAAGAAGAGTTAAGCTGGTCCGTGACTTTAAATTAGAGGCTATACATATGTCATGATTAGCTTTGCCTGATAACGCATACTCAGCTTAGCAAAGTTCAAGAAACTTTGATGGATTAAAAAAAAAAAAGGTATAGATAAAACATTAATGGTTGAAATCCAATTATTGTCTGTTTTACTCAAGAAACATGTTTGAGCATTATTAATGTTGAACACTAGAAAATGAGTCAATTTCTTCATCTCATATACTTTTAATTAATTTGTGGTGTTAGATACCCTTAATATTTTTTCATAATATTTGTTTTACTCATTTTGTACCATAATTAAATAGATTACTTGGCCATAAAATGAGAAGTAAACAATTATTGATTATTTTAGCGTAAAAATGTATTGGCTTTATTAATCAAATAGACAACCTGCTTGACAAACGAACCTAAAAAATAAGACACCAAATCAGATCAAATACAATTAAAAGATTGAGAAATAACAATATTAGTTTTTTTGATAAATAAAAAAAAAATCTGATAGTGACCTCTTCATTGTTCCATTTTTAGCCTCACAGGCAGGATCCATTTTTCTGGGAATAATAAGAAATAGATGAGCCTTTAACCCAGTATCTCACAATCGTCAATCCAGACTTTATCCAGAACATCACCAACCCAACACATAAACAATCAAAGTTGGAGCGGGGGTCTTACGGGAATTCCAACTACATTTATCGCATTAGAAGAATCCACCTTCGATTTCCAAGCGATGAGAGCAAAGTTGCTGAGTTCCTTCACGAGCCGCCAAGAACTCCACTATTTCAATAATTAATGATTATACCACCTTGACTAAGGGGAAAAAGGTGGTAATAAATAATAACTACCAGAAAAGAATAAAGAAGAAAAAAAAATGAGTGATTTATTAGTGGCAGCACCAGGCAGTTTTATTTATTTATTTATTTATTTTATAATATTGCGCATGATATGAAGCAAAATGGATTTTAATTATCATCAGCAGCATGGAAACACTTTGTAGGGCTGAAATTTAAGTACACTACTGCTGAGGTAACAATTGGTGGATATATACCAAACTTTGTTGAATATATAGGAGGATAAGTGGGGTTTGTTTCAGTTTTGACAATCAGTAAGTTGGCCCGTTTTGTAGTGCCTCATCCACTGGAGTTATTGCTTTCAGAAACGAAATCTAGAACTTGGAAATATGTACGCGCATTTATATATATATATATATATGTGAAAAAATAAATAAATTAAATATATGTGGCTTTACATACCTAAGCATGCGTAAATTCCGTGGAGAGAAGTCGTTCCACGAAACGACCAAAAAACAAACAATAAAAGGGCATGTATTTATGCATTCAGTAGGCCACTCCTGATTTATACATATTTATCTTTTTATATATATATATATATATATATATATATGGTTCGTTTGGTAAGTGAGTTTGAGTTGAGTTTTTGAAGTTGAAATAGTAAATTTTGTTTACTTTTCAGAAAAGACAAAAAACTTTTTGGGAAAAAGACAAAGACTTTTGAGGAAAAAGACAAAACTTGAGTTTAGAAAACCAAGTTTGAGCTTGGTTTCCAAACAAGCTCATAGGAAAAGAAGTTACAGTCGACAATATTGAAAGGAAGAATAAAAAAACAAATGACATGTTGCATTGTTTGGCAACGAAGTTTGTCTTCTATTGTAGATCAAAAATCCAAATGTTTTTTTACAAGAAAAAAGTGTAATCAAAATATCGTGTGAACTTCCTTGTTCCCGTGTTCTAATTAACATGGTTTGAATTTGTTCGATTCAAACGATATCAAAAAAAAAAAAAAAAAAAAAAAAAAAGCAAAGTAAATGTAATGTTGACATATCCTCCGATACTATTCAGCTATATTTACATACATAACTATCCCAATTTTACATGCATAATTATCCCAACTTTTTGTAGCACAGTGACAAATTGTAGACTACATACACACACACACACACACACACACACACACACAGACACACACACCAAAATCGCAATCATAGACTGGACGCCTGTTTTAATTTTTTCATGTGAAGTTTCCTGCTTTTTCATTAATCGCCAACAATTAATCTCTTGCATGTCCTCTTTAAAAAGGCACATCACGAGAAAGTTTATACCCTTTTAATTTTTTCTCTTCTTCCCCCACTTTACCAAGCATTTTGTGTGAAAAAAAATTGTAGGAAATATATATAACGGTCTTATTTTTTTTTTTTCTTGTGGGAAAGTTTACAGAGATTGCAAATTAATTAATAAGATGTGAAATCCCACAGGAATACAGTAAAAAAGGGACTAATTAATACTATTTTCACTTTTCAAATCTTAACATGTACAAAACGAAGCAATTACACACTGATATATAAGGAAATAGCAATACCTTTCAGAGGGGGAAAAAACAAAGAAGAACACAGGATCGACATAATATAATTAATTTGAAAAATTAGTTGGGACCATCGTCGAATATAAAGGCAAAAATAGAAAACACCTTTTTCTTTTTCTTTTAATTATCTTTAAAGATAATAATATTGGGCTAAGTAGGAAGAATCTTAATCCGTTATATGACTGTAAAGTGTGTGGGGGTGATCTGGGATCCAAGTGAAGACTATTATCACTTGGTGATAATGATAATAATAATAATAAATAAAAAAAGTTCTACATCGGCATATATTTATTTGAATACATATGAGCATATATTTCGTGCTTTTATTATTAATATTGTAGTAAACTTCATTCGAATAGGGTACTTTCATCAGTGGAAAAGAAAAGAAAAGAAAAAAAAAAAGGTTTCTTTTTTCAAAAAAAAAAAAAAAAATAGTGAAAAGTGAAAAAGAAAAAGAAAATTATGTAAATAGTAAGAGGTGAGAAGTAAGAGAGCAAATGGAGGCCCGTGAGAGAGAGAGAGAAGGGGGGGGGGGGGTGGTGGTTGGTATTTTCCAAATTATTACAGAATTCCGCGTATGCGCCACCGCCACGACGAATAGAAACGGACAACTAAAACTGAAAGCGAAGACGAAGAAAGAAGGGAGGGAGAGAGAGAGAGGGGTTTGATTCCCTGTGACACGTACACACCACATCCCCCCACATCTTTCTCACACGTCATCCTTCTTATTCCACCGACAACGAACGCGTTCCTTTGTGGGACCTACTCTCATTCTCATACCCTTTTTTTTTTTACTACTAATTCTTTTTTTTTTACATAAAATTTTTTATTTTATTCTCTTTATTTATTTTTATCTATGCGAAAGGGCCTCTTGTCGTTGCATGTGAGAGTACGTGAGATCTCTCCTGCTCATTAAAAGATTTCCCCATGTTAATGATTTTTCATTTAAAAAAAAAACATATTAACAAAAATCAAATTGTTCTTTTTATATAATAATATTATTGTTTTTTAATTGCTTAAGGTAGTTTTCCAGTGTCGAAGACTCGAAGCTGTAGGTTTACGTAGCCATTTGACTCGCTACACTTGCAAATTTGGACCCCCTAAATTACTCGGAGAGGAGGGTGGTCCTTGGAACTTCGGTACATATATATTCATTTCTTTTTTTTATCTTTCTAATAATATTATGATACGTAATATTTTTAGAGATACATGAAGATCAGATACATCACATGATACAAGAGTAGAATGTGGCCCTTGGTAACGAGATTAGAGATTCCTTTTTTCTAATTCGGAGAGCACCAATAAGGCCCAACGTATCACACACTCTCAAGGGGTGTGGGGGCTCACACTGTATCCCCCCTTTTTAATGTATAATTTTTTAAAATTTAAACATTAGCTTTTTTGATTGTTAATAGAAACATTAATATATTTCAGAGTACAGAATCTTAGAAGAGAGAAACGAAATAAAGGTAAATAGCTAGCGTTTAGTAATTTGGACGGTTGTACAGCCGAGACAAAGGCCCTTTGAAATGATAATCATGCAGCAATATAAATAATAAATTAAATAGTTGAAAATCTGTCTTAGATTTACCCACCCTTTCCTCAAACCAATCTTTGAAAGCAAGTTCACTGCGTAATTGACTCCAACATCCCTTTCCCTCTCTTATAATTTTCTTCATCTTTTTTCTTTTTCTTTTTTTCTTTTTGTTTGTTTTGGGAATCATTATGTGAGGGTGGCTCCAATTAAATGCAAGTTGAAATTATTCCGTACAACTTGACAAATTTTATGAACCCTAATGATTATTCATCCCCAAAGATACCAGATCTAAAAATCGTTCCTTCATTTTCTTGACTTCATTCACAGGCCATCTATTTAAAACTGGGTTTCTCTTTAGTTATTAGTCGAGCATAAATGCAACGGCACCGTATTAAATATGAGAAGGGATGCGTAAAATTAATTAAAAATCATAATAACATGTCATTAATTTATTCACATGATAACAGTACTCGCGATAAATGTAATTTATTAAAATTAAAATTTTTTTTTTTGAAAAAAGGAAAAAGACAAAATAAAAAGGGGTTAAATAGTTCCCGGCAAATAGCAGCAAGTCAAAAGCGTATCCATAAAACAATCTTTTTATATGATTTTAATAAAACGAAAAGGAAAAAAGAATTATAATTTTTTTGGTAAGAAATTTATAAATTTCATTGTCACAATGTCTCCTCCAACCCCTCTGGTTCAGATCTACTACCGTTTCACATATGGCAGCGGGTTAAAAAAAATTAATTAATTTTTACTATTTTTTTAAGAGAGAGAGACTTGAGTAATTAGTTAATTAGTTAATTAATTGACTGCTAGAAAAGGATCGAAATGGGGCTGATCCCAAAAAACGCCATTGTTTTTGTATCGAAAATTTGAAACGTTCTTTTCTAGAGAGAGAGAAAGAGTGCTAAAAAATAGTAAGACGAACTGGTGTTCACTCTCTCTCTCCCCAAAATCTAATTGGGTTTTCAGTGTTTGATTAATAATTGTATTTTGTTTGACACATATATATATATATATTTAGTTAGAGAGAGACAGAGTTATAAATATACACACAAATACACAATATACACCAAAATTTACAGCTGGGTCCGAACTCCACAGGTGAGACGCGGGAGTAATAGCTTGTTTTAATCATGATATGTCCTCCATTTATTGTACATTTTTTTTACATTAAAAAAATATTGTCTTTTTTATTTTTCTTTTTCTTTTTTTCCCCCCTTAAACCATGAATATATATAAATATAGATATTAGTTTATTCAGATTTCACGAGCACTGTCGTGATTGGATCGGTACAAAATCTCTCACTTCCCTCTCTCTCTTTCTCTCTCTCTCTCTCTCTGTCTCTCTCTATCTATCTTTCTCACATTTCAGTTGAGCAGCTAAGCATTTGGGAAGAAATCGGATTTCTCTGAGCTGAAGAAGACAATGGAAATAAAGACCCAAAAACCAACCAAAACCCGCCTCACGAATTGGCGCTGATTCTTCCAGGGTTCTTGTTTTTGCTCTGGTTGCTTTCCTTCTTCTCTTCTCTTTTCTACCTCTTCTTCTCTGCCTCCCCAAAAAGGTAGTGTTTGCTTCTGCGACTGTTTTCCCCTTATTTAGATTCGATTTGATTTCGAATACACTTGATTTGATCTGAATGGGGATTGGGCTAAAAGTTTTTGGGTCAGTTTTGGGTTTTAGTATTGGAAAGATGGAAACTTCATAAGTGGAAATGAGATTTTTCAAAGAAAATGAGCTTGCCCTTTTGCTATTTCAGGGTTAGGAAGATGAATGAAGTGATCTTACTGTTTTCGTTATCTGTAAATCTACCTCCTTTACTCTTTCTCTCTCCTTTTATTTCCTTGGAATACTAATTCCCCTTTAATTTCCGTTTATGTACCGAGTCTTTTCTCTTTTTCAATATTCCAAGACCGCTAAGTTTCAAAATTTTTTTTCCCCTCTTTGTTGACTGGAATTATTTCCTTAATACGTTTCAACCCGTGCTTGGTCTGTGGATCTAGTATCGAGAATTGGAAACAATGATGTTTTCCGAGGATACTGCTTTTTTGTATTTCTTTAGCTTTATCTGGACGAGAATTTTTCTGGGTTTCGCTTAAGCTTATGTTTGAAGTTTGAACTCTCTTTAGTGAAGAAACCAATCCGGGTTTTGCATGTTTCTTGGAATTAAAGTGAAGTACTTTTCTGGGTCTCTCTGTTTTTCTACGTTTTAATTTGTTTGGGAAATAAACTTTGATGGGTACGTGCCTTTTATTTAGATTTTATTAGTATTCTCATTCCCTTTGAGGAACCTTTCTGGACTTGAGCTGAGTTAAAAGTAAATCATTATAGAAATCTGATTTTATAACTTTTTTCTTCGCTGAGTGTAGGATTTTAACTTGATTTACTGATTTTTTCTCCTGTTTTAGTTCTGAGTATGGTAATTTTCAGGATTTTCTAACCCCATCTGTAATTCTTTTTACCTCCGCAGTTTCTTTGTTGTTGGTGTGGAGAGTCTGGATTAAAGAATGTCCAGGCCTTTGCATCGAGGTATATCCGGTTTGCGGATCTCTGGGGGCAGCAATGATTTTAGCGACTCTCAAATGAAAGATAAAACTGATAAAGAAGATTTGGATAGAAGGGGTTCTTCTGATCAGGGATCGTTTTCAATGAGGATGCCTCTTCGAGTAGTTTTCGCAGATAATAATTCTCCTTCCAAATATGGGAATAATGAAAATGGCTTTGCATCCGATCCCCTAATCTCCAACACTCCTAGAAACAGACACAAATTGACATTGCTACTCCTGAAGTTGAGTCTTGCATTTTTTATAGTTGTTGCTCTTACTGGATCATTTTGGTGGACAATATCCATTTCAACGTCGTCAAGAGGTCACATATCTCTTGGTTATAGGCGACTCCAAGAACAACTTGTTTCGGACCTGTGGGATATCGGAGAGCTCTCTCTTGGTTCCTCAAGGTCGAAAGACATGGAATTCTGTCCACAGGAGTTCGAAAACTATGTTCCCTGCTTCAATGTGTCAGAGAACCTCGATTCAGGTTTATCTGATGGCCGTGAGCATGACCGGAATTGCCCGCGTGGGATGAGGCAAAACTGCTTAGTTCTTCCACCTGGAAACTACAAGATTCCTCTCAGATGGCCAACTGGAAAAGACGTTATTTGGTTGGCAAATGTGAAAATTACAGCACAGGAAGTACTTTCCTCGGGTAGCTTCACCAAGAGGTAGCTGGGATTCTCTTATCAATAGCTATCTGAGCTAACTTGATCTCTCTCTAAATCCCTTATTCCATGTATTTTCAGGATGATGATGTTGGAAGAGGAGCAGATTTCTTTCCGGTCAGCCTCGCCCATGTTTGACAGCATTGAAGACTACTCGCATCAAATTGCAGAAATGATAGGTCTGAGAAATGAATCCAACTTCATTAATTCTGGGGTAAGTGAAGTGTTAATTTTTCTTTTGAACTTGTTTGTGAACTGACGTACTTTGTTATGTGCCTTTTCTTGTTTGTGACCGTCTTTCTCTACTGCATTCCTTAGGCCAGTCTGAGTATGCCGGTTTATTCAAGTGGTCCGTGTATCTTGTTATACATTTGATTATATTGAGATTTGAGCCAAGTTCACAAAGTCGCCTCCTTTCTAGAAATGGGATTTTCAGATTAAGAAAATAAATAATAAACCATATCATTTGATAATTAGTTAAAAAAATAAAGGTTAACCACTGTTATCAAGTTACCTTTGGGCGGAGAACTGTAACTTTGGTTAATCAAACTGGTTCAAGCATATAAATTTGCAATTGCTATTTCCAGAGGAATCACAAATTCCACAGCATGGCTGCTTCACCCCCGTTGAATCCTTGAACTATCGCTTGCTGCTGTTAACACACATGTTTCTGTATAAGCTCCATGATGAACATTTTTATCATAAATGTGACTATTTTGATTATATATAACCAGCATATTCTTCATACGTGCATTGCATTTATACTTGAATATATTTGAGGAAAAAGTATGTATTTGTATTTAAATTGCAACATCTGTTAGAGCTTGATGTGTTAATGTTACTCTGTGATCCTTAACATGTTGGTGGATATTTTGCAGGTAAGAACCATCCTGGACATAGGTTGTGGTTATGGTAGCTTTGGAGCCCATCTCTTTTCTAAACAGCTCTTAACTATGTGCGTTGCAAATTATGAGGCTTCAGGCAGTCAAGTTCAGCTGACTCTTGAAAGGGGTCTTCCTGCAATGATTGGATCTCTTACTTCAAAACAATTGCCATACCCATCTCTCTCTTTTGATATGCTGCATTGCGCTCGATGTGGCATTGATTGGGATCAAAATGGTACGATGCCAATTTTGTCCATAATGTAGTCATTTTTCTCGTTTTAACCTTCAAATAGTGTGTCTAGAATTTTGAAATGGTTTATCATGGAAGTGACCCTTTCCACTAGAATTGCATAATTGATGGAATTTGTTCTGCCATTGTTTAATATGTGACCCAGATGGTATACTCCTGATTGAAGCTGATAGAGTTCTAAAGCCCGGTGGATATTTTGTCTGGACATCACCACTAACTAATCCTCAGACATTCCTTCGAAACAAAGAGAATCAGAAAAGGTGGAACCTTGTCCGTGAATTTGCGGTGAATCTCTGCTGGGACTTCTTGTCCCAGCAAGATGAAACTGTTGTATGGAAGAAGACGAGTACAAAGAAGTGTTATACTGCACGGTAAAATACTTATCTCAAACTTATTTCAAAAATTTGTTTCCTTGTGTCCATATTATCTCAAGCAGAGAGCAAGGGATGATATAACTTCATACTGTCATACTATTGAATTCCCTGAGAACGATTTCTGGTCCTGATTTATGCTACAATTATCTTCTGTCTTCAGGAAGCCTGGTTCCGGGCCTTCCCTATGCAGCAAAGGTCACGATGTTGAAACTCCTTATTATCGACCCCTTCAAACCTGTATTGGAGGAACACAAAGCCGCAGGTGGATTCCTATTGAAGATAGGAGCTCCTGGCCTTCTAGGGCTAACCTGAACAAGAAAGAACTTGCAATATATGGTACGGTATTATGCTTCCACTCCACAATCTGAACAGCATGCTGGGGGAAAATAAGATTTTTTTTCTTCTTGATTTATTAATATATTGCTATCAAATTTGTTGTCTTGTCTGTGAACATGTGTTAATGCATTTTTATGTTTTTCAGGGTTGCATCCAGAAGAACTTTATGAGGATGGTGAAAATTGGAGGATTGCAGTCAATAATTATTGGTCACTTCTGTCACCGTTAATTTTTTCAGATCATCCGAAGAGACCTGGTGATGAGGACCCGTCACCGCCTTATAACATGCTTAGAAACGTGCTGGACATGAATGCTCATTTTGGTGGGTTTAATTCTGCACTTCTGGATGCTAAAAAGTCTGTGTGGGTCATGAATGTTGTTCCAACAAGTGGACCTAACTACCTTCCCTTGATCCTTGACCGTGGCTATGTTGGTGTTTTGCATGATTGGTATGCTACCTCCTTCCCGCTTTCTTCCTCTCAGTGCCTTCCTGAACAATACTATTTCCGCATTAAAATTATTCTCTGGCTTGAGCCCAATTTCATCCCCCAAAGCTGCAGATTTGAATTTCTTGCTGTTGATTGTTAATTTATTGACAACTTTGTTTTTCTTCTTTAGGTGCGAAGCTTTCCCAACATACCCAAGAACGTATGATCTGGTGCATGCAGAAGGACTTCTTTCTCTTGAAACTAATCAGCAGCGCAGGTGTACCATGCTTGACCTATTCACCGAGATTGATCGCATACTTCGTCCAGAGGTACTGAAATCAAACGATCCTCTTAGCTTCTGATTAGCGCATATGACATGACGTCCGTAACTTTTTGTTTGCTGTAGCCTGTAGTGGTCTCTTTTATTTTGGTTAGCCATGCACCGCATTTATTGTTTTACTCAACTGCCTTTTCATATGTTCCGGTGTCGATAGCTAGTAAAAAGATCGAGATATGCTACTCCGCACCAATTTGTGGGGGTGATCTGACAAATGGTTTTTTTCAGGGTTGGGTGGTAATCCGTGACAGAGCTCCTCTTGTTGAATCGGCAAGAGCTTTGGCGACACTGCTGAAGTGGGATGCCCGGGTTATAGAGATGGAGAGTAGCAGTGATGAGAGGCTCCTTATCTGCCAGAAGCCTTTCTTCAAGAGACAAGCAAACTAGTTTTTTTTAGTTTCCAAAGATAAGATAGTTCACAATATTCATATTCATTTACTGATGTTAATTTGTCATCATAAAAAGCTCCGCCAAAGAAAGGAGGGAATCAAAAATTTTGAACCGAAGAAGAAACAGAAGAAGAAAACCAGAGCGTATTCGACTGCTGCAACTCCTATGGAAGCCGTAAGGCGGCCATAGGGCATGTAATTATGCAAAAATTGAGGCGCAGAGCAGGTGAGAAGTATAGGGTGGGGGGTTAGTTTTGATTTTCCTTGTGATGTCTCATTTATACTTATACGACCAAATCATTAAGATTGTGAAGATGATAAGAAAAGAATAAGCAAGTGCTGTTTGCTTTTGCTGTATAAAATGCTTGGCATTTCATTTAAAGTAAATGAAAGGGAAAAAAAAGAAAAAAAAGGATTTTTTTTTTTCCTCTTCTTCTTTTGTTGTATCTGTTTCATTGTTTTCTCCTGATAAATTATCCTTAGTTGAGAAATAAATATCTTGTACATTGGAGCCCATGGTTATGGACCGGAAACCATGAGTATGGAACATTTTCTTTTCCAAGTGAAATCCCCTAATAGATGAAAGAGTGAAAAAGAGTGAAATCCCTTGGTAGATGAAAGAGTGAAAAAGTGCTTTGGTTGTCGTGGAATAAGAAGCATTCGCAACTTAATGTATGTATTTAATTTATTCGGGGCTATTAAAGCGGGATCCACTTTTTGAGGAATATGAGTAGTAGCAATAACAAGAATATTTCTAGTAAAACATCTTGAGCTGGAGACCCAAAAAAAAAAAAATATATCACCTTCGTTAAGAATACAAAATTTTGCCCCGATGTACCGTTAAAATACGTGGAACAAGATGCCAATTAGAAACTCCACTTTTCTCAGCAACATTCAAAAAATAAAAATTAAAAAAAGGGGTATGGCAATGGCAGTTGCATGGTACTATACCGTTTAAACACTCAACTAGTGGTTCAAATCCCCAACGGAACCTTAAAACTTTTTTGGGAGAAAATAAATAGTATGCATATGAAAATGTCGAAATTAAAAGTCTAGGAAGAAAACGTTTAGAATTCTGTGCTCTATGCGACCTTTCTGTGATCAATATTGTTGTATCAGTAATGTCATGATATATTTATAATAGTAGTTATTAGTCATTCCGATTAAACATCTTTCCTATTAATCTGAAAGTTCTTCTCATATGTAAGGAAATGATTCAATTCCAGAGTCAAAGATAAGATCGTAGTTCTCGAATGAACAATCAAAAAGATTCTAGAACATCCTTTACAAATAAGTCTTTTTTTTTTTTTTTTACTAAATAATTACTTACTTAGTAAATAATTTATTTACTAAATATAATTTTTATTTTGATAACTTTATAAATTTATTATTTTCTTATTCTATATTTTTTAAATGTGCTCTTTAACTATATATTCCTTTTTGTTGAAAAGATTATGATAAGATCATCAATTAAGAATTTATTTATGCATGTATTTTGCAGGTCAATCAAAGGTTATTTGTTGTCCAGCAACATGAAAACACTTCAATTACTTATAATCCAAAAGAATAATTTATGTTGAAAAAAAAAATGGGAAATCATTTTATTATATTTAATCATGAATGTATTTTTTAGTATTAATAATTAACATTTAAAAACCAGTGCATCAACCGACCTTAGCTCAGTTGGTAGAGCGGAGGACTGTAGTTGGTCATCCATCAGACATCCTTAGGTCGCTGGTTCGAATCCGGCAGGTCGGATTTTTTTTTTTTTTTTTTGACAAAAATTATTTTTTTTTTTTAAAAAAAAAATATTTCTTATAAGATAATCCCATCTATAGGACGGAATAATTTGAGTATGTAACACCCAATATCCAAGTCTTATCCCTATCTTAACTTAAAGGCTTGGACATAGGTCCCGATCCTAATTTTCCATTAGAAAAATGTGTACAAAAGTTTTCGGCCACCTTTGGATTCGCGAAATTCTCTCTCCCTTTCATACTACTTTTATCGATATTTCTGCTTTTCTTTGTTGACTTTCTGCCCTCCTTCCTCCGTTCATACAATCTCCTACAGTTGACTCGCGTACTTTCCCTTAGCATGAAGTAGGGCCAGGCTTTATACGGGGTCCGTAAGAATCATATCAAGGATTATAAAGATGGTCTTCTTTTCTTTTCCATTATCAAAAAAATAAAAAATAAAATTATGCTCCTCGCTTTTTGCAAGAATTGTACTGTGTTTTCACACTGCATCTCTATGACAGGTTTTAGGCCAGTGGATCTTCATGTAACTCTTCCTTTCGGCGATAATTTTGATCTTATCCTTGAAATGCTTCAATGAAGTTGGTATTTTATGCCCAATTGATTGCAAGGTGAATTTCGTTTTCAACCAAAATTTTTTTTTTCTTCCTTATTTGGCATTTTATTTAATAGTAAAAAGTCCGTCTTTCCTGTATGTTACCAAAAGGGGAGCCTACGGGCTAACTTTACCCTTTGACAAGAATTATGTCATCCTAACCCCACCGAATGTGCTAACAATAAAGATACGTGTAGCGTGATACCAAACATTCTCGATCGAGTACTAGGCTAACATGAAACAAATCTTCACATTTAAGACTCCCAAAAGAATCATCTCACACTCAAAATCTTTGACCGCTGGCCCACCATAGTAATTCAGTACCGCCAGACCACCACATTCGGTGGTTATTTTGGCCCTCCCTTTTATACCACATTCGGTGGTAATTTCTTTCTTCTTCTTCTTCTTCTTCTTCCTTTTTTTTATTTTTATTTTTTATTTTTTGGCCAAGTTCTTTTCTTGCTTCTCAACTACTAAGGTTATCTTTTACCTATCCGACATAGAAAGCTACATTTTTTCTTTTCTACTTAATTCAGCTCCTTCTCTATCTTGGTCTATGTTCCCAAATGCAATCAGCGAACAAATGGAGTCTGCAAAACGTACATTAATCACTCCCTTTAAAATAACTTTTAAGTTCTTGGATTGAAAAGATAAACAGCTCCTTTTCAGTTGAAAAGATGTCAAGGTGGTATTATTACAAAACTCAAACTGAATTGCGAAAAACTTCAAAGTATTTTCAAATCTCAAACAGGACATATGGTTCAACGATAGAAACAAAAAACGAGCAGCGTAGCCAGGAAAAGTTGCCGACAGTAGCCTCGTTACAAGTGGCACGATATCTAACGGGACGAAGAAGCAATAGCAGGGGATGGCTTCACTTGGGGATGAGCTCTGCTCTTTGACCTGTGTTTGCTTTTATGCGCCACACTGGCACTGCTCCTGTGCGTGGAGACGGATGCGCCGACTTGGCTACCTCTCTTTCCCGCCCTCCTCCTTGAGTTATATCCGCCATTCCCGAGTGCAGCTTTTGCAACGCTATCCGTGAGAACTTCCCTTGCCCTCTGTGGCTTTATGGGCTGCTTGTTCAAGTAAACGAGCTTTGGGAGGAGACCACAAGCTGCCTTGCGCAGCTGCTCCTCACTGACGTTGCTCTGAATTGGATTCCCTAGCAGATTTATAGCCTGCAGGGAATTGTAGTTCGCCACAAGTTGACCCAGCGCCTTTGTTGTCGTTATCTTGTTGAAGCTCAGGTCCAAAACTGTTAGCTTCAGTAGCCTATGTAGCCCCTCAACATCACTAATTTTGTTCCCAGCAAGATAGAGCTCTTTAATTAGTTGACAGTTTGATAATCCTGATACAGAAAATGGAACATCATTAGAGGAGGGCATTTCTCCTAGTAAAATAAGTCTTACAAAATGACAAAGCTCGGAGCTTACCATGACCGATTCTGGATATCCGGTTGTAACTGAGATCAAGCACTCGCAACCGGGTCAGTTCTCTTAATCCTTCAATGGTGCTGATCTTGTTTCTTGACAAGTTGAGCGTGTGAAGGCCTTTTGGCAGTGATCCTGGAGTTATATGAACTGCAATAGAGAAAGAACCAAACACCAAGGAGCTCAATTAGTAACATTGACAAGATAATGTACATTAAGCAATTTCAGTTTTTCTGTAGCATACCTATGAAGTTGCTCGACAAGTTGACAGATCGGAGACTGGTGAAGCATGAAATGGTGGGAATGGCTTTTAAGCCAATTCCGGCAATGTGAGCCACAGTTGAGGAGGAATTTAGGGACTGGATGACACTATTGGCATGCAAGATCTCCTCTGTGAGATTGAAATCCGATCGCCGAGTTGTGTGATTTGGGAATCTTGCCTGTGATGTAACAGTATCGGGAGGAGAGCGTGGGAAGACAATTCCCTCACTATCCTCATCGACTTCTTTAAGCTTAAGTGAGGGGTATGGCTCGAGATGTTTGACCCACTCTTCCACTCTTGAATAGGAAGAGGATGACTCTGTTGGGAAAGCAAGCCACTGGTTCTGGGGCCATAAACCAGAGACCCCAGCATGAAAACCATCCCAGCTCTGCCCATCGTTTTCAATGTTTGCACATCCCTTGTTCGGTGACTCGCCGATGAATGATCCAGGTGATTCCATCTTGCCGAACTCCATACCTCCGTTTGGTTCAAGAGTATCCGAGCAGTACCCACCTTGCTGGTTCAAAACAACACTGGAAGCAGGAACTGGCCGCTGTTTTGCAGTCCATGGCGCGTGCAGGTTCCTGTGGCTCCAGAGGAACAATTTCCACCATAACTTTCTACTTTTAGAAGGGAGAACTTGGCTTGAAGAATGCTTCTTAAGCATCACTTTATCAGCGCTGACGTGGGTCAAAACAGACTTGGGGCTCCCAGGACTAATGTCCCTTCTCATTCTCTCGGCTAATTCTTCCAATTTTTCAAAAGACTGAGACTTTGAAGGAGGCAACTGATCTGCTATCTTTCTGATCACGTCGCTCGTCTCCAAATTTGAGCAAGAGCGGTTGAGATTCGGCGAAGCCCAGAACTCCGCCTTCATGATCCCCGGATCACTAACATGCCCGCTTTGCATTAGATCAACATCTCCTTCGCCGTCTTTCTCCACTACATCATCAAATTGTTCATTCAATTCAGTATCAAATGACTTGGAGAATCTGTCGTTCCTGGAAGGGAAATCTTCAGCTGGGTTGATTTCATGGACTTTAAGATCAAAGTCAGACAAGTTTCGCTTGATTGAGGAGTTCTCTTCATGCTCATCTTCCCCTTCATAAGCCACCTCGACTGCTTCACGTGCAACGGGACTCTCATGGCTAATCACCTTGATGTTGCACTCAGAGTTCTTCTCAATTCCTAACGGCAAAGGAACATCGAAAGTTGTTGCTTTCACCTCAGCTGTCTCAAAAGGTTTCACGGGTTGTTCAAGCCTGACTTGTAGGGTGTTCAGCGCCTTATGGAAATCAGCAGCCTTTTCGGGTTGCTCGTTGCCCTATATCAAATAGCAGATTACGAAAATCAGCCTTTCAACCTTGAAAAACCATCAACTAGTATAATCAACTACAACTCAAAAGATCAACTTAATTCTCACCTTATCTTTCTTCTTCCGACCAACAATTCCAGAGAAGCAATTAAGTTTGGCCATTTCAAAATCAACAAAAATCCTCAAAAGGAGTTTACTTTTGTGCTTCTTCTTCTTCTTTTTTTTCAATTACTAAACAAAAATTCTCACATCTCAAATGGGTCTAACTTTAGAGCCTCGACGAGTGACAAAATCCTTGGGAAATAAAGGTTCACATTAGGAGATGTATTTCATGAGAATTCATTAGCCATAATCAATGGGAAGACACCAAACAAGAGAACGAGGCCAATTGAAACACAGTCGAGGACCGGAAACCAAAGGACAAACGCCTGCTCCGGCTTCAGCAAATATCTCTAGATCGTCGGCCAGAGTTGTATCTCCTCAAGCTTCCCTCCAGAAGCTTCGCCAAAATCAGTATATTGTTCAACAACAACCCTGTTAAAAACCCATCAAAAAAAATAATTAAAAAAAAAAAAAACCCAATTTCCATCAACATAATCACCACGGTAAATCAAGATTACGAAATTACATTCTCAAATTTTCACAAACCATGTTCAGAAACCAGTCCAATTTTTTTCCATAATAAATCAAGATTCCAATCTCATGAAAATCAACAACATCAACATGCAAGTATCGGAAACATTTCAGAAACTTTTTCAAATAATGAACTGTACGGAAAGAATTCATTTCGTTATTTAAAAAAAAAAAAAGTGTGCACGAAGAGAATAAAAGGCCTTACCTTTTGAACTCCGCCAGCGTCAATCGGAAAATGTAAACAGAGAAGGGAAAAAGTGGGTCTTGTTTAGTAGGGCAAGATATTGATGAGAGAGAGAGAGAGAATTGGAATGAGAGAGAAAGAAGAAGGTTGTGGTGGAGATGGAGGCGGTAGTCAGGTGAGTTTGATAGGGAGTTTTGGCTGGAAACAGCTAGAATATAAGAAGTGAAAGAAAAAGGCTGGGGATTTTTATTTTTATTTTTATTTTTTTTTCTCTTTTGGAATGAAAATGAGTTTTGTTTTGTTTTGTTTGTTTTTTTTTTTTTTTTTTGGTTGAAGAAAGGAAAAGAGTTCATATACTATAAGACATGTACGCGCATTTAACACGGAGTATAAAAAAAAAATAATAATGAATACCCTAAACCTAACCGTTATTCTTTAATTATGATAATGATTGACATTGTTTGTTGCATTTACAAAACACAATCCAAATTAGGATTATTCCTCTCATATTTAATTATTTATCGTTTAAAACTATTTAATTTAGGATCATTATCAAAGAAACTTTATAATAATACCTCTCATTAATAGAAACCTATTATTTTTAACTATTAGATTGATTGGCGGTTTAAGGGTACGTTTGGAACATCAGTTCAAACTCAACTTTTCAACTCAAATTTTATCTTTTTCCTTAAAAGTCTTTGTCTTTTTCTCAAAAAGTTTTTTGTCTTTTCTGAAAAGTCAATAAAATTTAATATTTCAACTTAAAAAACACAACTCAAACTAACGAACCAAACGAACCAAAAATTTTTAATTATACATTCTTTATATTTTTATTAACACTCATAAATCTAAAATTTTAATTTAACAATTACAAAACTTTTCATATTTAAATTGATCATAAAATAATAATAATAATAATAATAATAAGAGATCTACTCTAAGACCCCAAAAATTTATTTAGAGTTCGTTTGGTTCGTTAGTTTGAGTTATGTTTTTGAAGTTGAAATAGTAAATTTTATTGACTTTTCAGAAAAGACAAAAAACTTTTTGGGAAAAAGACAAAGACTTTTGAGGAAAAAGACAAAATTTAAGTTAAAAAATTGAGTTTAAACTGGTATTCCAAACGCACCCTTAGTTATTTTTTGCCCATGAGGCTCCACGTGGTCTTGGCGACTGTCGTTCTGTTTTGTACGTTCTCGAAATTTAGGCAAGGGCTTTTATATTTTAAAAAAATTGGAAAAAGTACGAGGCAGTTCGTACGAAATTTCCAGGTAAAGAGGCCATATGTTTGGTTCGTGAACAGGATTTTGGTTCTTAAAGATATTATTAGCAGTACTTTTACTACATCAGAGTTCGTGAAAAAACAAGTTGTTAATATATTCGGCAATTTGAAGTTAAAATTGGGATTTTATAAGGTATGACAAATTAAGATTATTTTTATCGTATGCAAAAAAATATATCCAACAAATAAATTTATGACAACCATCTGTTTTTCATATTTTAGATTTTGGATTTGATTTTTTGGTTAAAAACTATGTCTTACCATTCTAAAATTAACTTTTTTAACATAAAAATAAAAAAGAATGGTGTATATATGAGTGCAATATATTTGTTAATTCACTTTGGTAGAGTTTATTTAGTGAAGAAAAAATTTAAGGTGGGAGCATTCTAGTAACTAGAAGGCTTCACAAGGTCAATGCGATCATAAAATTTAAATTAAAAAAATGTATATTATACTACCATGAAAAGAGTGCCATTGCATTTATGCTTGTTTTTATAAGTGTTGTCTAATTTAAGTTTCTAAAGTAGTCATCTTTTATGAAAAAGGAATACTAATTATTTACTATAAGTATTTTTTTTAACATCTAATTGAAATTCTCCCAATTTTATAAGCTAAACATTATTTTAACTTCAAAAAATAATGAAACTTACCGGAATATCATAATTATATGAAGTTTTTTTTATGATAAAATATTCTTATTGATGATATATTTTTTAAAATATTAAATTTAGTAGAGAAAAAAATATACCAAAACAAAAGTATAGACGTGGTAAAAAGCTTCCAAAATCTTATACATATCTAACCATTAAAGACCTGTTTGGTGTGTAAGTTTGAGTTAAGATTTATAAGTTTAAATAGTAAATTTTGTTGACTTTTCAGAAAAGACAAAAAATTTTTTAAGAAAAATATAAAAATTTTTGAGAAAAAAGATAAAAAAAAAATTTAGAATAAACCTGTTGTCAAACAGGCCCTAAGAACGAAGATTTATCAATAAGACTTTTTTTTCTTCCCCCTAGAAGATATGGTATTTTTGTAAACCGTACCTTGGAACTATCCTAAGCTTTGAGCTCCGCCGTCATTGGTTTCTACAAAGAAAGTCAAGTCCTTTCTAGTATTGCTTTCTTGTATTCTCACGTGCAGATATTAGAGGCCACGTGCGTGTCCGTCTCATTAGTCATTCCCCTCCCTACGTCTGTCACCGCGTATTCACACATTTTTTGTCCTCTCTCTCGCGTTGGAGTCACTTCTGACGTGTTCCATTTGAATTCCCTCCTCCAATATTACACTCCCAAAAAATAAAAAAAATAAAAATCAAACAAAATTACATTTTAATTTAGATCCTAAAATTATAATATCCAATTTTTATTTTCTTAAAAGTCTACCTCAGATTTATTATTTACAGTTATTTATATAATTTTATAACTTAAATTTTAAAATTTTATAATTTTGTATATATAAATCTAAATGATATGATTTTTTTTTTAAATTACGTAGAATTTCAAGACGAACGAAACAAATTTCATATTGTTATCTTTTAACGAACACATTTCAAATTTTTATACTTTTTGACTACAGTAATTTAAAAGTCATATCAAATACACAATTTAATTCAAACTCAAATTCTATAATCTAAACCATTACATCAAAAACATGCTTATTGTTTGTTTCATTTTCAAATATATATATATATATATATTGACCTTCGTCCCCGTGGGTGTTTTACCGGGCAGTTTTGCATAGTTTTAATGTGAAAAACAACTTCCACCAAAAAAAAAATGTGAAAAACAACAAATATACTTTAGAGCACTGTGTGTGAGGTTAAATATCATAATTAATTAATGAAGAATGAGTTTTGTGTTGTTGTGAGGCTCACGTTTGAATCAAGCATCATTAATATTCTTCAATGTTGTTCAATTAGTGTTTGGACACAGTTGTTTTTCCGGGGAAGAAGCTAACTGGTTAGTGGTTACTCAATACAGATCTGCAAAAGTTACGTCATTAAAATTTGCAAAAACAGATTAAAAATTAAAATTAGTAGAAGTTTTTATTGGTGAAGTGCATAACAGAACAGGCTAAACATCTTCTAACAAGAGTGCCCATATTAAGTCAAACTGTAAGATCCTGTGTGAGATACTTTTTGTTTCTCCTAATTTGTTGTCGAGAGAACAGGTGCTTTTGTATTGTAATTATGTTGGCACTTGTGAAAGAAACAACATAGCTGACTCAGCTCTCTTTTTTAGTGATTAATCAGTGGTCAATTTATCCTATAATAGTTGAAAAAAAAAAAAAAAACACAAGAGCAACTTACATCTAAAGTGTACTGGTACAAACCAGACACGCAGACATGTTTTCTTATTTTCTTTTCTTTGATTGATTGATTTATATATATATATATATATATATATTAAGAAGCTACAAAAACTATGGTATAGCACATCTCACTTTTTTTTAGATGTATCATGCAATTCAATTCCAATCGTTTAATAGTAAAAACGATGATGATTTGAATGTAAAATCAAGTATTAAAGTAATTTTATCATGTGTTCTTTGAATAGAGTTAGAAATGTTAAATAGATCTTGAACAATAAGAATAATAATTCATGAAAGAAATTATGATTTCATGATCTTAAGATAAACTGATAGAACTCAATAACATATGAAGAGATATAATTACTGATTCGAAAAGAAAAATTTTCATGTAAACATCCTCTTCAAATTAAGGAAAAGAGTTCCAAAATACGTAAATAAATCCAATTTAAATTTGGGTTCGTCATTGAAGATGAATTATGATTTTCTCTATATATATTTTATTTTTTTCCCTTCTTATTTTAATAAATTTGAGTGGAGGAAGTTCCTCCTCTCTATTTATTAAATTTTAAACAAATTGATGATTTGAGTTCTCAAACAACTTTCATTTCAACTATAATCGTCTTTTAAATTTTTTTTTTCAATCATTTACTCCTTTAAATTTAGACCGCATATTTGTATCACGAGTCCATAATTTGTAAGTTTTACTATTTTGGCTAAGACCTACACCATTATACATGGATTTTTATCCAAACACACAAAAAAATCAAAGCAAGTATTCATGTTCCGAGAGGAATCTTTCAAAAATCTTATGACTAGTTTTTCATGATCGTGACAGGCACATGAAAAGCAATGAGTACACAAATGCAATACATCGTGATCATAATCCACGTAAATGTTTGGGTTTTTTATAAATTGCATGGACAGGACCGAGAGGAGTGTCACATCTCCGTTAGCATCGCCGCCCAACCCAATTAACTATAACGGAAACAATGACACGTGCCCCTCCTTAACTTTCCATCAATCAACTTTTTGGCCCCATCAGCAATAACTAATGCCAGATCTCCCAATCAGAAAAAATTATTAAAAATTTTTTTACGACATTCTGTTTTAACGGGGGTCATCAGATGTGGGTTGAATTTATTCTGATGAGATTTTAATCTCATATATATATATATATATATATAACGATAAAAAACATTGGATGCTCTACTGCACGACGCTCTAAATTGCTATCCTTTATTTCGTTGGGGGGTGATTTAACTTTTGTTTGTTGTGCTTGGATAGTAAATAGTTGTGAAAATTATAAGTAATTAATTATATCTAATTGCAAATAGATAATCTTTTTCATTTCTTTGAAGAGACAAATTAATATAAACATGAAATCCCAATAAATTTCAAAATTTAATAATTGCGCACTAACTCATTCATGATAATCCACAATTAATACTAAATAGCTATACCTAGGTTGATCATGTATGTACCAATTATTTATATGTTGATTTAACCGCAGTTAAGGAAAAAAAGTTATTGTCTTAATGTCTTTAACTTGGGTATGCAAGAGGAATCCCAAGTTTGCTACTTAAGTGCTCCAATTATTTATTCAGCAAAAAAGCAAAAAAAAAAAAAAAGTATTCCAATTATTTAAGTGGTGGGTGAACAATTATTTATACTAATTGGAAAGCATTTCGCAATTATAACTTATAAGATCCTAAAATGATAAGGCTTCAGTGTAGGACATAATTACCCCTTAAAAAAAAATGAAAGTGTACGTGGGACTCAATTACATTGCCCCGGGTCATATTGGAAATCTGTTAGCTTAGTAGCATACGAGTTTAATATCCATGCATTGCACGGGGAAGGAAGAAAAAATAAAAATAAAAAAATTGAGTATTATATAATAAAAGCAGTTAATTAAAATATAAATTATAATTATAATAAGTATTTTTTTTAGTATTTACTATTATAATATTAAAATACATACATTCATATTTATAAGCATAACTTTTTTAAATAAAAAAGTACAAATAATAAATAAAAATTTAAAAAGTTTGAAAAATCAAAGAGATAACAAAGTTGCGGGGTAAATTTAACAAAATAAAAACCAATTAAATTAACAAATAAACGTAAAAATGAATAGAAATTTTAAAAAATTTATTTCTTAAGATTATAGATATAAATATAAAATAAACTTATTTAACATTTTGTTTAAAAAAAGAAGAAAAAAATTAAAGAAGTCAAAGAATAAAAATATAATAATATCAAATATTAAAATAAAATATTAAGTGTAAGAATTTTTTTAATAGAATAAAATATATTAATATATTGTTATTAAAAAATCAGAAATAATAAATAAAATTAAAAACTTTTAAACTTAAATAGTAAAAAAAATTAATAACTTAAGTAAATTTATTAAATTTAAACAAAATTAATTAAATCAATAAATAAACCTAGAAATGGATTAAATATTTTAAAAAGTTTTAATTTTAAATAATAATATTAATATATGACATAAATAATAATTTAGCTATAATAATTATAAATATAAATTTTTGATAATTACGTTTTATTACAGTAGAAAAATTATTTATTGATTTTTAATTATATTGTAATTTTATAGACCTTTTTATATTTTTATAATTTCTGTAAATTATTATTTAATTTCAAATTTTTTAGTTTGTTTGTTTATTTTGAATATTATAATTTAATTGTATTAATTTATTCTTTAAATGTATTATTATGTTTTATTTTTTCTTTAAATTTTTATTAATTCAATAATTTTCAAACTTTCAAATATTATTTAACGTATATAATTTTATTTTTTATAATTGAAAATAATTTTTTATCTTATGATTTTTCTTTTTCTATCTTTATTTTCTTTTAAATTTATTTTAATATAGATATAGATATTTTTACTTTCTCTCTCTATCTCTATCTGTCTTTCTCTCTCTCTCTCTCTCTAATGACCGGACAATGCCCACATCACTCTCTTTCTCTTTCCCTCTCTCTCTATAATGGCCGAATAATGCCAAAAGAGAAAAACCGATAAGTCACTGTGCAGCCGAGAAAATACATGGAAATTGAAGGGTAAAAATGCCATTTTACTGTACAGTTACTGTAGCGTACTGTAGAACACTATAGCATAAATAGAAAAATAAAAAAATAAAAACCCAAAAGTCACTGTTTTTACTGTACAGTGAACAATAACTCAGTCCATCCTTTTAGTATATGTATAATATGCATCTTGCCGCATAGAAATATTCTGATTTTCCAATGGAAAGTTATAATAAATTATATGTTACAAAGATAACTAAAATAAATAATAAGATTTTAAAATATTTTTTTAAGTAAATGATAAATTTATTAGATAAAGAGAAATTTTGTTAGATAAATAATAAATTTATTAAAAGAAATTATTTATCTGATAAATTTATTGTTTATTAATATTTACTCTAAATATTTTTAGAACACTTATTTACTTCAATTATAAATATAAAAATGGTATTTGCTTTTTTTTTTTCCCTCCCCTTTCCAAATTGGAAGATTTTATATTCAGATGTAGACTATTTGGCAATATTATTAACACTAAAATATTGGATGTTCCAGGTTTCCTTCTCTCAATCTTTTTTTTTTTTCTCTCAAATTTCTCATATATTAGGATTTCCCTTTGTATGGGACTTCCGTCACAGCAGCTTGTGATTTTCATCGAGGATGGAGTCGGAAGGTCCTAGTTGGGAGTTTCTCGACCATATCTAGCTCGACGAGTTTTTGATGGTTTGGGATCCAATAAGGCCTTGATGATTTGATGGGTGGAGCGGCGATCTCTTACCTCAAGTCAATTAATTTTCTCTGAGTTGTGGCGTGTGGCGGGGTGGTTGTTCCACGTGGGGTGAGAATTTTGCGGTCGATTTTATTTTATTCCAGTCATTTGTTTTTGTGTTTTAGTTTTAATTTTGTAATAAATGAGGTAGTTCCCTCACCTCTGATTAATTTTTGTGTGTGTGTTCCGCTTGAGTTGTTTTCTAGCGATATATGTATGTCTGTTCCGTTAGTATTATGGCTAAGCGAAGTCTGTTACAGTCTCTGTGTTGTGAGTGACTGTCTTTTGATCGATCAGAATATTTTATCGATTATAGATTTTTTAAAAAAAAAAAAAAAAGCTTTGTATAAGCTCGATTATAGGATTGTCGAGTAATTCGAGGAATTTTTCCGACACAGGGTCTCGAATTATGTCCTCCTCACCGTGCTTTATTAGATTTTGCTGATGGAATCGATTTTAGTCAAAGGTTATATCTCTTATACCACATGGTTGTTTTATTTTTAATATTAGTGTTTGTATCTCTATAATTTGAATGATAATTTTCTTTAAAAAAAAAAAAATATTCGATGTTCCTGACATTTGAAACGACAATTTGAATCATGTAATGTTGATAAATTTACGTTCACATTTTTTAGTCGTTATGATGTCCCAACCCGAAATATGTATAGTATAATAAAGAGCAAATTAGTGAAGCTACCCCCTAACTCACTTCTTTATTTCTGCGTCTTATTTAGCATTACAATCTTCTTAAGTTGGTATATATTGGGAGATAATGAGGCCAGAAGTCTTAAAATGTTTTAAGAAAAAATAAAGTAAATCTCCTATAATAAATATTGCCTGATGCAACTTGGTCACTAGTTGAAAGTCGCAACTTTAGTCAACATGATGATCAAGGCCTATAGGTTTTAACTTTGAAGGGCCTTTGGTGTGGGCTGAGTCATGTGGCACATTTTTGGGAAGGGGATCAATTTGTCTCATTAGATAACATAAATCCCCTTTTATCCGGTTACATTATTCAACCTTGAAAATAGACCTCTATATACATTTAAGAAATATCCAACCACATTTCTTGAAAAAAAAAAAATATATAGGGAGAAATAGCACAATAGTATGTTTAAAGTGAGTAATAGTAAATTATAATATAAAATTTTAAGAATTATCTCCCGTTTAATGGTATTATTCATACAGGAGACCGGCATAATTCGGGGAAGAGCGTTGTACAATCCGAGAGAGAGAGAGAGGGAGAATTTTCCCGTCCGACAGTCCGGCGATACCATATGGGAGAGTTCTTGTAAATTTTTTAATATAGTAATAAATAGTATAACAAAATTTATGATCACATAATACTCAAAAAATTCCTCCTCATTCCTCTTCTCTCTCTCTAACATGAAAATATGCACATAAATTTATTGTTAAAAATTAACCATAAATTTGAATTTTTTTAAAAAATCCAAAGAAATCTAAGGATTTACTAGAAATATATGCTACATTTTATCATCTTTTATAAAACATGCTATAAATTTCAAAATTTACCTGTGGAACATGTTATTTGCTACAAGCATATTCACAATACAAAAATTAGCTAGAAAGAAAGAGTCAAATAGTATTTTTAAAAAGATGAATAATAAACTAGGAAGAACTCCAGTTTATTAATTCTAAATTTTTATCAATTGTATTCTCTCTTAAGAAATCTTTATTAAAGAAAATATGTCTCTCAACGAAAGAATAAGTATTAAAGAGCATGTTTTGTTTTATTTTAAAGAAAAATTTTGTTTTCATTTACATTATTTCGTTATTTTATCTTTTTATATTGAGAAAATCAAAAGTTAAATAAGAGTAGGGATTAAAAGGGTTAAAATGAGTATTAGATAGGATATATATTATGAATATTAAATTATCTTTTTACAAAGGTTTTTATAATTTTTGTAGCAATATCCCTATTATAGAGGAATTGTACTAAATAGCTTTTGTTACGAAGTTTTTAAAATATTTGTGGTGAATATTCCCATTATAGTAAGATTTTAAAATATTTGAAGTAAATAGTAAATTTACTAAGTAAATAAAAAATTTATTAGATAAATCACATATTTATAACATAACCTGATAAATTTATTATTTATTACTATTCACTTTATATATTTAAAAAACTTGTTATTTTTTTAAATTATTTTTTGAAAACGGTTATTTACTTGTTTTTCCTCAAATTATAATAGAATTTGGTAGACCAAATGGTTAGACCAGTCCAAACATGACCAGAATGGGCTCTTCCGGTTGGGCCACATCAGTCCACACAACCCATTCCGAAAGTAGGCTCCAATGGGCTCGAAAGTTGTAACGACCCGTAATTTTATTTTATTTTATTTTTTTAAAAAAGAAATCAAACAAAATAACAACCTCACTCCATTCTCCAAGTCTTCCGCTCTCCACCCACTTGGGTTTCTTTCCGCGAAACCAAATCGAAATCAATTTTATTTTATTTTTCTATAATTAATTTAATTTTTATTATAATACTATCTCCGGTGAGCGGTTCCGCCCCATGCCATGGCCTTCGCCGCCGGCGTGGACTTCCCCTCCGACCACCCCTGTCTACGGCTGGACTCGCTTCCCCTCGTCGACCTCCGCCTTCTCTCTCAGTCGGAGCTCTTCTCCCTCTCCCTCTGCTCCTCCTCCTCCTCTTCCCAACCCAACGGCCGCTGCGACGACGACGTGTTGATCCCCAAGATCGACCGCACCGTCTTCAACGAGTCCGCCGGCAGCCGCAAGCAGACCTACTCCCGCCTCCGCCTCGCCCCTCGGAACTCCCAATTAGCTTCCTCTTCCTCCTCCTCCTCCTCCGCCGCCGCCGCCGCTCGACAGACCCCCGAACCCCTCGCTCAAGAGAGCTTCCAGGTCATCGCCCTTCTCAAGCAGCTCTTCGCCTCCGGAACTGACGGCGAACTCGTCCCGATTCGCGTCGATTACAAAGACGCCGTTCCGGAGCCTTCCAGTAGCGCCATCGTCGCGCATAACGTACCCATCCATGTCGTCCTCCCGAATTCCGCTTCGGAGAAACGGAAGCGAGGGCGTCCCCGCAAGAACGCGCCCGCAGGCCTTGGGACGGTCAATTGGGCGAGTCCTCTGCCGGTTTCGTCCAGTGCAGTCTCGTACGGTTCCGTCGGAAGCCTTGTTCCCACTCCGGTTTCGTCCAATTCGGCCGTTTCCGTCGGTGCTCAGAAGCGGAAGCGAGGGCGTCCCAGGAAGAATTCGATTCCGTACGGTACCGTGACAGATTTGTCGACCGTTCCGATTCTGTCCAATGCCGCATTTCATCATTCCCCCGGAGAAATTTTCTCTACGCCAGTCCCAACGAATGCGTTCCCGTATGGTTCTGTAAGAGACGGCTTTCACATTCCGGTTTCGTCCAATTCGGCCTTTCCTGATGATGCCAAGAACCTGAACCCAGGGCGTCCGCGAAAGATTCCTATTTTGGAGACAAAGAACTCGAGTCAAGGCCATCAAGACGGTACAGGCAGTGTTCCCGTTCCGATTTCGTTCAATGTGGAAATTCTTTCCATGCCGGTTTCATCCAATGAGGTATTCCTTAATTCCGCGGGGGACATTGCCAGCGGCGGTAGTCAGGGGAAGCGCAAGAGAGGACGGCCGCGCAAGAATGAGAACCGCCCTGTTCTGCTTGTGAAGGGCAAAGCTAATGTGGTAAAGGCGTGTGACGATGCGAAGGAAAGGGTGGAGAAGAAAGAGGAGTTGCTGAATGTGAATAGGAATGGGGATGCTGTGAATTTGGAGGATCCGTTTGGAGCGGAGTTGAGGCGGAGGACGGAAGGGATGAAGACGGAGGCAGAGCTATTAGGATTCTTAGGAGGGCTGGAGGGAGAATGGGGGAGCTGGAGGAGGAAGAAAAAGATCGTGCCAGCGAGCTCGCTCGGTGACACACTACCGAGGGGTTGGAAGATACAGATTTCGATAAAGAAGAAAAAAGGCCATGTCTCGTTGTTTTGTAGGCGATACCTTAGGTTTCTCCTTACTCTTGCTATCTCCATTTTGTATTATTTCTGTGTACATTGCGTGGTTTTGGTGCGAACAGTGAAGTTGAAGTTTTACTGCTAAAGATAGCTCATGATTGTAGGAAAAGAGAAATTTATTATGCAGATCCTTAAAAAAGTAATACTTACAGCTATTTGATTTCAGACAATTCAACTTTGTACGTACCTAATCACTATTATAGATTAGAGAGGAAAAAAAAAAAAAAAACTATACTTATATATGACATGCCAAACTACTTTTCCTGTACAGAATTTCAAATAAACCAAAGCCCTCAAAATTTTAACAAAAGTTTTTCTGCAGTTATACCACGAATCGGCCGCTTATTTATGTTATGTGTTCTAGTTTGTACCTTTATCTAAAATTATGATAGGAATATTGTTGATACGACGTTTGTTCTTGGTTTTCTGGTTTTCCAACTTGATGCTAGTGTAGTTTTTACTATTTATGCAAGTTTTCCTAATCCGGTATTATCCAGCCCTAATGGGCAGCAGTTTGTCTCATGCAAGGAAGTTTCGTCCTACTTGCTCACCTCTTCCGGCATCCAAGATGCAGGCCAGTCAAAACCCGGCCTTGCTGATGGCAATGTTCAGGTTGCTAATAAAGTGGGCTCTGGAGATGTAAGTAGCAATCCAAATTCCTGTTTAGCTATTCTATTTTAGTCATGGTTTTAAATTCATAAGTATGGAACAGGAAGCAAATCTTTCATTTGAAGATGGTAAGAATGCTGATGTGCCAGTAAGCTGCTCAAGAGTGCCATTTACCTTTGTGTCAACTGATCATGGAGAGCAAGCCATTTTCTTGGAAACAAGGAATCTGGGGGAAGGTCGAATACCGATAGATGAGGAAAAACCGTCCAGTTTGGAAGCTAATGAAAAAGTGAGTTGTGAATCACTTCATGGCAAGTTAGTAGCAGATTCTCTCACTGAAGCTTGTGCAGACAGACAGAGAGCGGATACTGCAACTTGTATGGACCGAGGGAGTGGCGAATTTGTTCCGTATTCTCATGTGGAGAAAGTTAAAAATGGTAGCAAGGATGAAAAGCATCAGGAATTTTGTGAGAAGCAAGATAAAGTTTGCCATATGACTAATAAAAACGAGTTGGGGGAATCTGATGAGGTCATTAAAGTTGGTGAAACTGCTTCTTCTAACAAGAACGGAAATAGTTTTGAAATTTCTGACAGTATAAGTGTCGTCCAGTGCGTTTCTATTACCTCATCAGTAGAGGAACCCAAAAAAAACGTTGACCCTGGAACTGCTTTACTAGCGTCAAGTAGTGAGAGCAAGATATGTAGTACTGCTGATCGCCAGTTTGCTAGAACAGCGGAGGATAGGAATGATGAGTCAACATCTGGTCATTGTTGGTGTTGGAATGAGGAAGAACGTGGTCCCACAAAGGATGCAAATAGGTCTCTGACTTCCATAACTATGGGCCTGGCTCATGGCAGAAGTTCTGAACTCGGTTTATCTGGTTCATCTATTGATGAGAGAACATGTCTTGTCGGTAGTGAAGTTAACAATGTTTCTTCTAGATCCAAATTTCCGAATGAGAAGATAATTAGTTCTGGCAGCAGTCGTGTTACATCAGATGCAGAGGCTGTGACACCAATTAAGCATGATAGAAGTTCAGGAAGGTGTTTAAGTGTTCCTCCTTCAAATGAACAAAGTTTCTGGGATGATGGAGGTTTTGAAAGCAATGTTTTTACTTCATTTGATAATGAAGACAATGCGAACAATTCTTCTTTTGATGCAATTGATACGAGCAAAGTTAATGATGTAAAAAACAGGAAGGACACCGGAATATATGCAAATCCTGTTGCTTGCATGGAGCAAGTAAGAAATTTTAGAGGAGGTTCTGATGTTTTATCTTCAAATGAAAGTAAATGTGCTTGGAGAGATAATTTGGTGTCCGATAGGCAAACGGAAGAAGTTAAACAGGATGGTGGTTCTTTGGATTTTCATGTGCTTGACCGGTCTGATTATTTTCAAAGCTCCGACTTTATGGATGGTGTGAATAATATATTCTCAAGCTCAATGGAGGAATCCAAAAACAAGGAGGTGAATGGCTTTTGGAATAATGAGGTATTGCATTCCTTTGGTAGCATCGACACAGAAACGGATGCCAATGCTGGTACAGGCACTCTAAAGGGACGGAGTTCTGAAGGTCTTTCTCCTGTTATTTCAAGGAGCGGCCAGACATTTCCCAACACAAATAATGTGGAGGAGCTTGAGCTGAAAAAGTGTTCTGATATTGGTTCGATACACGGAGCTGATGATACGAAGAGGGTTTCTACAAGCACACTTTGGGAGCAGCCTAAGCCAGAGGAGACAAACAAGTCTAGGAACAATGAGCTGATGACTTGTTCTGTCAATCATTCACGAACTTATGGGAATGTCACACCTGATCTTATCTGGAGAACTAGTGAAGATTATTTCCAGCCAAGCAGTTTAGTTGATACTTCATCTGCTCCAATGCAATTGTCTGGCTGTTTTCCAAACTTCAATATATTGTCCGAAAAGGTATGAAACCTATCTTCAAGCAAAAAAGGAAAAAGGGAAAAAAAAAAAAATTATATATGGAATTGGAAACTTCTGGAGCTAAATGAGTTTTACGAGTCCTGTCTTGTGTGGGGATATCTCTTTTTTTTTATGGTCTATAATATTTTCTCCCTTTTCCTATCTTTCTGTTATCCAAGTATGGATTGGTTCAAATTGCCTGTTCTACTGCTGCATTCGTCTTTGCTTTGCATTTTCTTTTCGTAGTATGGAATGTGTTTATGGATTTGTTTTGCCTTTACCACTGTTTCTGTAAAATGCCTTTACCACCTTTTCTATCAGATTTTTGTTCTTCAATTTGTTTCTCGGAAATTGGATTGTTTTCTCTGTCAAGAGGACTATATTACAGCTCTACTCTGATGAGCAGGATGCCTATGGAGATCTTAATGGTAATGAGAGGTTTGAAACCATATCGGATTTGGAAGGGCTGGGATTGGGCAGCACTGAACAGACGCAGTACAATTTTCTGACTACACAAGGAACCTTGAATTCAAATGAATCAAAGGGCTTGTCACATGCAGAAATCAAGCATGGTTTTGATTCGTCATTTTGGCTTGCAAAGGAATCATTAACTTTGTTTCCAAAGACGGCCAGTGGGCATCAGACTGTTACTATCTGCATCTGGTGCAGAAAGGAGTTCTATCATCAGGGTGTTAGTTCTGGAACAAAATCAGATTCAGTGGGCCTTATGTGTGCAACCTGCCAGGCCAAATTCTCAGCGTAGTTCAACCTACTGCCGGTTAGTGCCAAAGCTACCGGCCTTCAGCGATGATCTAATTGTTTTGTATTGCCTGACTTGTGAAAGAGAACATCTCAGATTTCAGGTAATAAACATCCTGTCTCTTCTTAAAACTTGTGTGATAACCAAGTTCCTTCAGCCGACAATGGGTGAAGAAAGTGACTATGCGATATTCTGATGAACGATATCTTTTCCAGATACTAAGTGGATGCTGTGCGGTCGTCTACAAAAGGCGGATTTTGCAGTTTAGAAGGTGACATATCGCCATTCATTCTTTTTCCTTCATTCCTCTAGGTCTACCGGATTGTTTCAACACTGACAACTGATTTAGGCAGTTCTCTTTTAGCTCTGTATTATTTTGGTTGACCCATTCTTTTTATTCCCGTTGGAAGAAGGAAAACCGAATGGCTGAAGGTGGTTCTTTTGACCTTTCCTTTGCTTTTGTTTTTGTTCCTGCAAGCTCACTATTGAAGCCATTTCAAACAAAAAAATCATTTTGTGCAGTGCCAAGAAGTAGTTTGTATTTTGGCCGTCTGTAGCTTATTCCTTGACCACTCGTTGCATGTTGTAACCTATCTCTCGCAAGTTTAGATGTGATCTTCGTTCAAAATTGATCTTTGCCTTTCTGTCCCTGCTCACCTCTTTTCCCTCCCTTCCTCAAGTGATCTATTCATTATTATTATTGTTAGAAAATAATACACATTAACTTTAATCTTCTAATCTCAATCTTTTAAGTACCACAAGGATATTTTCATCAAAAAGCACCACAAGGATATATCATTAAAAAGATCACAGCTTACCATCACTTAAGTTGATACTTAAAAGTTGATATTATAATTGGTGTCTCTAATACTATTATTATTATTATTGTTAGAGAAATTAGGTGAGGTTACAAGTTTTGACTATCTTTTTCAATAAATTTCATATTATTCTTTTTTCTTTCTTAAAAAAAAAAAAAAAAAAGGTAAAATGACCCATTATCATCGTGAGTGATTGGCCGATCGTAATCGATTATTTTATGATTAAAAATATGATTGTTTTCTTCACTAAAACTATGCTTTTTTAATATCATTTACCACTTCTTAGTATAATTGTTATATAATATATATATGTAATTAGTAGTAAAAGAATACAAGTAATCCTAGTTATCAAACTGTGAATTTGCACTCAAAGCCTGTATAGTTTATCTTTTATCCAATGTTCTGCTCAATCAGACTCAGCAATAACATGTTCCATGGGGCTTACTCAAATTCATCTGCCCGAAAGCAATCCATACTAGTATACGGTTAGAATGGATTGCTTGAGAAAACACCGTCAAATCTCATATTGTTTCTTTCTTTGGAGTAGATGGGAAAAAGTGAGAGAACAGATCCTAATTCAATTCAGTTAGTTAAGCATTTAAATAAATTGACTAATTTGCTCTCTATTGTATGTTGCACGAGGAAAAAAAAAACGTAATATGTATCATTTGTACGTTTAAAATTCATGGCTTATGTTGAAACAAAAAGTGACATAATTTAGATGAAATTTATAGAATTTATCCCATTAAAATCTAAAGAATATTCTTCAATTACAGCCAAAAAAAAAAATGTATCGACTGCTTCAGAAAACACTGTCAAATCTCATATAATTTCTTTTTTTTTTGGAGCAGTTGCTCATGAAAAGATGGGGAAAAAATGAGAGAACGGATGCTCATTAAATTCAGTTAGTTAAGCATTTAAAGAAATTGACTAGTTTGCTCTCTATTGTATGTTGCACGAGGAAAAAAAAAAAAAAACGTATTATATATCATTTATATGTTTTAAAATTCATGGCTCATGTTGAAACAAAAAGTGACATAATTTAGATGAAATTCATAGAATTTATCCCATTGAAGTCTAAAGAATATTCTTCAATTCCAGCAAAAAATAAAAATAGAAATAAAAATCAGTAACTAACTCCATTACCAAATCAGTAAGCAGAAATCATTAAAAAAGAAAAGAAGTAAGCAGAAAAAAATTATATAAAAAATCAGTAAGGAGGAAGGTTGGGAGCAAATTCCAGCTCCATTTCATTAGCTTAAAAAAAGAAAAAAAAGAAAAAGAAAAAAAAAAAGAAAAGAAAAAGAGTTTCCAATGGCAAATAAAAATGGTGACTAGAACAGAAAAAAAGCAAAAAAATATCTCTAAAAACATTAGCAAAAAATACAATAGTGGCCAATTAGATTGAGATAAAAACACTCTCTCTCCTCTCTCCTCTCTGTCTCTCTATCTTCCAACCCAAAAGCCTCGAAAGCTAGAATGAGCCGCCCTCCCACCACCACCACCACCACCACCTTCTCTTTCCCACTTCCATACTCTCCACTGCCCTGAAATTTCCCAATCCTAGGTTTTTCCTTTCAATTTCAAATTCAATTTTTGATTTTGATTTCTAGGGTTTGGTTCGGTGGGAGAGCCGAGTGGTGGGGGGGGGGGGTCATCTTCGAGCTTCGTTGGGGGGATCTCAATGGGGGTTAGGGTTTGGATAAGCGGGATCTTCACGCTGCTTCTATGGCAGAGCCTACCCTCCGCCGCCGAACACAATATTTGCCCTCCACACTCCCTTCTCGACTCGATCTTTGTGTTCCCAGATAGGACCTGTCCTTTGTACGCCGATTCGCGATCCTTTGGTTTCAATGGCGTTACCGAGGTACCCACATCTTCTTTTCTGTTCTTGGTTTTTGTTTTGGTGTTGTCCTTGTTGTTCTTTCATACGATTTCCTTTTTGGGTGAAATTTGGAAATTTAGGGAATCTTTTGCAGCTGAAGTTTCGAACGTACGAAATTTTTGTTACTTTTTTTTTTTTTTTTTTTTTTTTTTTTGTGGTTGAAAAAATGGAGGTAACTGGGTATGATCTATTTCCCTGTTAGGTGCTTAAATTAGGAGGTTTTTATATCCTCTTTAATGATCTTTCAAACTGGTTTAGGTGATCCAGTTTTGTATAATTCTAAACGATAATTGTTCGGATTAGTATAGTGGAGACTTTGAATTGCTGGAATAATGGCATTGCATTTTAAAGAAGTGTTTTTTTCTGTGCTATAATAGTGCAAAAGTGTCTTGTCATTATTTAAAATGACTGCAAGGCTTGCTATTGATTTTGAGTATCTGTAATTTAAACTCGATGTTGCTTCATTGAACTAGAGAATTGTTGAGTGTGGTAATCTAATATTCTAATGGGATCTTCTTTTCGATTATGTGAAGGGAGATGCGGTTTCATTGCAAAGGGCATTGAACATGGTTCACAAAAATAGTTACGATTATGTGGCTGTGCTCTTCTACGCATCTTGGTGCCCTTTCTCCAGGACATTTAGGCCAACCTTCTCCATCCTATCTTCTCTATATCCTTCCATCCCACATTTTGCCATTGAAGAATCAGCTATCAGGCCAAGGTTTGCAAATTACTTGCATAATTTCTCTTTGGGTTGTGCGAGTATTATCTTTTCTGGTTGTTGAGAATAATGTTGTTGGAATTCTTGCAGCATTCTCTCAAAATATGGAGTTCATGGATTTCCTACTCTTTTCATTTTAAACTCTACTATGCGTGTTCGATATCATGGCTCACGAACCCCCAGTTCTCTTATTGCTTTCTATGGCGATGTTGCTGGTAAGACTCAAGGATCGAAACTCTGGAAAGAAAACTTTACCCTTAACGACTACAAAGTTGTTGGTTCCTTTTTTGATCAATCTGCATTATCATGCATAACAATGATATTTTTTCATTTTTATGTAGTTTTCAAAATGATAGTTTTCAAGTGATATTTATTGACATAGTGCTTGGATGTAGGCATTAGGACTGCATCACTTGATCAAATTTCACTGGACAAGATTGGAAGCCCGTCAACCCAGAAGAAGCATGGTAATGCTGAGCAGGAAAGCTGCCCCTTCTCTTGGGCAAGGTCTCCAGAGAACATGCTTCGTCAGGAGACATATTTGGCACTAGCCACCGCATTTGTGGTTTTGAGATTGCTGCACCTAATTTTTCCTACACTGCTTGTTTTTGTTCGATGCGCTTGGAGAATGTACATCCGAAACATGAGATTTGGCTCATTGTTGGAGCATCCTATTGCCTATCTCAAGCGAGCAGCACGGTTGTCAAACTCATTAAAGGAGCCATGCAAGAGGAGCAATTTGCAGGGAGGAGCAATGAATGCCAAAGCATGGGCTTCCAAGTCACTTGCCACTGTTTCAATCGGCGATGCAAGCACTAGCCGGTGTGTGCCAGTGAATGAGTGCCAATGACCTTCTTGGTACTTTCCGAACAGAACTCGGTTGGCCGTGAATGGTCCAGCAGCAGAAGAGCACGTGCCTGACGTTTTCGTTCAAGATAATCTTGAAGCTCTTGAGTAGGGTTTAATTTTGGGGGGGTGGGGGTGGGGGTGGGGGTGGGGGTGGGGGGGTGGGTTCAACGTTATAGAATGAAGATGAAATATGTAACTAAATCTTGATGCTGTAGTAATTCATTTTTCGTTTGTCCATATGGTTAACTGGTTACGATATACTTGACATTCAAATTGCTTTGGCACCGCAATTTGTGAATAGGTTAATAATAATTTGTAGTAACCTACATATATCTGTGACCAAGCACGTTAGTTTCTCCTCAAGAAGTAGGAATTGGGTCGTCAACGTTGCATTACTTAGCATTCCAAGTGGAGAATGGTAATCCCGTATTCGTTTATGTTTTGACTAGGGGTCTTTGAATGTTTTAGAATTTTTATGTTCGTTATATATATATATATATATATATATATATTTTTTTTTTGGGAAGATGAATTTGATTTCTCTACTTAATATGGGATAAGGTTGTGGTAAGGTTTTTTTATATACCTGATAGAGTTTATTTTTAAATCGTTAAGATGTAATAAAAAAAATCGAGATTTTTATTGTGTATGATAGTTATAATATACTTTACTTTATATTAGTATAGACTAAAAAAATAAAAAATAATATATAAAAATAAATTAAAAAAAAAAACTAATATACTCTTGACCTTGTCGACCAAGTCCTCCCCCCCCCCCCCCCCCCCCCCGCGGACACTGACGAAGCCCTGGCCCCCCTTTATAATGCCAATGACCTAGTCCTTCACCCTCGGGCGACCTAGGCCCCCCCCCCCCCCCCCCCCCCACGCACGACCTTCACCGCTGATGGCAAGAAAGTCCCCCCCCCCCCCCCCTACCACTGTGACCTTGGCAACCTCTGGCGATGGCTCGCGAAATCGCCCCCCCCCCCCCCCCCCCCCTCCCCCCCTCTTCTTGACCTTCGACGAGAAAAGGTCCCCCCGCGACCTTCACCCCCCCACCCCCTTGCAACCGTCAACGACCTTCAGCCCCCCCACCCCACGACGATGAGCTCTTCCTTCCCTTCCATCCTTGGCGACCCCCCCCACCCAGACCGACCTGACCTACAACGTCTTCCTTGGGGTCCTGTGACGGTGAATCACCTTCTCCGATGACCTTCCACTGGCCCCCCTCCCTTGACTGACAAAGAAGAAATTAGAGGGACTTCAAAAAAAAAATTTAATATAATCCTATAAATTTGTGTGTATTGTAGTTATCGTACACCATTAATTTCTTATTCGTTCGATTAAATTTGAATTGTCTTAGATAGAGCTTTACCGATAAAGTATATAAAATGATATTTACCGTAGTCTTATCCCTTAATATGAACTTGAGGGAAATCCTAGTGATTATTGGTACATGCACCAATCTATTTACTAGACATTGGTTATCAAATAGTCGACTTCTTAATTTTTGATCGTTTGAATATTAGATATGCTGTATGGACGATCAACTTATATATCAATGACCAAAAAATAAAAAATAAATAAAAAGTCGTGTTTGAGACACAACTGGTTATGTTCTTTAGTGCCCCAAAAGTACATAGACGCCCATTTCAAATGAGAATCACAGTGAACTCCATGTTTTCTGAAATAGGAATACAAATGCTTTTAATACCACTTGGCGTAAATAGTGAAAATGCAATATTTTCTCGTTTGGGTCATTGTTTTATTGTGCAATTCAAATTTTTTTTCTACAATGTTTACTAGTAAAATTTTGAATTTATTGTTCAAATTTACTTTTCAAACCTATGATCCAAAGTCCAAACGGTGCCTTCTTGGCAAAAAACAAGTTGAGCAACTATTAGTCAAAGGCACCGTCGAGAGTGCATTCAGTTCACACAGCCATTCTTAAACTGATTACCATATAACAGTCACCATATCTTTCCTCAACCTTCCATGATTACAATATTTTTACGAAAATTACCCAAATCCAATGACAGGGATAATGTCCACATTACAATCAATAGCATATATCAAAGTACCAGACATGATAACTCCTCCAGAAATACATACGCAGACAAAGAAGATTGGCTCGTGTCAGGTGGTGCAAATATGCCAACCATATTTTCATAAGTAGGGACGTCCCCATATTACTGCTTGCCAGTCCGCATAACAGAGCAAATAGTCCAAAAATAATTGTCTGCAAGGTAAGAGAGCAGACATCAAATGACGGTGCTTCTCATAGAAACAGCAACAGCCATAGGTCAAAGCAAATAGATTCACCCATACCTCCGTACAGAGACTGAAAGTCGGCGGACAAGAACTAGTCATCATCCACATAGGTCACCTCTTTCTTCCCAATCTGCCAGCCAAAAATTCGTTTACATCTAAATTTAAGAAGGAAAAAAGAGAGAGAGAGAGAGAGAGAGAGAGAGAGAACAAATACCCTTAAAAACGTACCAATCAGCCATATTAATTTACAAAGTCGAGTTTAACATAGTAGTTTCCACAATCTTCATGCCACTATGAGTATATGACACTCAGCAAGAATTAACCACAGTTTCAAATTCAACAATTTTCAAATTTTCAACCGAAAGATGGGTTTCATCTAACATCAATGCTAAGTGCTAACCCATGTTACAGAGGTAACATTGGTAGTCCAAAAAGGCAACGACGCACTAATAAGCGACCAAGCCTATAGGCTAAGGCAAACAAACAACATATGGTTCTAGAACAAACTACAATCTGCGAAGTCCTCTTTTAAAATATCAAATATCAAGCATAATAAGCACAGCTATCTCTATTCCTTTGCCATGAATATGACATAGCTGGAAACACAAAAGTAGATCATCCTAAAGATTAGTCAAGATTTGTTCTTTGCAGTTGCACACTACAAAAAGCCCACTTGGGACAAAAAAGAACATTAATAATGGAAACAGAGTAAGAAGGAAATACTTTTGAAGGCCATCTCTAAACTATACCTCCTCTATGTACTCTTTAATCTTCTCAGAGACAGGTCGGTCTAAAGCTCTCTCAGCAAGCTCATAAAAAAAGGTATTGCCTTCAGGCCCATTTACTTTATCCTTCTGCAAATATCTACAAAGTGGAAAAATAGTTTTGAGACAGATGCATATACTTGGTCATTAGTTAACTGTTTTGCAGTCAAAAAGCAATGAAATGAACAATTCTTGGGGTGGAAAGTTCCAACCTTTGCTGCACTAGTGCCTCTAGTGCCTGCTTGGCATTTCCAAAAACAGGATGATTTTCATCATTTTCACCCAATCCCATTCGCCTCAACTGGTGCCAAAGGCTCTCTACAGTTCCGACCACAACAAGAAGCAGTTCAAGTTCCGTTAAAGGAGCACAAAAGACTACGTAACGCAGAAAAGGAACTATTGCCTTAAATATATCCTTATAATTTGGTACACATATTTTTCAAGTTAATACATTTTGGAACATCAAAAAAATCGGCGAAAATAGGATACCTTCAGCAATTTTGCCACCAGAAAGATGCACAATACTAATCACGACGAAAGCGAATCCATTCAAGTGAGCCGTATTTTCATTCTCAACATATTTTCTATACACATCGGGAGGCAATTTACTGACTATAACATATGATTTCGCATCCACAGAACCTGGAACAAAACAATTCGTAATTGAAACTATCTACATTGCCAAAGCCAAAGCCCGGAAACAAACCCAATCGAAAGAATCAATAACAGTCAATAAATTTTGATTTTTTTCCCTCTCACTTTGTTGGGAAGAACGGCCCTGAGAGGTGGAAGAAGGACGAGAGCGTTGAAGCTCCCTCATTTCGTAGCCGAAAATGGCAGCGAGCTTGTCTCTGGCCTCGTTTATGACGAAGCCGGGAAGAGCGCGTTGGCGATAGTTCTTGGTGACGATCTGAGTGAGCTCCTCTCTCTTGATCGGACACCCTGCGTTGTGGTGGGTCTTGAACAGCACGTAGCGGATTACTTCCGCGACAAGCTTGTCCTTCTCCTGTTGTTTCGCCAGCCATTGTTATTGTGGAATTTACTCTTGAAAATTGAAAATTTTTAGGAGGAGGAAATTGGGAAGGAGATTTGGGTACCTCGTTGGAGATATCGAATTGGGAGAAATCTTCAGCAGAGGACGCCATTGTTGAGAGCAGCAAAGGGCTGATGCGACGGCCGTAGACCAGGGAAGAGGAAAGACGGAGGTGAGGGTGAGAACTGAGAAGAAAGGAAAGGGAATTCGGAAACCCTAGCCTAGACCATTTGAGCGTTTACTCTTCCGAGATTTTGTTGGCGGGAAAATCTGCCAACCCGGGTACAAGTTGACTGAGGTTTTTCCAAAAAAAAAAAAAAAAAGTAAGTTGAGGTTTAAGAATATTTTATTTTTTATTTGAAAAAAATGAAAATACTTCATTAAACGCCGAGTTTTTTTTTTAAAAAAAAATATTTATTTATCATTATTCATACTACAATCATCATCAATCATATGTATGAATAATCAATACTGGTTTTTTTTTTTTTTTTTTTTTCCTCACGTGGCAAATTTACTAAATTCTGTATAGCATGATTTTGCATATAAAAACTCTTCCAAACGCTACATTTTAAAACTCAGCCTGATTACTTTCACAACTAACTTGTAAAAAAAGCTCCTTGTTTAAAATAAAGATTCAAAGTAATAAGTAATAGAACAATAAAAAGGACCTTAATAATTCTCCCACTCCTATTTCTATTACTTTTCCCCTTATAGTTATGCATAATGTCTTCGAAATATATTGTCTTTTTAAGTAATGTTAATAATTTGAGCAATAATACATGTTATGAAAAGTTTATCATGAATGATCAAGTGTTTAAATTTTATGAATTATGTAAAATTGAAATGACTATTTTTTCCTATATCTTTTTATCTATAATAAGTTACTTTTATTTTCATGATGCATGATGAAACTTTTTTTCATGATATGAAACATTTTCCTAATAATTTATGTGCAAGCACTTTTGTGGTAGTGGTAGATTTTGGTAACTCCATTTCTCTTTCATTTGCTCTTAAAACCTATCTCCGCTTCACTAGCTATCATAAACCCAAAGCCTTCTAGCTGGTATAATTAGAAGCTTAAAAACACAGGTTATGTATTAAAATTATTTTGATCTTCTTCATTATATATAGGTCATGACGATAAGCAGCTAAAGTTAGAATTACAAAAGCAATATCAGGGTTTAGTGTAAAAAAAAAAAAAAAAAAAAAATCCTTTCAGAGAACCATGCTAAATAATTTCATGGCTAGTTATATTACATCATTCCAAAAGTACATAACTTCGGGGTTTGAATAAGCTGTTCAGGAAGAAGGGAAAAGTTATTTAAAAAAAAAAAAAAAAACCTGCATCTTCCTTGCAACCTCTTGGTCAAGTGTCAATAATCATTTGTGGTTTTGAGGAGGATCAGAAGATTGGCCGATCGGAGGCGATTGCTTATTAACGAGGAAAGCTTTCAAGTGCTTGTAGAACTCCTTGGGCTTCTCGACATTGAAGGCATGCCCTGCCTTCTTGATAACTACTAGCTGAGCATTCTCCCCCAAATGCCTATAAACATCAATCCAATTCAACTTCAGTTTATTGGGTCATTGCAAAACGAATTCAGTTGTTCGAGTAGAGTTTGACCTTTTTAATCTGTGGCCCAGCTCTAGAGGGAATACTTTATCATGTTCTCCCCAGATTATCAGAGTTGGCTGCAGGAGAAGCAAAGGAGAATGTTGGTAAAAATTTGCATCAGATTCAGACGAGTTACGCAGCCCGCTGAATAAGAGGAAGGGCGAGAAAGAGGAGAGGCAAATGAACCTGATGAATCTTGGGAAGGTCTGAGAGTTTTCTGTTTTTGGGAATGGACCTTACCAAGTCTCTTCTCTCCTCTACATATTCCCCGCACATCGCCTGTTCATTTCACCTGGACCCCTTTATTCATGGTCTAATTAACATGGTCTAATTCGATAGCATCACAACAAATTGGCAATTTAGTGTTGTTTCACTTCAAGGAAGACATGCATTTTCCGAGCTCCTTTATTTTTCATAAACAGATGCTAAACTCCATATCGTAAGGACCATCGATCTCAATCATATAATTTAAGTGAGACCATGAAACGCTATACTATAGAGAATTCTCTCATAGTATTCAATCACGTGTAATATACAACGTTTGATTTAAATTTTACGGACATGATAAATGGTCTATGATTTCCCCAAAAACAATGCTTATGCTAGTAAAGTGCCGTTTCTTACTTACATCAACGAAATCAGTGAGCAAGCAAGAGGGAAGCAATCCGAAAGGCAAGGGCTTAAAGAAAGTGTAGCCCATCAACTCCCTAAGCCTCTGGGGAGTCTGGGGGACCAAAATCCTAGCCGCTTCTTCCAAGTCCGACACCGGAAACAGCCCTTCCCTCAAGTCCTTCTCCTCCATGCACACCCCGGCGCAGCATATCACCACCCTCTCCACCACTTCCCCATACTGCGCCGCCAGGCTGTACCCCACGAACCCGCCGTAGCTGAGGCCCACCAGGCTCAGCCTCCTCACCGAGTGGGCCTCCATGGCCCGCATCACGCACTGGGCCTGGAACCACTCCTCCCGCTCCGGCCTGCTCGTGTGGGACTCGCCAAAGAAGACGAGGTCGGGAACGTAGAGGTTGAAGAAAGGGACCAGGTGTCGCACCATGTCGCCCCACTGCCACGTTGCGTTGGCGCCGAGGCCGTGGATGAGGAGCAGATTGGGCTTGTGCCCTTTGGGCTCCGTGGGGACCCAACAGTGCATGACGGTCCCGTCTTGGAGGTGCGTCACCGTCGATCGGAGGCCCGATTTCGTGAAGGCCGATCTGTAGCACCGGTTCTTCGTCTTGGTGAAGCTGAAAAAATTTGACATTTTGGAATTCACTGGATAGAGCACCCTACAATTAGTCACGGTTTAAATTGTGGGTTCTAAATATGATTTGGTCAGAAAAGTGGAGCTGAACTTTCAAGAAGATTGCTTCTTTTGTTGTTGTATTTTTTTTTTTTATTTTTTTTTTTTTTTTTTTTTTTTGGGGAAAGTTTGTGTAGAGCCGAGAAAGAAGAGAGTACTAGCAAGATGGAGAGGATAGACCCACGAACCATAAATAAGTGGCCCACAACCACAACGAAGAAGGAATGAAGGGAAAATTTTCTAGGGGAACAAATTTGGTGAGGTGACAAGACAAGGAGGCTTATTTAATAATATACATGTTAGAGTTTAGTGATCCGAATTCTTTTTTGATCCGGTTCAAAAACTCACGATATAACATTTTGTGATGGAGTTTTAATTATGAGATTTTTTTTGGGCTCTGCGGTGGTGGTGAAGGGATCAGACCAACCCAATTTTAACCTGGATTAGATTTTAGGATTTGAGTATAAATATAATGTAATTTTAAGATTTCAGTGTTATGCTATTTTGCAATATCCGCTCCTCTTACATTAATTTTTGATTTAGTGGATTTATTCTCATCTACCCGTAATTTTTTCCCGTCTAAGATTTTTCACATAAATCTGTGTGTTCTTGTTTTTCGTTACATTTGTTGCTTATTTCGTAACAATACATATATGTATAGAAGTTTTTTTATCATTCGTTGTAGATTGGTAAGCTACCCTTTTGTGGTTTGGTAAGTTGGCGGAAGTATTTGATTTGCCAGTGGGTAACAGGCGCGTGTTTTTCTTTCCAAATCACGTGTAAGGTAAAAGGTTTGAACTCAGTTGTGTTGACTGGAGTAGAAAGTTGCATAAATGAAATATGATCGAAGACAACCTCTTTAGCAGACTTGAGACAATTATAATGCGACAGTTTTGTTGGTGTAGCACTAGCATGGAGTTCAATGTTGTAGACTGTTTAACGGAGTAGTTAGTTGTTGCGTTTTAAACACCGTTACCCTTTCAATTTGTCAGCTTCAATAATTTACCTTTTAAATTTTTAAAAGTCTAGCAATTTTCCTTCTAGAATTTCTAATTCGTTGCAAAATGTCTTATTTTACTAATTTTCCATTAAATTGAGGACTAGAATTTAAAAGATTCACATTAGAAAATTGAATTTGAATATTTTTAATCATATATGAGATTTTTCGTCCTCAAATAAAGTGTACATGAGCTTTCCTTCGTCAATTTAACGAGAAATTAAATAAAGTGGAGCACCTTATTACATGTTTATTTTGAGATTATCTCTTAGATGACTAGTAAAACAAAAATTTCAAAGCCTTTTTAGCAATTGTACTTCTGCAATCTCAAAGCTTCTCTATAATTTGACTAACCCCCAAGTCTCGGGCTTTATCAAAAAAAAAAAAAAAAAAAAAAAAAAATTGAGGACTAGAATTTAAAAGATTCACATTAGAAAATTGAATTTGAATATTTTTAATCATATATGAGATTTTTCGTCCTCAAATAAAGTGTACATGAGCTTTCCTTCGTCAATTTAACGAGAAATTAAATAAAGTGGAGCACCTTATTACATGTTTATTTTGAGATTATCTCTTAGATGACTAGTAAAACAAAAATTTCAAAGCCTTTTTAGCAATTGTACTTCTGCAATCTCAAAGCTTCTCTATAATTTGACTAACCCCCAAGTCTCGGGCTTTATCAAAAAAAAAAAAAAAAAAAAAAAACAAGTCTCGAATTTAATTTTCTGTATTTTTACTTTTTAATAAAATTAGGTGATTGTATTTATACGTTACAACCTTGAATTTCAAAACCACAGGAAGATCAAAAGCATTTTTCTTTTTAAAGAAAACCTAAACAACTTAATCGGCTAAAAATTTAGTCCCCTGTTCTTGATTATTGCTAGAAATTGAGTCGGTCTCAGACAGGTTCCCTTAACCAAGGGTGCCGGTGAGTTGGAACTTAATGCCAATTGCCTCGTCAATAAAACAAAAGCAAATGACCATTGAAAAAAATATACATATACAAATACATATATATATATATATATATATATATTCCCCTGAGTACATAAAATTTCTAAAGGAGTTAGTGATCGAAAAGAATAAAAATGTACCAAAGAAATTTAGGGGGGGACCCAGAAAAGCATGTGAATGGCTAATCTGGAGACAAAAACCCCCAGTCCTTTGGAGGGGAAGGTCTAATTTGTGCCTCCAGAACAAAGCCGGCAAGAAATTGATCAACAGATCTCAAAGCCCTTGCAGCCGAAAGGGGAGGCAATATTCATAATTACAGTCAAATCACAATCCAAAATTCACAGTTCACACACAAAAAATAATTAATAAAATAAAAGTAAATAACATAAAGAAGGAAGAAGGAGACGGAGAGACCGAGGGAGGGATGGTGAGAGAACAAATGCTCAGCTTCTGCTGAAGAGGTAATAGGTGAAGGGAGACTGGAGGGTGAGAGAGATTATTTATAGAGGGGGCTTAAACCCTAGGTGCTTTGTTATGGAGCTAGAGCGTTATCACCGTCCATGGGCCCTTACTATCAACACCGTATACGGGCCGAATAAAAGTCCACAACCCGATTTACCCATTCGAATCTTAAACGCGATTTCTCATTTAACTCAATCTTAAATTTAAGAGAAAGTATCTAAATAACACAATTTTAAAGAACGTTGTATATATATAACATAAAAAATTAATATTAGATTGATAAGGTATAAAAATAAACTAAAATAAATTAAAATTTATTTTGTATTGATAAAAAATAAACAATTAATTTCATATTAATTAACGTATGTGCAAAAAAAAAAAAAAAATGCTTATTTTATTATGTCGATTTGCGTTCAAATTTAGTAACCCGTCATAAACCCAATCCACCTGATCAAGTTTTTTATGTTTTTAAAATGTATTTTAAACTTACATTTTTTGATCTTATACTTTCGTATTTGCTTTATTATAATTTTTTAGTCATTGAACTAAGATTTGATCTTGTCAATTTGATATCAAAAATATGTTAATGCTATTTTTTCCATACAATTTTTATTTAAAATTGTATTTTTTATTAGATTAATTTTATTATCAACCCACCCACCCAACCCAACTCAACTTTAATTGGCTGAGTTGATTTTATTGTAAACTTTTAGTTGAGGGTGGGTTAAAACTTTTTCTATATTTGGGTGTGTTGAAAAATCAAAGAAATGCAGAATTTGAATCATCTTAATTTTAAGTTAAAAAAAGGGGGGACATAAAAAATATCGTGCAAATTTTTTTTGAAGGATTATGTTCAAATTTTGTTATATTTGCGTGACGTTTTGATTATAATTTAATAGGCTCACTACATTACTATTGCCTACCACATAGTTTTTCTTTTTCTTTTTCTTTTTCTTTTTTTTTTTTAAAGTATTTTCACGGTATTTAGCACATCTACTATTTTACTTTTTATAAGTTACTGATATAATTACTGTCTGCATTTAATAAAGTGACACAGGTTGTCTCTAAATTGATAATGACTGTTAAAATTATAACAAAAATCTTGTTTTGAACGTTATTTGAACATCATGCATAAAAAGAGTATTCCCATACAAATTTAACACGTTTCTCATCAATTTGAAAAAACTCGATAACATTTTATTGAATTCAAAAGGATAATTAACCACAATAAATAATTTAGGGAACAATAGTTTATTCAGTCAAAGTTTAGGGATAAAAATGCTAAATACCTTTTTTTAATTATTATTACATTCATTTATTGAGCAATACATTTAGAATCGCATTGGAGTCATAGCAAATCAAGACCATCAATTAAAATAAAATAAAATAAAATAAAAAACTAAATTTGCCACTGAATTTCCTTCCCCTCTTTTTAAAAAGAAAAGGAAATATGATTTTCTTAGTGTGTATAGTTGTGCTTCGCTACTCGTTAAAGTCTTTTTTTTTTTTTTTTTTTTTTTTTTTTTTAATGCCTAGAGTCTTTGTAACTTGTGTAATGTGTTGGATATTGTCTAGTCGTTTTTAAAGGAAACGATCATGACGAGCTAAAATCAATGTCAACCTCATAAAACAAAGCTAGATAGCTACAATTGGCTTCCAAAGACCAAACTGTACTATTTGCAAAATGGCTACACATGTGATGTGGGGTCTCTTCCACAAATCACCACGAAAAGCCGGGGCTTATTCTCCGTATCACACGCTGAGACCTTATGCAATCTGTAGGCATGATCAAGGACCGACCCGAGTCCATAACAAATGTAATTTCTCCAATCACAATCCGAAACATCTAGTTTTTACATCAACATAGCCACTCGGCACTTGCCACGCGGCATCCGTTTGTGCGAATGCGAAACATAATTTACACCAGAAACTAACTCACTATCTGAAAGAATTCAAACAATATCAACACCATAACATCATAATAAAGAAATTAAATTTACAACCGGGTAATCACTCCTTTTTTTCTCCTTGTTTCTTTCTTTAACCTTTTCTTTTCCTTTGACAAATTGGATTCTGCAGCATTAAGCAGGGACTGTCCAACAATCTGTGTAGGTTGGTCGTTGGCCTAAACCCCTTTATTTAACGTGATACTGTTCAAATATTATCATGCCCTAAACCTAACAACAATGCAAGAGATATCGTCTTTACTCTCTCTTTTCACTGCTTCAGCTGTTAATTGCTTAGCTGCCTTCAACGGGTCTTTCGTCCTTCGAGCAATGTCGACTGCCTCTTGATTAGTCATGACCTGTTTTAGATTCACATAAAGACAGGAAAGAAGCAACTTTTAACAGAGAGAGATTTTTTTTTCTCTCTTTTGTGCAAGTGAACCATATCGTTTCCACACTTGTAGTGAAGGTTAAACAGCAGGTGAAACTAATAAAAAAAGCTCAAGCCTGTTTTCACAGGCAAAATGATTCACCTTCCACAGCCCATCGCTGGCAAGAATGAGAATATCTGTATTGGGGACAACATTAGAATGTTGTATGTCGGGGTCCGATCGCAAATGAGATTTAAGGCTCTTGTCCCCGAAAGCACGAGAAACTGCCAGTTGCCCATTGACTCTAGGAACATCTCCTGATGTAGAAAAGGGTGCACCAGCTGTCAGTTTAATGTCAGTTTAAGTTGGGCAGTGACTTAAAATGAACTCAACTGTCATCCAATAAACTTGCGACACATTACTGTCTTCAGTTTCTGTCTTTCTTTTTTTCTTTTTCTGCTAAGAATATCCACATTATATTAGATCCACATTTATGTATAATACAGACTAATACAGACTAACTGTGAGGTGATCATAGAACCAATCCATATGTTTCAGATTTGAAGGTGAAAAGAACGCAAGACAATTTTGTGATTCGTTAAGCAAAGGACGTGTAGTCTATTGTCTACCATCAAAACCTTCAAAATGTTGCTTTTAGGTTTGCATACGTTGCCTGTACTTTTGCTTTTAGGCCCTGAATTTTCTGCTTGTATTACGACTAGATAAATAAAGTACTATGAAAGCAACAAAGGAAGGAAAGGATGGACCAACGATGTTACAAATGAGAGCTGAAGAACCAGTTTAAACGATTGAAGGCATAGAAATCAAAACTATAATTGGATTGAGTTGCAAGACGAAATCCATAATGCATTACTCTCTCCACCACTTTGTGACAGAAATTTCGCTCATCTATGTGAGTGTCCTACGCTCTTATTCTATGAAAATAACAGATTAACTATTCTCCTAAGCAAAAACGAACATAATAATATCACTATAAGTTATCTACGTAACTAAAGCAGAGAAATGAGGGCATAAAAAAGAACAATAAAGATGATGATGTTACAGCATGGACAAGGGACTTAAAGTACTAAACTCTTAATAAGTAGAAACATAAAGATCTTAAAAGATTCTTGAGATCGGTTCAATAAGCTTGTATATCAACTGCTCAACAATCTAACAAGAAGTTTCAAGCAACACCAAAGAACAACAAAATCTTAACTGATTGTTGGCTTCTTACTTGGGGTGTTGTGTTTCAGTGAAACGCAGAGTAACTTCACCCATCATTCACATTGATACAGAATATAAGTTTCAGATGAGTTGAATTTAATTTAGATGGTAAATATTCAAAGTAGAGGTTTCAATGAAAAACCTGGCATGTTTGAGACGAAGCCACCTTTGTTTTCGATGCTGCCTCTTTCAGCATTAGGCTCGTGATCAGTTGACATTTGTACTGCCTGACCCCCTCTTGAAAGAACAGCTCGTGAATCTCCCACGTTCGCCACCCATAACCGTTGGCCATTTATCAAAATCGCAGTTACAGCGGTGGATCCACCCCGCCCCAAGTCGGCACTATGTGAAAGAATTGCCTGGTCTGTTCTCTCATAGGCTTTAGAGATGGATCTGTTAGGATCAGCCCAAAACTCGTCCTGGAATGCATAAATGGAGAAGCGTAAATACATTCTTCTGAAATTGGTTTCGTAACTTGTCAAAAACTTATATACAACCAGCTGATATAAGATTCAAAAAACAATCATCTCACCTCCTTTAGGATATTCTGAAACAAATGCTTCTGCAGATAAGCAGGCACATTATTTCCCAAATGGCCATCGTAAATTGCGAAAAGCCCCAGTTCATGCCCTTGGGTCTTTACAAACTTAGCAACATGATAATCCTCCATTGGATGATTAGCTTTCCCTTTAATCAGGCTAAAACCATACTTAATTAGCCCTTCATGGTTTTTTCCCTTGCCAGTGCTAGACGAGGAACGTACTCCTACTATCTACAGGCCAAAGCAAAAATAATCAAAACCTCACCCTTCGGTTACAGAAAGGAAAAAACGTAGTTTCAACTTATAATATATCGTTTCGGCTCAGAAGGATTTAGACATTCCGACTCGTATTACCGTCTTAAGATCTTTCTACAGAGCAGACGATCATAGATATTATATGGGATCCTATTGCACACAAGTCTACACCCAATCTTGCAGCAACTAAACAAAAAGTTCAAATTCCAGTGCAGAGATATTCTCTTGGCCAAATTTTAGAGCTTCACTAGCCTTACTTGCAGTGTATTAGTGTCGATAAAAATCTACCTTAATTTCATAACTCATGACAAATAAGAACAGAATTAGGCTTTAACGTCATCGTCAAATCATCAAGCAAATCGAACAAGCCAAAACAACACATATATATATATATATATATATATATATTATGGATATAACATCATCTGCTACATGAGCACTACGAAAAACACAGGAAAAAAAAAAAAAGAACCCAAAAATTCTCTCTCTCTCTCTCTCTTAATTTATAAATAAAATAATCAAATACAGTAGGAAACTTGTATAAACGGATAAACAAAAGTCCATGAACTTAAACAAAGAACTTGAGATTTATTAGGATTAAAGGATCGAAAAAATTACAAGGAAAAAAGAAAAGAAAATCATTACCGGGGAGTAGGAAGAGTTAAAACAGCAAAACCAATCCATAACACTCTTCAGGGCTTGAATACTTGGTTCAGCTAATTTTTTCTCAACATTTTCTTTTTTTTTTCCCCTTATCTTCTGATCACTTCCTGTCCAAATTTCAAGACCAAAACCCACCTCCAAATATCACCAACCTTGCCGAGTTTCACAAACTGCACCATCAAAACCCAATCAATAACGTGAACGTGAAAGAAATTTGAATAAATAAGGTAAAAGAAAATAAAAAAAGATTTGTAAAACCTAAAACCCCATATGGCCACCAAAAGAAAAAAGTCAAAAACGAGTAAGAACAGGAAGTGGGTGTCCAAGAAGTTGCTCTTACCCATCCAATTGAAGCTACGAAAATGGTTTTTTTTTTTTTTTTTTTAATTTTTTAATTTGGGCAGTGACTTTCAAACTCTTTCTTCTCCCTACCTCCTCCTTATTTTGTAATTCTCGCAAGCAATTGAATGAGGGAGAAAAGGAGGACAGTGACGATGAATAAAGAAAAACAAAAAATAAAATAAAAATAAAAAAGAAGGAACAATTTAACCTTTTCTTAAAGGAAAAAGAGACGATGACAATAAAATAAGAAAGAAAATGTTTGTGGGACGAAAAGGAGGACTTGATGAAGGGATTTTTTTTTTTTTTTTTTCCTTCCTTTTCTTTTCTTTCCTGTGCAGCCTAATTCTCTCCCCGTGTGATGATGATACGCAACCGTTTTTTCATTTATTTATTTATGTTTAGTTTTTATTTGAGAGTCTAAAATAAAAGTAAAAAGACTACTTCTTCTTCTTTGCTTTGCTGTTGACTTTTGAAAGATTGTACTGTTATGGTCAGTGTGGTCTGTTTGTTTGTTTGTTTGGCTGTTTTGTATTTGTTTTTGCTATTATCACGAGGTTGCACACTTGCCACTCTGCCACCACTGTGCCAGGACATGGTATCTCTCAGAACTGCTTTTGTTCTCTACTTCCCTCTTCCCTCTTCCCTCTTCTCTCTTCTATTTTGCTAAATTATGTGTTATCCTTGTCGGATTTCGTGACTAAGGGGAACTTCTTTCTTTCTTCTCTTCCCATCCATGTACCCATCCGTACTCTTGTTTTAATAGCTATATTTAGGGGGTGTTTGGTGTTTGAGTTTGAGTTAAGATTTATAAGTTTAAATAGTGATTTTGGTTGACTTTTTCAGAAAAGATAAAAAACTTTTGGGGAAAAAGACAAAACTTGAACTCATGAATTTGAGTTCAAACTCATGCCCCAAACGGGGCCTTAAACTTTTTAACGATCTGTCAACATTATGTACGAAAGAGCACCTTATTAATAAGGTGTTCCTTTTGTAAAATATTTGAGTTTTGAGTCGTTTTTGTTTAATTATTAATTAGAATATATAAACATTTTATTTTGTAAGAAATCTATTAATCACACGGGAATGTATTCACTCCCAGGATTATTCACATATGTCAATCTCTATTTATATAATCCTTTTTTTTTCTATTAAAAAAAACATTTTTAATGGTTCTCAAATCAACAAATGTCTATTTAAAAATTAACAGCACAATGTGCACAACTGCGAAGAGAAAATCATTGAAAAACTAATTCAACACTAAATCAAGAATAACTACAATTAAAATAAAAATGCAGTTCATATCATAAGTTTTTCAATATGATTATGACATTCTACAACACTTTTTATTTTTTAACCTTTAGAGCTTATGTTTCATTTTAATGTCGTTCCAATCAGATTAAATGTTCAACCATTTAAACAACATTTACTAAATAAGATATCTTATCATCAAAAGCTTCTTCTTGTATTAACTTACCAACTACAAATAATATATATATATATATTTTGTTAGGGTAAAAAGAAATAATGTACTCACATTTTTTAGTCATTAAACAAAAATTTTATTTTCAAATTTTATTTTAAAGCAATGTGCAATTTAATTGAAAAATGCAAGTTATTATCATTATTGTCCGGTTAAAGATTTACACGACTGTGTGAGACTCAGTATCATTATTAATAAGTTACAAAAATAATATGTGAATTTGTAATTGATTGAAAATGTATACAGCGATGAGCTATTTGAAGGAATTTATTTACAATATTGCAGTGGAATTTTTTTTGTAAATTTTTAATATTTTAAATAAGCAATTACGGCAAATGGAAGTTTGACTATGAAGTTTGCCATTTGATTTGAATCTTTGACCTTACCGAATTACTTTTCTTTTGCGAGCAAGAAATCCCCACCCAACTGCATACGATGGTTAAAAATTATAGTAAGGTCATAGTATTATTCTAGTTCAAGAATAAAACAATGAATTTGTTTACATTAAAAATGAAGCAAGAATTTTTTTAATAATTGTCTTTAACATTACATTGTAATCCAACGTATTATTTCTAAAGAGCAAGTATGAAGGACAGGCATTCAGTGGTTTTTCTTGAATTAAAGATCGCAATCTCTAGAAAGTTGATTATCCATTCTCAATCTCATAATTTTGTTGACCAAATGTTTGCCTTCTTGTGGTACAAAGAACATACCCCAACTCCACAGTACTGATACCGAATGACAATTTACTATTTAATAATTATTATTTTTTAAAAAAATTGCAACCCTACCTAAAGATACTGCATTGACTTTCATTAGTCCTTGAAATTAATGATGATAAATTTCCTCAAAAAAAAAAAAAAAAAAAATTATTGATGATAAAACATAACTGATTTTACTTTTTAGCCCAAGATATTGAGTAACCGACTACGTTACATTTAACACAGAGATAAAGTTTGCTAAGGTGTTCTTATTAATGGTAAACATTTTTAATCGTTAAATATGACCAATATCACAATAAAATTGTATAAAATTGAATTTTGTTATAAATTGCGTAGTGGTTTTTTTTTATTTTTTATATTGTATTACGGAATTATCAGTAAATATTTTTAAAAAATAAAACTTGTCCGATTCAGAATACTAGTGTGTTAAAACTATACTATAACTTGGCTCATTGTTGAATTATAAGATTGTCAAACGAAAGCTAGTGTGTTTGATGCAGAATAAGTCCAATATCATTTTTCCAAAGTCATACATTTTACAATCGATTTGAACAGTCCAAATTTTTGTTTTCCAAAGTCCAAGTTGAAGATTTTCTTTGTACCCAAAAAAAGAAGGGGGGGAAAAAAAAGTTGAAGATGTCCTCATACATAGAACATTAAAAGTGTTAGGCACTCTTTTCAGGCTATGCACTTAAGTAGCACTTCAAAATAAATAAATAAATCAATAAATAAAAGAACATATTGATTTGAATAAGAAAATCTCACAACCTATGCTACTATTCTCCTGGCTCTTCATAATATTGTTGTGTAGAACAGACCAAAATGACGACTGTATTAGCCACAATATCCATGACTTTCTTGTAAAGAAAATTTACAATTCACCAAAATTATGCAATAATTGATTGATAAGAATGTAATGACTAAGATTAGACGATGTCAGTGGTGGTAGGTAATTAGGTATTAAGAATTAGACGCTAATTATATATTAGGGAGAGTAATAAGTCGCAAAAGAAATTGAACAAGCATGAACACACATGATATTATAGAGATTCGCCTACACATAAGATTATGTTATGTGATAATTCATTATAATGATAAAATAAACTCTCATACCTTCAAACTCTTTTTTTCTTTTTTCTTTCTTCCTCTTAACTTTTCTTACAATAATCCCCAATGACGGTGCCTCTTATTTATAAAGAAAAACCAAGACAACAAAAATGATAAGTGTGAGATCCTCAAACTACTCTTAATGAGACAAGTGTCAATGGTATAGACCTTTCAGGTGCTCCACCTTGGATCCCCCAGGAGGGGGGTTTCCGGGCCCCTCCCAACCCCCACGACGAATTCATGTATTGTATCAGTATAGGGTATTAATTAGACTACACAACTTAACAATAGGCATAACCTATCGATAACTTCACTTGGGTGTGCATGGGCGGTTCGGCGGATGGCGGGTGGCAGGTGGACGGTAGGAAGAAAATCTCTTAAATCTCAACCCAAAACCGCCCAACAACGTAGCGGGTTGGGCTGCTTGAAGGTAGGTGGAGCGGGGTGGTTTCATTGGTTTGACAGGTGGGTAAAGATTTTTAAAACCAATTTCGAAAAATAATTTTTAACAACTTTAAAAGTTCAAATCACAAAACCAATTTTCTCGAAACAAATAAAAAAGGATGCAAATACATTTTATCGAATTAAAAGTATATATAATATTCATCATTCACTAATTTTTTTATTTATAAATTCTAATCGGTTTTTGTTAGAAGATACGTATGCAAAAGATGACTTACGAACAATTTAATATCCCAATTAATGGACTAGAAGATGCTAAAGAGTTATTGTTTGAGAAGTTGAGGTAAATTAAACTGATTATATGTATATATATTTAATTATTAATTATAGAAAGAAAGAGAACTAAAAACAATGAACCAAAAAATAAAAATCAATATGTATAGCATCATGAATTGGTGGAGTTCCAAGAGATATAGTGAAAACAATAAAAATCTTTAACTATAAATTTTCATCTTAATCTAAAAAGTATTGCACATCATAATTATTAGTAGTAGTAAGAGGTAAAAAATTAGGCCTTTTTAATATAAAAAAATACAAAATAAAATAGGCGGGTGGACGGATTCTACCCGCAACTCCAAAATTCAAACTCATTCCCACCTGCTAAAAAGGTGAGGAGGTTGAAAACCCACCCAAATAGAGGCAGGTGATGACGTGACCCTGCTTAAGAGGGCGGTGCGGTGCGGGTATGATTGGTTTGAACGGTTTTAGCGGATTGAATGTGTGACATCATTATAAATATGGAGTTTGAATAATTTATTTCTAAATTTAAAAAAATAAAAAGTAAAAATAAAAGATTATCGTGGTGTAAAAAACAAGTAACCATACAATTTAGGGGTAAAAAATCTACCGTTAGTTTGTATTGTACTGCATTAGAAGTTTATTAACATGTCAATTTAATAGTTTGTCTAGTTACCTAGAGTCGATCTATCCTATAAATAAGAAAGTAAAGCACAAAAAATAAATAAACAGACTGAAACACAGATTTATAGTCCCTTGATGCAAAAGCTATATCCATTATACAGTACAAAAATTGCTTGAGAAAAAGAATTGTAAGGAAGAAAGTGAGAAACTCATAGACAAAAGAGAGATGAGTGCTAGAAATATTGAGAGGCTTTTTGCCCTGGTTAGGGGAATGATCCCTACTTATAAGAATTCTCTGCCATCCAAGGTTTGTACGATTTGACGAAGATTTTAGTCTTCAATTTCGAATAAGAGTTACCTTATCTTGACTTTCCTTCTTCTGCATGCCATTTTAGGACGAGGAAGGTGCTCAATTAAACAAGATTCACCCTGATTTCCCCTTTATATATATATATATATATATATATATAAATTTCCCATATTAGAATGATTGGAGATCGCCCTTTTAGAAGGGCTTCGCTTCCTCGTTGATTCCGGTCGACTCTAGAGTTAGGGGCCCTAGTCATCTTTCAACTAATGATAACTTGTGTCCTTTTGATGATTTGTGTTGACATACTATGACATAAGATGAAGGACGAAATCTGACCTCAACATCAAAATATTTGAATTCTAAACCTTAATATCGTGAAAGGTGAATGTTAAATACATTTAGATTAAGTCTGTAATGTAGTTTTAAATTGAAATGATTTGTCAACACTCGTAAATTCTTCTATTTTGTTTTTAAATTTCATTTCTTCAAAGGGGTGAGAGAGAGAGAGAGAGAGAGAGAGAGGGGGAGGCAACATGTTTCTTGGTAGTATAGCAGCAAATCAAATTGTATCTTTGAGGGGTTCATATCTTTCTTTGGAGGTTAATTAATTTTGTTGACTTAAGCAGTGGACCCGAATCTGATGCTTTGCTCCAAAGTAAAACAATGGGGCTTCTTTCCTTATTCTTCTTCTTCTCCTTTTTTTTTAATGGTCTCCAAAAAAAAAAAAAAAAAACTATTTTTTTTTCTTAGTTAGGCTTTTTGCCCCTATAGGAGAGGAACAAGTAACAACCTCTAGTCTCAGCATCCTATCCTGTGATTCCCCCCAATCCTCTCTGTCACTTCTTCCAAGTATGCCCCCAAAGGAGACTACTAAAAGGCCCTTTATATCTAAGTATTTATCTTTTTCCTCTTCCACCATTTTATTCTACTTTCCAAATATACTCCCAAAAAAAAAAAAAAAAAAATGCAAAGAGTCAGATGTGGTGATTGGGTGATGTGTCGGCACGCACTCTCTGTAAAATTCTATGCTTGGACCTTCTTCCATTATGAGTAATTTAATCTGCTTCTGAGGCCTAAAGACAGGAATAAGAAAGTTTCATATTATTCTCTAAATCACCTTCCGGCTCAATCCAATTAATTAATCGTAACGATATCGTAGAAATGCTGCATGAACTCGTATATATGAACCAAAAAAAAAAAAAAATCACCTTGACATTGGAAGAGAAACATGATCAGCATTTATCCCATTCTTTTAAAAGAAATAACAGACCGAATAGTTGGATTAGATTGGAACTAAACGTAAGGTCGGTTATTTATTTTATTCTTTTAACATGAATGACGGGTTGAGAAATAAAGATAGTCATAAGTTATGAAAAAGAAATTTATTGACAAGATATTTATTACATCAGAATCTTATTAGATAATTAAATATCCCCTATTCTCTAATTCCATACAATTTATTTGGGCGAGGAAACTTATGTTCAATGCCATTCATTTTTCTTGTGCCCCCAAAAAGTTGATGCTTCACTTCATATATTTGTTGCTATATCTGTGACCATAAAATATGTGTCGTGGAAAGGTAATTGGGTTCTGAATCAAAATTTGATTCTAATAGTGGGGAAAATTGACCTATCAAAAGAAGATAAAGATGAACTCTTATCCGTACTTGAATAGCTACTTTCTGATTTAGTGAAAAGGAGCTTTCTTGTTATTTAAAGATCCTAAATAAATCATCAACACATACATATACATATACATATACATATACATATACATATATATATCGTATATGTACCATTGTTCCGTGCAATAATATAGAGGAGGAAACTTTTGTGATACTTAGCTTTCTTTTAAAATCAGAGAAACTAGAGTCAAATCTTAACATTTCCTGCTAAATTAAAAACTCTCTTAAAGGCATTGTTACTTTGGTACAAAAACTTATATGAATCTTAAGATATATAAAGTTATTGCCTTTTTTTTTTTTTTTTCCTTCCTTTTTTCCTTTGAGTGGTTGTTATGAAACTGATTCAACAACTTATTTCTTGGTCCCTAGAAAACCTTGTTTCACTATCTTACTCCAGGTTGTGTGTTCCTTGTTGCTTTTTTGCTTTGTACTGATGAACATGAGCTATCAAGTAAGGCCAATGGCCATGGCCGGCCCTACTACTATTTTAAATGCTTAAGACCCGAGAAAAAGGGTCGATCGAGGATGTAACAAGGGAATTTCAATATAGGCAATTTAATAGTTATAGAGAATTGTTCAACCTTGTCTTGCAATAAAGACATTTTCCTTCAAAACAAATGAATTTTGACATAAGAAGCTCCATTCGAGGCCATCCATTGCTTGATACCATCAGTTTATTCCCGAATACTGGCGCAAAATAAGATCCAAATCTTTGCTTCCTTGTTGATTTAATCTGTCCTCAAGTAATGAAGTTAAACATAAAGAGTCAACAACCACTACTGCATAGCAAATCCCTGTTATTATTATTATTTTTTTTGGGAATTTTTTTTTTTAATAATATAATGCAGAAAGTTGCTATATAAGAGAAGACTAGTGTGCCCACTTCAGATGGTGGCCTAGTACTAGCAGTACTATTAACTGCAGTGGCAAATTCACGTTCAAGTATAGTTGGGCCTTTTCCTAAACTTGAATTGCCCACTGACCATTCTACAATGGAAGAAGGAAAAGCTAACTCTACCCCAGAATTCACCATTCAAGCTCAATCTACTCCATCTAACTTCCAAAAGGTAACTTCTTACTTTGACAGTTGAGACTTAAGAGTAAGAAATGTTCTAGAAAATTCCACTAACCAAGTACAATTTTGCCTGTCTCTATTTTAGATTGTTGCCGAGTTCATAGGCACGTATATTCTTATATTTCTTGGCTGTGGAGCTGCCCTTGTGAACAAAGCGCAACCGCTTACAATTGTGGGAATAGCAATAGTTTGGGGTCTTGTTTTGATGGCTGCGATTTACACACTGGGGCATATCTCGGGTGCCCATTTCAATCCTGCAGTCACCATCGCCTTGGCTGCTGCCCACAAATTTCCTTGGATTCATGTGAGAAACACTATATCATTGCTCTACATCACATAAAAAAAAAAAAAAAAAACTAACTAAATTAATAAAACACCATCAATAGGACTTTATTTTGTATGTTACAACAGAATTCCTGTGATATTTCACTCATGATTGAGCCTGGTCGACCCAATCATGATATTGAAGGATGAGACTCATTCAGTGACTTTGACGCTGTGCGTGCCTAAAATGGGTATTATTGGGTCGGGTGAATTCATCAATAGATGCATGTTGGCATTCCAGCTTTTTCACGAGCATTTTCCAGTTCCAACTTCAAAGTGATTTCTTTTTTCCTAGTGCAGCAGTAATTTTGTCTGTTAAAATGGTGGTACTGTGTTGAACAGGTACCGATGTTCGTGTTGTCGCAGTTGCTGGGTGCCACACTGGCCAGCCTGACCCTGAGGGTGTTGTTTAATGACCAACACAGTCTTCGTGCAATAATAACTGTCCACTCCCCACCAACTACTGATCTTGAAGCCCTCACATGGGAATTCATCATCTCTTTTGTTCTCATGTTCACCATCTCTGGTGTCACCACTGATCACAGAGCGGTAAAATCTCTTCGACTTTAAGGAATACTAGTAGAAACTTATTCTAGTTCTTCTTCAGTAATTTTTCTTTTTTTTTAAAACTTGTTTGTGATTTATTTTTGTCGACATGAGCAGAGCAAAGGCCCATCTGGAGTGGCAATAGGAGCTGCACTTTTGGTCAATGTTATGGTTGCGGGGTAATTCTTTCGTGGATGTTCTAGCACTAGTTTGTTCTTTTTTTTTTTTTTTTTTTTCCTACACAAAATCTTACACATTGGAATTTGCAGGCCCATCACCGGAGCTTCGATGAACCCCGCCAGGAGTTTTGGCCCCGCCATTGTGGCCGGAATCTACTCGAAGCTTTGGATCTTTATTGTAGCCCCTGTTCTTGGAGCCTTGGCGGCCACTATGGTCTATAGTGTTCTCCGGGTGCCAATGCCTGAAAAATCAGAGGGCACCAAGAGAGTGTACAATCATCTGGGTTTGCAAGTTGAGCCATAGATAGTTCACCTCCTGAAGTTGAAATTTCTGAGAATATTTACTATTAAACTTAAAAAGATCATTCAGATCATACCTGATAAATTGCCAAATTTCATTTCTGTCAACAATATCAATTTGATGCAGAATAAGATCTTAGATATAATGCCGTGACTAAAATCTTGCAGATACTTGCTTAGCCAAAAATTTCAAACGAGACACAGCAGTAGATTTAATTAAAAAAAATAAAAATAAATAAGTGGTACTTGAATTATGATAGAATATCTGCTTACTAAAAGAAAAAACAGTAAAAACACAAGCCTGGGTTTATTCTAGGACTAACAATCTATTTTAATGCTCTACTCTTCCCTTATGAGAACAACATTTACTATACAACAGAGCTACATTAACATATGATACAACCAGAAGGGAAAAGGGATGGGGATGGCCAAGTAGCTGCCTGTATCAATTAGGAATATCATACACATCAGAGGTCAGTGCTTGTTCATGTCAAACGGGGAGGCAAAGGAGACGAAGCGGATCGAATCAAACATGTATTCTAAGCAAACTTTCTCCTTCCCCGTTGCCCTATTGAATCCAGTGACATTAAAAATTCCCACTTGCAGCTTTTACTACACACGTATACATGTTTTTCCATTCTTTTTACCTGTTTACAGAAGAAAAACTGGGGAGTTATAACTTGGATATTATTGGTTATCAATTTTTATCCCCACATATAATGAGGCCTTCCCAGTTTAGAGGGCGACATAAAATTTGTTCAAAACAATTAAATGAAGAAGCTGAGACCCAAATGGTATGCCGATCATTCGAAGAGGTAGTGCACATAAGTTCTAATATTTAGAACGTTACGAAAATGTACTTCTTACCCAGTTTGAGATAGCCTCCTCCAATTAATTACTTGATGAGACTGAGGATGTCTCTGTAAGTAAGAGGAACTTGTGCCAATGCCGTTGTCATCGCTCACAAACTGCTCTGAGTAACTAGACGCTGAAGGAGACCAAACAGGAACAACACCGCCTTCTCGTTCTCTCCTGGTGGTACTAGAAGATTCTGATGTGGAATCTTCAGCAGCAAGTTGCAGCACGGTTGCAGTATTGAATTGTGGCGGGGCGTTGTTTCTACGCATTGTAGTATTCTGCACGGCCTCTTGATTTAGCATGTCTCTTCTTGGTTCTTGATTCACAACTTCATTTGTTGGCACTTCTGCTCGGCTATCTGCTGCTGAGATTCGAAAATCCAGAGAAGATTCTTCCTCCTCAACTCTAACCAAAGAAGAAGTCATGCTTGGGACCATCTGATCTTCGTAGCGCCGGGTGGTAGCAGGAGGGTTGTTCCTCGGGGGTTCATGATTTTCTTCCATTTGTATGTCTTGAGGAAAGGCAATGACGCCTGATTCAAAGGAGTCTCCAAGCCCTTCTTCGGTTCCATTCTCGATCGTGGCCCTTGATCCTGCTTCTTGCTGCCACATCTCCGATAACGCTTCTTGCAGCCGGGCTTTCGCAGCGTCTATTCCCACAATGGGAAGAGGGTAGTTTGATCCCAGTTCAATTCCAGCAGCTTGAAGTACAGATTCTGGTGCATTCCAAGGATGGTGAATCCATTCAGTTGGCAGTCTAGCTAGTTCAGGAAGCCATCGCCGGACGTACTCTCCATGAGGATCAAATTTGTAACCTTCAAACTGTAAAACAACAAACACGTCATAAATCTTTTCTAAAACCCAATCATTTTTACTTTTGTTCTGAAGAAAAGGTGCATAACAATATGGTGGCTAACGAATGTCGTCCTAGATTGCTGGAGACGTTGAACAGTAATGCTATTCGAGTATAACTAAAGTTTGAAAAACAAGATGGCATACCGAGAATGAGTACTGAAAATATGATGCAGATTTCTTTTTACCAGCATTAAGTAAATGACAGGGAATGTTCTTGGTTCAAGAAACAGAGCAAAACTGCACAAAAATACCTGTGGATTATCAATGCGGTCAAATTCACGGCCATCAGGGAGAGTACCAGATATATACTGCCAACCGAGTGCATCACTCTCGAGATCTGCATCCAAGAGTGTGTCCCAGAAGTACTTCATGCCCCACCTCCATGGGAGTTGCAAAACCTTCACAAAGAAGCTAGAAACTACCACTCGAATCCGATCATGAAGCCATCCAGTGGCCCACAACTCCCTCATGCCAGCATCCACCAATGGATATCCAGTTCTACCTTGCCTCCATGCCTTGAAATAGTCCTCATTCACAACCCAAGGGAAGAACTTTAGATGCCCGAGAAGGGGTCTTTCATGACTGTAAGGATGATTAAAACTCAAGTATCTTGAGTACTCCCTAAGACCAATAGACTTGAGAAACAAGTTCACACTATCTTCACCAGCCTTGTTTCCTTCATTGGCCCACAAGACCTGCTTGATCCGGACGAGATGAAACACCTTCCTCACACTTAGCTCCCCAAAATGCAAGTGCGGAGACAGAAGTGAAGTTGTGGCACTATCAGCCTTCCTGCAATTCTTTGAATACTCAATCAGCGGTCCATTGATGAAGTTTGTGAGAGCCTTATCAGCATTGCCCCACCCAGGAGACCATGCTCGAGCGAGAAGGGCGTTGCTTCCCTTTTCCAATTCGTCTTCAAACACCAACGTATCACAATGGCACCTCGATACATCACCTGAAAGAAGTTCAAGAACAAGTAAACTACGAACTTGAAACCCGAGTGACTAATTATTCACCGCATACCAATGCCCGATTGCTATTTCTATCTTGAATTCATCTATCAAAAGGTTAAAATGCTACCATCTCTTTGCATAGTATAGAGCTCAAACCTGAAATTATTCTCTTAGGCGGTAGAAGTGGCGCTTCCGGGTCATATGGCATGCTAAGGCATCTCTCCCAGAAGGCTGCAAAGGTTGAGAACGGACGGCCATGCGCGTCGTTGACATCCCACGGCGCGTAGAGCAAATCCGCATTAAAGGAACGCACGGCGATGCCTTGAGCAGTTAACACCTCCTTTGCTCTATGATCTCTAACAAGAGACAAGGGGTCTGAAATACCAAACACAACCACAAATATATAAAATAATATAGAGCTGATGATAGAAAGCATCTCTAACCAGAATTTACTAAAAGGACTAAAAACTCAAAGTATTTACATTAGGCAGAACAAAATAAACTTAGTACACAAAACAACAAAACTACCAACCCAAGAAAGAATATACAAGAAAATAAACAATTTCAAAACTTGCTAAAAGTGAATCTCCAATTCAGGCAACCAGGAAAAACCTAAACTGGGATATTAATAAGAAAACAAAAAGCCCAAACTTTTTGGAGATCTAAATACCAAATCAAAGAAGATTAAAAAAACAACTCCACTAAAAGGAAAAAATAATATAAAAAACAAGAAGAAGTCAACAACAACACAGAACACAAGAAGATTGGATAGAAAAGAACTGACCGTATAAGTGGTTGAAGAAAAGCTGAGAAGCACCGGTGGACTTGACGACATCAAGAAGAGAGGAAACAGTGTCGGTGGACCTTTTGGTGATGAGAGAAGTGCCAAGACTTCTGAGAGAAGAATCAAGATGAGACAAACTCTGCTTAAGCCACCACCTGGAGACTCTTCCCGGGTAGTAATGGCCTTCCTCTTCAGGTGCCCATACGAACACAGCCACCACAGCCCCGGCCCTTACTCCAGCAGCCAGAGCTGGGTTATCCTCCACCCTCAGATCTCTCCTGAACCACACTATGCTGCACCCACCACCTGACATGATCTCCTCTCCCCTCCCTCCACACCCCCAACTCAACTTCCCTTATTTTTCACCCAACCCAAATGGGCAAACCAAAAATCAATAAATAAAATTACTTTCTTTATCTCTCTCTCTCTCTCTAGAGTGGGGAATAATTTGATCCTAGCTTTAACTTTCGGTACGCTTTTTCTGGTACCCTGAATGAAGATGAGATTTTTCAGCCAAAAAGCTTGCAATCTGATTAGGGGGTTACCGATTTTGCTCTTATCTTTCTCAATAGGTAACAAAATTATGTCTGTTCCCACCTTTTTTTTGCCCTTTTTTTTTTTTTTTTTTTTTTTTTTCGGGTGTGGGTGTGAAATTCCTTCACAATGATGCCTTTTGGGTTTTGGGTTAATCTCTCTCTTCTTGCCTTAGACTAGTGGCAACCAGATGGGCCCTTTGAGAGAGAGAGAGAGATGGGTTGGAAGAGAGAGTGAGTGGATAGGATTGGTAAATGGATTGGGGCTATACTACAAATTGATGGGCAATTTGTAGCCACAACTTTTTTTTTTTTTTTTCCTTCTAGATTTTCCAAAATTTTGATTTAAAGAATTCTTTTTTTAAATTTTTTTTTCTTGTCCCAAGGAACAAAACAAAACAAATCCCCACCCAACCTCTCTAGGTCCTTCCCTAATTAGCTTTCCTTGACAGGGTGGAAAATTATAAGGTGACAAATTTCCTTAAAATTATTTTCAGCAGCTATCATTGTCATTTTGATATTAATATTTGGGTGCCCCAGATTTTGGTGAGTTTTAGCCTTTTTGGGGGAGATAAAAGTTGTACTTAATAAATTATTGTTAAGGTTATGTTCCTGTTTTAATGCATTTATTAAGAAGTCCTTAATGTTGGGCAACTTTCCAATTATTATCAGATGATATTTTCTTGAATTTAAAAGGTACTACTTATTTTAACACATTAAAATAGTGAGTTTTTTTTTTTTTTTTTTTGGGTGGGCAGGTTGATAATTTTCTTGGTATAATTGGTAACTTTTGGCCTTTTTCTAGGAGGGTGGGCCACTTTTATTTTTCATTGAGGGCTCTTATAATGCTCTCAGATTCCGTTTTTGTGTCACTGTTCAAAGTGATTTATGATGTGGTTCTCTTCTCTTCTTCTCCCTCTCTACATCCCATAAACAAAACGGTCTTTGGCACCTTCACCCAAAAAAAAAAAAAAAATTACAAAACAAAACAAAATTTTCCTCTTGAATCTTGAGTCAACTGTACCTCATGCTTACCAATTTGCATTATTAATGAACCCCCTAAATTGGAAATAAAAAGAAACACACCCTCGTTTTAATTCTCTTTGCAAATAAAAAAAAAAATGTAAGTATCAAGTTTAACATCTTATTTTAAACTTACTTTTTTTTTTTTTTTTTTTGTATTTCATAATGTTTTCTCTTATAAAAAAAATTTTGGATTTACTATTCGAATTGTGAGTTTGAATTAATAATTCAATCAGAGCTATAAATAAGTTATCATTTAAAATAAAAATTGAATTATCAATTTGTCAAAATACAATGGCCAAAAAACATTTACCAACCTTTTTTTTTTTTTTTTTGGTTGAAATTCTCTTCACATTCTCAATGGTTATCACATCTACTTGTGCGTAGTGTAGTGCTTTTGGTTTCCCACCAAGTTTCATTTGAATTTCGTTTTTAGTCCCATAAAGATTTAAAAGAAGAAGAAGAAGAAGAAGAATCAAGTGATATCCCACTTTGTAGTGGGAATAGCTACTTTGCATTAATAAACTAATTTAATGATGCGCCAACTTCATCATTGATGAACGATAAAAGTTGTTTTGTTTACATCAATACATCAAAAAAGTCTTCGTAATTGCCAATCGGTTACACAGTTGATTGTGAGTTAATAATATCACACAAAAAATACGAAAAAATTAGAGTAAATGCCACATTATTTATATATATATATTTATATTTATGGCATAAGATTTTCATCACATTAATCAAGTATATTTATATAGCCGTAATCAAATTCAAAATCTACGAGGGAAGTATAAAATGCATGTTTTTTGTGGTATTTCTACTTTAGGTTTTTTTTTTAGGTTTCTCCTAAAAAACCTTTATAGTCCATAAAAAATTTTTCGTTTATCTCCCTTTTTAATGGTAAAAGGCAAACTTTATGCTCTGTATCTCTGTTATCTAAGGTTATGAGTTGGAAAGCAGTACAGGTCGCCCCACACATATATAAATATATATATTTATAGTTGCATGATCTTGTTCCTGGTCCACTTAAGTTTCATATCGTCTCTCTAATGTCCTAAAGCACTTATGATCCCATTATCTTTCTTTTACGTTGTACGTCGGTTATATACTGAATGGGAATATTAATCCCCCTTGTGTTTTTTTTTTTTTTTTTTTGGGCGAAACAACAGAAAATATTCTAATGTCCCATCACAGTTCCTCTCTGAAAGTAATCATATGTGATTATCACTTGGAAACCTCCTTTTTTTTTTTTCCTGAAAATACTAAATATTATTGGTCGTCAACATCTTTCAATTAAAAGAATCGTGTAGTTTTAATTTCAATTTAATTGAAATAGATAAGATATATATTTTTAACTTAAATACGGAAAATTAAACTTGACATCTCGAAATAAAATTAAATATATAATTATCATTAAATTATTTTAATCCGTATTATTAAAATTCTATTCCCCTACTCTTTTACCCCCACCTCCCCATACCCACGTAGTCGTACTCCGGTAAATTAGAAATGATAAGATTAGGGTGGTCCTATGGTACCTTATTATAGGCTGTGTGGTCACCTCATAACTTTTTTTTTCTTTTTCTTGATAGAGTATGCTTTTCGTTTTTGGAGAATTTTGCGGTAAAATACCAAAAACAAAAAACCAGAGGAAAATATCGGGTGTACTTGGTCTCAATTTCAAAATGTTTTAGAAATGAAATGATATGTTCGTTAAGACACAAAAGTAAAAATGTTTCTAAATCGTGTTAATTTGTTTGTCAAGTGCTTTAAAAATATAAATGAAAAAAAATTATGAGAATAATTTTTGTTAGGAAAATAGAAAACAACTTAAAGTTGAAGGTTGTTTCCCCTTTCCTGTTTTCATTTTTTTGGGTTTATAACTTAAAATATATTTTCACAAATATATTCAAAAACATTTCTACTTTATGTATATGTATTCAAATTAGTCTTTCTAAAAACACAAAAAAAGAAAATTACAAAAAAAAAAAAAAAAAAAAAAAAAAAAAACACACACACACACAATAAAAAACAATCTCAGCACATATCATATACGAAAAAAAATTCACATTCATATTTTTATACCCAAAATAAATCATTTTCAAAATACTATCAAACAAGCCCCCTATGTTAGTGGTATTCAATTTTGAATTGCCGATTGCATTAAAACCATAAAATCCGTAAATTTTACGAAATTTAAATGAAAATATAAAGCTCGGGTTCCTTACAAAAGAATTTTCTTATCTCTATTTATTTTTTATATTCCTATTATTTTGCTCAGTTTCTTTATTCCATGAAGCAGCATCTCAACTGCCTATTTCGAAACCCCCACCCAAAATAAATAAAAAATATACTCAACTGCTTATTCTTCATCAAGGAACAAAGAAAAAGAAAAGGAAAGCATGTTTTATAAGCTTGAAATTCCACCAAAAAACAAGTGTGAAATTAAAATATAGTGATTTTAAAAATATTTCAAGAATAACATAATTACAAAGTAATTATTACAATGTTTTTCGCGTTTTACTTTACACAATTCCATAATTATGATTACGACGTGAATTTTTACGACTTCCAGTAAATTCTTAATTTTGTATTATATTCCAACCCCAGTAGGTTAGGTCATTCTGTCAAACTCACCCAAACTAAACTTTCTATGGGCCCAAAGTTTCAAGACCCAAGCAGTGCCAGCCAATTTCAGAAAGCCCATTATAAACATCTGGGCTGACATCTCATAAAGCCCATTTAGATTTTCACTTCATCGTTATTATTTTAAGATAAAATTAGATGGAAAATAATGTTTTAAATACCTATTTATAATTTTACTCATTCTAATATTAAAGTTGATAATTTTAGTATAATAAAATAATAAAATTATAGACTTTGATATTATGATGGACATAAATATAAGCAGGTGTCAAATTTATGACCATTCTTATATATAATTATTTTAAATATAGAGAAATGCCCATAAGATAATAATAAGGTTCATGTCCTTTCTTCTTCTTCTTTTTTCTTTTTTGATAGAAGATTTATGCCATTTCTAAAACATTACAAGATTTAACATTTTTACTTTTTTTTTTCCCCTTTATATATATTAACTTAAAATGGGTAAGTTGAAGGAACACATTCCTTAATTTTCTCTTTTTTGTTCTTAAATTAGGAAGTAAAAACCTTCTTCTAGTATTATTTCATAATTGAAATGGAAAAAGTCAATTACCAGAGAGTGACATTAAGGCATGATTATAGTGGAGATTCAAACTCCGACATGAAAAGAAATAAGAATTTTATCAAACATGATTTATTGAAATGACTCTTTTAATCTTGGTCATAATTGTCTTTGAGACACATTTATGCAGACATGAAATCTGATATCTCATTTAGTTTGGTGAGTGAGGATAAGATACGACCCCGGAGTGGACATGTTTTGTACTAACGCACTCCAAGATAACAGACATTTTTCAAATATGTGATGATCAGAACTGACCTATATATATATATATAATGATACGACCCTAGACTTGACACGTGAAACACTACTAATTATTTATGATTGAGTGATATATATATATATATATATATAAAGATCTTAGTATACGTGTGATTCCAAATTTCAGACATATCTTTCTACTTAGCCAAGCTCTTTCTGTTACTGTAGCCAACATCTTGAAACTGAAAGCAAGATCATCTGAATTGCTTGGCGAGTAGTGAATCAGTTTGTCCCAATTAGTTTTTCTTCCATCTCAAATAATTGGATTAGCTTTTCATGAACTATGCTAGAGAACTCGGAGATTTTTGTACTTTACTGGTAGTTTAAGTGTCTGAATGTTAGATTTCTGATAAAAATTATATTAAAATGACAATATTTGTAGAATAATGAAATCTGATATAATTCTAACGGTTAAAAATAAAGCTTTGCTATGGAGAGTTCTTTTTTTTTTTTTTCAGGGAAGAAGTATGATGTAAATTAAATATGTCCTCCATATAGGTTAAATTAATGTACAACTGTCCTAGCCAGCATATTGTTAATATTTATTTATCATGAGAGAGAGAGAGAGAGAGAGAGAGAGAGAGAGGATGTTAATGTTAAATGAGCAGTCCACTTGCTCAAACATTCCAAACAAAGAATGCAAGGACAAAGTGCAGTTAGATTTTGGCCAATTTGGCACATGTCATGTGGGTGTATGGGTCCGTTTCATAAACTTTCTTCTCTATCTCTCTCTCTCTCTCTCTCTGGCTATTTATTTGCTATTATTTTAGGCTGATGCTTTGCTGTTCTTGGAGCTCCCTGTTCATTGAGGGGTCCCCTCCCAACTGTTGCCAAAATATGCCACCACCACCAACATTAATACATGCACAGTGCTACTGATTTCTTAATATCTAGTCAGCAATAATAATTTTGTATTATGGATCAAAGGGGAGAGAAAGAAAAATGAATAAACTATTTCGAACTATATAATTGAAAAATTATTGTTTGTTAATTGATTTTTAGATTGTGATTTACATTGTCATTCAAAAATCTATATTACTATTACAAGTGTTTCTCACCGTAGATTCTCAGAAAAAAAAAAAAAAAAAGAAAGAAAGAAAGAAAAAATGAGATGAAAATAATTGTTTTAACATAAACAATAGCCATGTACTTTGGGACAATAATTGATTGTGCAGCTGCAACTGATATGCATGATTCGAAGGAGGTCAAATGCTTAGGCCTAGATTTTTTTTTTTTTTTTTTTTTTTTTTAAATCATTGGTGTCATTTAATGGTCTATATTAAAAATCCTGAAGCCTATCGATATATTAATTAAAAAAAAAGAAGATATGACTCGATTCTACTTGAATGGGAGAGCACATGATATTCATCTCACCACGTCAAGATATTTTTGAGTAAACTTATCACCATCTACCAGCAAGATTAGATTCAGATTTGATGCTGGAGTTATCCATAAGAAGTACTGATGTTGAAACCTCAATCATGGTTGGAGAGAATCCATAGATTTTTTTCCTCCTCCAAACTCCAAGTTTGTCACTGGCCGCCAAACAAGACTTTTTTTTTTTTTTTATAAATTCCCCCCCCCTCCTCTCTCTCTAAATACATAACCCTAAAATAATGAATTAATTAATACATAATCCGTTGTTGTTTAACCAATTGATTTATCGAGAATAACATGGCTACGCATATATATATATATATATACACATATATATATAAATTCATATATATCGGTCTGCCTAGTCAGTACTGGCATTATCCGAGGTTCCCCAATTGCAAAAATTTGATTTGAAGTTTATAGGGAAACAATTAGATAATGTGCAAATGTTGTCTTTATTATTATTTTTTTAAAATAAGCTCTTGAAAATTAGAAAGAGTATTTTGGTGGAACTGTATTTTGTAAAATATGAAGCTATCATATATTCATTGTCAGGTTAGAGATCGAAACTATTTATATGTATACTTATATATTGGAATAAAATACCAAAATAAAAGTTTAAAGAATCAAACTTTCATTAAGTCATAGTTTAAAATTGTACTTTTATTGAAAAAGTGTTCCTCATCATAAACAAATTCGTTGCTTCTCATTGTCGGTATTGTTTTGAAAAGAGAGACATTTTTCTTTTTTTGAGAGAGGTACAACATTTCTTCAGCAAAAAGAAAATTGATTAATTCTTTTATAGTACCAATTATACAAAGCAATGTATTTCAAAAATAATACTGATTTTTTTTTTCATGATATATTATATATATTATTTTTAATAATTACAATGTTTACTTGTTGTTATCATATTATAATAAAGTCATCCACTTAATGTGTAGAGTTTTAATCTCCAGCTAAAAAAAGAAGGGGAATAAAAAAAAAAAAAAAAAAAGAGCTCCAAAAAAGAGAGATGTAAATACGACGTACCGTTAATTATCGTTTGCTTACAAAAGGACACATTGTTCAAATACGAACTACAAGTCGTTCGTATGTACAGTGCGCTCTTGTTGCGATAAATCCATTTAAGAAACCACACGAAGTAGTTTATGGTTAAAAGTTTACTGTCCGTTTAAACAGAGAAGTGACATGTCTTTCATTGTTGGAAGGTTTTCTTTGTCGATAAGATATTATCTGAAAGGCTGATATGTTTTAAGAGGAGAAAATGACGCAACATTTCATACAAAGTTTGTTGTCGTTCGTTTTTTTGATAAACGCGTCTCTACATTGTAAGTATGATAAAACGACATCTCGTATTAAGGGAACTTAAAATAAGTAAAACAACATGTCGCTTTTAGTTACTTTGTAAGCGGTAACCCCGCTTTGATGTGAAACGACATGTAGTATTTATAATTTATAGTGGGTTTGATATAAAAACGACTTGTAGTTTGTTATTTTAGGCTTAAAAACGACATCTAGTTCTTTTACGCAAACAATGTATGATTTCATCCTTGCTTTTTTGGGGAAGTTTATTTTCCCCTCTGTTTTCCTTAAAATGTAAAGAGCGACTTGTTTTGAAACTAATAAACAGCATATCTACACATTAAAATAAATAAATATATCAACAACATATATACAATGTTCTCACTTTTTTTTTTTAGGTAAGGAAAATGTTGCTCAAATTGAGTGTGTGTATGTGTTTTCATTACAGATTTATAATTAATTTGTTTTTGATTGATAGATATATAAAAATTGTTTCAGTTTACATTGTTTGCCATGCATAATAATTATTGTAACACATAAGAGCGACATGACTATTTCATTTCAAATTATGTCGTTTTTCTTCCATTAATAATTAGTAGGTCCTTCTGATCGGATTCCACATTAGTACCTGCTGGCCTGGATGATCAGTGTTAATTCTAACAATTAGATAATCTCGAATATATAAATAATAAATCATTAAACATAATTCCGCCTACATACCATTAATTTTTATGTAATCTCAAATTAATAAATTAAGCATTTAATTAATAAGATTCCATCTAATATTATCAATATAAAAATTAAAATTTACCTACTAGACTTATCATCAAGCTGATTTTATGGAAATAAGGTAATCAATAAACAAAATTCTTGTACATCTCTAGCACTGTTTCCCATATATCTTTTTCTGAAATTTAATTAAAATAATGGATTGGTCAAAAGTGTCGTACAAGCTAATACCGCTCTGCTTATATTTAATCATGTGGAGTAGAATTAATCACCTTTTATTTATAATTAGTTTCTCTAATTAAGCTCATAATATCTGTGCCCTAGTAAAACATCTCTCTCTTAGTAATGTTGGCACGCACTTGTAGCCATTTCCATCTTTTACTACCAACCATTAATGCCAATGGAATGCCATGATTTTCTTTGACCAACTTTAACCAAGATAAATTAATATAATTGTAATAAACAACAACTATAAAACGTAATTTCATGACATAAGAAAATTTAGGTGGCATAACAACAAATGGTAGTAGGATTAGGTATAGTGAGAGATTTTCTTTCTTTCTTTTTAATCGAGGAATAAAAATTAGGAGCAGAAGAAATTACCTAACCAATCTTGTTTTTCTACATAGCTTTGAAGACCATTTAACTTGCTAGGTGACAATATGTTATCTATATATATTTTCCGTTTTCATAAACATTTACTTGAAGCACACAAGTAAACTTGAGACCACTAACTCGTTGACACCTATAAGTCGTTAGCTTCGTTATGATTAGATCTTTATATATTTATTCGTTCAGTCAATGTCTTGATGATAATGAAGGAATAAAGTAACTTCTATTTACAAGCAAATTTTGGGTCCAGGTAACCGTACTCCTTAGGGATTTTTAATGTTTTCACATGGATTTTTTTTTTTTTTTTTTAAATCATAATGCCACTTGATGGCTAAAAATGTACTATTTTTCCTCTAGTCTTTTTTCTATTAGATTTTGGCTAACGAATTCTTAACGAGACATATTTGAAACTTATTTATAGAATGTGAGTCTATGCTCAATCCTCTGAGACTAGGTCCCGGCTAAAGAGTTTTTTCCCTCTCTCTACCTTGGGCTGTTTTGTTTTCTCTTGTTATTGAGACTCTTTTGTATTCTTTACCTCATTTCAATACTATTAAGTTGGAAATTGGGTAAGAGATAAGATTACTGATACTGGGTGTTAAAATTTTTTCAAAAAAACTATAAAATGTCACTCGTAACTGTTTACAAATTACATATATCAAATTCTCCATACGCATGTGTTTGCATTTTTTATTATTGCGACCGCATTGAAATTCTCAACAAGCCCTTGATAAGTTTGTCTTATGTTCCAAGCCAAAAAGAAAAGAGTTTCGTCTCAAGTCTTTAAACTTACATTTCATGTTGCCAACGTACGTAACTATGTGAAAGAAAATTATTAAATTATCATAATTAGAAATTACAAATCGCAATGTTTAGGGTTTTCCAAATATGTTATTGGGCTCACTCTCTCAAAAATAATGTTTCAAACGGACTCTTAGACAAGTGTGGAGACAATATATAAACTCATTCTAACGGGGTAAGTTTAGGAACTAGAAGTGTTTTTATTCTCTGTTTGGTTGGTGAAAAGAAAACGAGGAAAAAGAAAATAGCTTACGGAAATTTGTAACTGTACTTTTTAGTTTAGGTATAGAGCTGGAGCTTTATACATATTTATATTTAGTTGGGATTTTTTTTTTTCGAAACATTTTTAGCTGGGAATTGGAACTTGCATTAGCGTCTGTGGATAGCACAGCTCCTTATACAAATTTTGAATATATATATATATATATATAATTTTTTTTTTTAAATTAGAGGAATTAAGTTTTGATTTAAGGTTTTAAAATAGCAAAGAATATACATTTTACTAAGTATAATTGTGTTGTAATTACACATACGGATCTATATTAAATTATAATATAAAAATGTGTGTCAAAAGTAAATTAAGATGCGTAAGCAAAACTAGTTTAAATGCATATAAAAATCAATACTTCCTTAAATAAATAAGCACATCTCGGGAGAGAGAAATATTATTGGCTAAAGTACCATAAAAAATATAGTCAAACAAAAATATAACTTGTTTTTTCTAGATTTCATGCAGTAGTAAGATGGGTTAGCATCTGAGGATCTATATTCATGACCATTATTTATTTGGTGAGTATGGCGAAATATAGTAAGGATATTCTGATCACTATCACATTCTGAAGAATGTGGCAAGGACACTCTGATCATTATAATATGAGAAGCAATAAAGGAATTTAATTCGAGTCAAAATATAATACTTGAAGTGCTTTTGACTGGGGCAACTAGAAACTAAGGTTTCGTTTGACATTTCAATTTAATTCCAACTATATTGTACTTTTTCAGATCAGTTTTTGTCTTTTTTCTGAAAAGTCAACAAAAATTATAACTAGTTTTTAAAAAGTCAACCAACTTCAATTTAAAAATTTCATCTCCAACCGGTGAACCAAACACAAGCTAAGTTCAGAATCCATCAACTCTTGCTTCCTGTCCAATGTGGGACTAATCTCCCCATTTTATTAAGCCAATATCCTAATAATCTCCACCTTGGCTAAATAAAAGAAACTTTCACTGCAACCACTGTCTTCACCGGCAATCATGGCAATCATAAGAGTATACCATTCAGAATTAGCAAATTCCAAGAATTTCATTTTGGCACATGTCGAAAATCCTTGCTGAAACGTTATGGTGCAACTTCCACGTTTGGCCTTTTAGGAAGTTCATCGGCCATCGACATAAATTCCACCATACACCTTGCATCAACGCCAAACCCTGTGCAAACTTGTGGATCCGCTAGTAGCAACACACCCGTTTCTATGGTAAAGCGGATATACTATGAAGATGTACATCTTCCTTTTTCTCATACGACATTATCGTCCCCCATGAAAAAAGAGACACTGTTAGCTTCTGACCTGGAGCTCTCTACTGCATCTGCTCCACCTCGACAATTTTTCTTTAGGTGCCCATATTGTCCACACCCCCAGCAAATGACATTCTTCATGAGGTTCTTCTTCTTCCCATTACTTGCTACCAACACTGAGTTCTCTGCTAAAGCATTACCTACACTTTTCAGCCTTCTCTCATCATAAAGAAGTTTACCGATAACTTCAACAAAATTCACAGTCTTCTTTCCATAGATCAAGACAGGTTTAATGTGTTCGTTTGAAGGTGGAAGAGACCAGATGAATCTTAACGTTTTGTTCGCATCATCAATCTTAACTCTAATAGCCTCCAGTTTAAAGATGATACCATTGAGAATGCTCAAATGATATGAGATTTTAGTATCTTCATCCATACGTAGCATATGAAATTGTTCCTTCAGATACAATCCATTTGAGATGTTCTTTGGTTAGACACCATTTGGAAGACCAAAAATTGGACAGAAGATTTGAATCTGTGAGCTTCTTGCCTTCTTCCTCAAAGGTTGGACCTGGTTTTCTAAAAAATCTAGTCAACTAAAGGTACAACGATTAGCACATTTTCTTCTACATTTGGTTTCGTTTGGCTTTTCTAGACTTCATGTAGTAGTTGTGCTTTCCATTTGCAAGATCTTCTTTAAAAACAAGAAATGAAATAACTCATTACTTTAGGGTTAGCATCTGGGGATCTAAATTCATAACCATTAAGGTCATAGTCGACTACCATCGCCCATTTATGAAATTGTTTGGTGAGCATGGCGTGTCGCATTCTGGTTCTCGTCGCCGCCAAGATAAGTAGCTGTACCATAGGGTTAAGGTCATAGTCGACTACCATCGCCCATTTATGAAATTGTTTGGTGAGCATGGCGTGTCACATTCTGGTTCTCGTCGCCGCCAAGATAAGTAGCTGTACCATAGTGTCCTGGAAATTCTGAAGGATATGGCCAAGGACAATGCAACAGACAGCGGCGCACAACCCTCTGACATGTCTTTCGCCAAAAAGTTGTCCATAGCTGAAAGAGCCCTAGCTAAGTGCCTCATCATTTTGCCGGTCCTAACCTATCCTTCTTAGTCATAGATCTCTATTTGTGGCTATCGACATCCCAGATGACATTCCTATCCACACTTCCTCAATTTCAAATCTAGTTGATGAAGGACCCTTGCGTTTTTGAATTCCATTTCTTATAATCGCACGGCCACCTCGTCTTATGAGGAACCCTCTTGTAGGTCTTATCGCCTAGGGTTCCGTCACCGAACTCCATGGCACATCATTCTTCCACTGATATACAGTTAACCGGAGGTAGCCAGGGTTCCGTCACCGAACTCCCTACCTCCGACGATTCTTCTGTGGCTAAAAGGCTAATCGGAGATGGAGGCATCCCTCAGGTCACTGCCCATGGTTCCATCACTGACGATTCTGCTGCAGCTAAAAGTCTAACTGGAGGTAGAGGCATCCCTCAAGTCGCTGCCCAGGGTTCCGTCACCGAACTCCCTGGTGCCAATGATTCAGCCACCGGAGATACTAAACGAGTCATCACTCCGGACACCCAAGATTCCGACATCAAATTCCCAAGAATTCTCATTATGATGAAGTCGGGGGCATAAGTGCTCGATTAAAGAATGCTTAGACAAGGATTAATCTAACGTTTAGAACTATAGGGTAGCAAAGCCTAGAATTCTCCAAAGACAAATTTGGGGAGTGAATTTTCTTATCTGGCTAAAGAACATCTTTTCAGAAACTAGGAAGAAAAAAGCCACCAGTGTGAAACACCGGTTTCAGTTACTTCGTTCCATCAATATCTAATATGGCAGGCTTCCCTTCCCGGCTGTGACATAGTAATTCTTTTACGCAAAAAACGTATGACTTCATCCGTGCTTTTTTGGGGAAGTTTATTTTCACCTCTGTTTTCCTTAATATGTAAAGCGACTAGTTTTGAAACTAATAAACAACATATCTACCCATTTAAAAAATAAATAAATAAATAAACAACAAAACTACAATGTTCTCACTTTTTTATTTTTGCCAAGGAAAATGCTGCTCAAATTGTGTGTATGCGTTTTCATTACAGGTTTTTAAATTTGTTTTCATAGATAGGTTTATAAAACTTTTGTCAGTTTACATTGTTTCCTATGCATAAGATTCTTGTAACACATAGAAACGACACATCTATTTGATTTAAATTTAAGTCGTTTTTCTTCCATTAATTAGTAGGTCATTCTGATCGGATTCCAGATTAGTTTTAAAAGAGGTACGTGCTGGCCTGAGTGATAATTATTAATTCTAACAACTAGATAATCTCGAATTAACAATGAATCAATAAACATAATTCCGTCTACATACCATTAGTTTCTATATAATTTCGAATTGATATATTAAGCATTAATAAATATGATTCCATCTAATAATATCAATTCAAAAAAATACAATTTACCTACTAGACTTATCACCAAGCTAATTTTGTGAAAAGAAGGTAATTAATAGATAACAAAGTTTTTGCCCATTATTAAAATTTCGTTACACACTACGTACAAAGATAATCGCACTCTTAGATTATATTAATATGAAACACTATACATAAAAAGGTAGTCCCTCTCTTAAATTTATCTTTTTCTTTTTTTCTTTTTTTTTTTTAATGAAAGTTTATTCAAAGTAATGGCTTGGTCAAAAGTATCTCACAAGCTAATACTGCTATGCTTATATTTAATCATGTGGAGTAGAAATAATCACCTTATTTATAATTAGTTCTCTAATCAAGCTTCTAGTGTACGTGCCGTAGTTAACAATCAATAAAACATCTCTTTTCTTAATAATGTTGGCACGCACTTGTAGCCATTTCCATCTTTTACTACCAACCATTAATGCCAATGGAATGCCATGATGTCTTTGACCGACTTTAACCATGATAATTAATTTAATTGTAATAAACAATAACAACTATAAAACGTGATTTCATGACATAAGAAAATTTAGGAGGCAACAACAAAGTAGTAGGATTAGGTATAGTGAGAAGTTTTTCTTCTTCTTTCTTTTTAAATTGAGGAATAAAAATTAGGAGAAGAAGAAATTACCTAACCAATCTTGTTTTTCTACATAGCTTTGAAGACCATTAACTATTTAGGTGACCATATTTTATCTATATATATTTGCCATTTTCATAAGCATTTACTAATTGACGCTCACAAGTAAGCCGTGGAGACCACTAATTAACTCGTTGACACCTATGAGATGTTAGCTTCCTCGTGATTAAATCTTTATATATTTACTAGTTGTCGCACTGTGCGAAATAAACTAGCAAAGTAAAATAAAGTAGAATAAAAAAAATAAAAACACTTAAATTATTTTTTATTTAAAATTGTTACATGGTGGGTTTAGGACCTGTCACGTGACGGCTTAGAGGCAAGGACGAAATATATTGTTTTAATACGTTTCATCCTTTTATAAGATACTATGCACATGCGGAATAAATAAACAAAGCAGAAATAGAAGCAAAAAAAATTCTATTTTTTAAATAATTTATTATTTAAAATTTTCACGGTCTATCACGTGATAAACTTGGAAGTAAGGAGAAAAGATACTGTACTCTTTTGTCCTTTTATACTATGTAGTAGATTCATATAGTCAATGTCATGATGAGAAAGAGAAATAAAGTGTAACTAGAAGCAAATTTTGGGTCTAGGTAACCGTACTCCTTGGTGATATTTTTAATTATAATGTCACGTGATTAGTAAATATGTATTATTTTCTTCTTTTTGTCTTTTTTTTTTTTCACTGGATTTTGGCTAAAGAGTTTTTTCTTCTTTGTCTTCGGCTGTTCTATTTTCTCTTGTTATTGAGACTCTTTTGCATTCTTTACCTTCGTTTTAATACCATCTAGTTGAAAATTTTGATAAAGAGATGAGATTATTAATGGGTGTTAATATTTTATTGTTTTCTCTCTTAATTCTTTCATTCAGAAGGAGAAGAAGAAGAAAAAAAGGAAAACTATAAATATCACTTTTTTTTTTTTTTTGTGAATAACTATAAATGTCACTTGTAACTGTTTACAAATTACATATATCAAATTATCCATTTTGCGTTTTTTATGATCGCGACATCACATTGGCATTCTCAACAAGTCCTTAATAAGTTTGTCTTATGTTCCAAACAAAAATGAAAAAAGTTTTGTCTCAAGTCTACAAACTTGCATTTCACGTTGCCAAACGTACGTAACTGTGTGAAAGAAAATTAATAAAATACCATAATTACAAATTACAAATCTTTTCCAAAACGCACTTTATTGCTCACGGTTAGTTATAAATATATCAAGCGCCAACGTTCTAACCTTCTACTTATCAAAAAAAAAAAAGGTTCTGGCCTTCTGTGTATATTTCTCTTGTCATGATCAGTTATGATTATAAAGGTTGAGGAAAAACTTATGTAAATATTCTAATCATATTACATGTCTGAGTCGAATAAAATGGAATAATATGTGTTTATCACAATTAAATAAATAAAACATTTTTCTATGATATTTGTATTTGTTTCGTTTCGGTATTCCTCTTGTCTGCATAAGAAAGAAACATTACATAAATATGTTGATTCAAATGGGAAGTGTTATATTTATTTTATTCTTCGTCATTAAAGAAAGAAAAAGAATGGGAACACTAGGGCTTGATAAACTCACGAAGTCAACACGTTCAGTACTGATAAACTAAACTAATTCGAACAAAAGTCAAACTGGTAATTCAAATGGAATTACATCATATATTTGGAATATTAAAAATAAAAATAAAAAATCTCTACAAACATGTATGTACATAATGCTCAAAGGGCCTCCTTACATATACACACATACACACACATATATGTGGCTAATGTATTATACATTACGTGAATATGCACAGGAGAACATAAGAAAAAATAACACGGAATAATTATCAACTCTCAAGCTGATCATGTCACAATGAGTACGTATCTACAACCAATTATACACATACATACATATTTATATATACATTATATATATATATATAAATATATATCTCAATGCATGTTTGAATCATGAAGAAAAAGTTGATCAGCTGTTGGACCTCCATAACTAGGCGTACTGGTACTGCTGGTGGTATCTCCTGGATTATTTATAACATTATTATTGCACATGAATAACTCCTCATGGTCATTCAATTTGGGAAGAATATTAGAAGGAGAGAGAGGTGGAAGAAACCATGTAGCCGAGTCATCATGATCAAGATCATGATGATGAGGTGGGTAAACTCCTTGGAGACTGACCATTGTAAAGCTGTCATCATGATCATCAGAATTAATACCATGCAGCTGGCCCATAATACTACTTTCATGTACTTGTTGATGATCACTATTCAAAGATGGTTGAAAACCGAACGAGACTTTTTGTTGGTCTAGGTGATCCTCCGGATGGTGGAGTGGTTGAGGAGAAGGACTACTACTACTATCAAAATAATTATTATTGTAATAATAATTATATTCTTGTCCACGAGAAGAATATAAGCCTGGAATATTATTATTGTTATTATTATTATTATTCGCCACCAGTGTTGGTCCTTCCATTTCCACATGGTGATCTGCAACGACGTCATTTCCATTGTGGTGGATATTATTGTAGTTTGTAGAGGATTGGAGAGCCAGCAGAGTGTGAAGGAGTTGAAGGTCCATTAATGGATATTGGTGCCTGAGAAGTTGATCTTTGAGGCTAGCCAAGGCCATCAGATGAGGCAAGCTTGAAAAGAGGTCGGTTCTCGGCTGATGAGTCATTGGATCAAAACCCATCTGGATAAGCTTCTTCTTCAAATGCGTGTTCCAGAAATTCTTGATTTCGTTGTCTGTCCTTCCCGGTAGGTGCGTCGCAATTGCTGACCATCTGGCAAGTATGAAAAGAATAATTATAAGCTTAACTCCGTTTTTATTCAAAACCTACTCTTTTTGAGTTGACACTTATCTATACATCCTATTTTTCTTACTAAAAGCTAAAAAATAACATGTAATGAGATTATAACCCTCTAGAGACAAATAAAAGTGCTCTTATACAAATGAAATAATCTTTACTTGTTTCCGAGGATGGAATGAAGATGAAGAATTGTTTGCTCCTCCTCTTGAGAAAATTTGCCTCTCTTGATATCAGGCCTCAAGTAATTTGTCCATCTTAGCCTGCAGCTCTTGCCACATCTGTTCAGACCTATAATAATAAAATCAGAAAATAAGGAAAAGAAAAATGATCAAAATACTAGCTAAGATATATATATATATATATATATATACACATTGACATATATTTGCAGTACAGAAATTAATTAACTTACCTGCAAGCTTGGGGAGAGCTCTCCAACTTCCAAAACCATGTGTTTGAATATGTTGGATAAGCTTTTCATCCTCTTCAGGAGTCCAGGGCCCTTTCTTGAGACCGTTTTCCTCGAAACTTGGATCCATTTTTTGTTTTTTTTTTGTTTTTTGGTGTGTGTGTGGGTATCTACTAGCTTTGGCTGCTTCCCTCCGTTTGAACAAAATCTAGAACTTACCTACTATTTATAGCCAAATCTTCCCCACGAGTTGCTTCCTGTTGTTGGTCATCCATTATATATATATATATATATATATATATATCTACATCTATAAATTTGAAGAAATATTTGGTTTTTCACTTTTTATCTGGCAAGTCAAGATTGGCACACGTCCTCGGATCTTGTAATTACAAGGCGGCGTGACATGTATAAAAGGACACACAATAGATATATATATATATGTATATATATATATGAATATATGTGTGTGTGTATATATACATATGTATAAGCACGCACCCACCCCATAATTAACTTTTGCCATGACAAATAATTGATAATATTTTCTTTCCTTTACAAATCACATAAAAGGAGGAGAAGGGTTTCGCTATTTTTTATCTGCCACGTGATGCATGTTAAGACTGTTAGACTTAGATATATATATACACACACACTAATAAATAATATCACAATAACATTTTGATTTCTTTGAATTAGGTCATGAAATACGCATTATATATGAGTGTACTAAATTAGTTTACTCCACTATATAAATTTATAGCATTTTTTTTTTATAAACTAAGAGTGAGAATAACCGATATCAAAAGGCACATTTCATATAAAATATATATATATATATATAATGTTCAAATGATTATAAATTGTTTTTTTTTTCCAATTATGAGACCTTCGGAGACATTTGGTATAAGCAAAGGAAGAGGGGCAACTTCGTGATCACATACAGTTTTTAGCTTCTATTAACACGCCACTACATATACATATATATATATATATGTAAATACCTGTCAAAAAAAAAAGAGGATGAAACTTTCAAATCAGAATACGTAAGGCCCTGCCATGTCATTTTTGTTGGTCAAGGATCTCATTTCATGCACGCAACAATAGTATCTTTCGTCGTTGCCTGCATGACCTTGAAGGATTTAACTATATATTTGGAAATTTGCACATTTTTTTTTTTTTTTTACAATATAATACCCTAGAGGGAGTATACCTTTAATTATAATATATGGGTCATAATTTGTTTTTATATATGTCACTTGCATCATCATATTTTCTCAAGCCCAATTCACACTTCTTCCCTCTCTATTGCTGAAAAGGTTAGATAAAAAAACATAAATAAATTTTGATACTATAGCATATATAGTGACAAACGTTAGAAAGACACACAGAACGTGACTCGTTTGACTATCAGGGTAGGGCAGTTAGGGAGAAGTTGGTACAGCAAATGACTCAAAAAAATAATCTCAACATATTTCTAATTTTTTACTAATTTCTTTTTACCCCATGAGGCATGCTCTACGCGCTCGCTCACTAAATGTTTCAAGATATCGTTACGCTATACAGAGCGCTTTTGTCCTCTTTCTTCTTGTTCTTTCTTAAATTTCCTTTGCCATTTGTATTTCTTCTATTTTCTAATGATCAACTACTAAAGTGGAAGGTTATCCTGTAGTACAAGCCAATGACTTGTACAAATTTGACTAAAGCTATTTGGATGCCCAACAAATATTCAAAGTTAAGTAAGTTATAAGCCAAACAGGCATTTAGAGTTTTAGGATCCAGACGTAGCTACCTTAAAGACCGTGTGTGTGTGTGTATATATATATGTATGTATGTGTGTATGTATGTATATATGTATGCTTCTAGCTAGGGATCATAAGTACTTGTCTTTCTACGGTTACTTGGAAAGCTAGCTAACCAGTTAAAATTTCAAACCTAAAACTGATCTTGTAGTTTATTGTCAACTTTAATTCAGTGTCAACATCACTTTCCACCAGCCATCTGAGGAGTGAGAGAGACAATTTCTTACTCCTCTCTCTGAGATATATATATATATATCTTTATATTAGTTTACAAGAATATATATATATATATATATCTTTATATTAGTTTACAAGAACCTATTGTAAAACCCTTTTCCCACGATCCTTCGGAAAAATTTCCTCTGTCAATCGACCTTATACTATATGCATTCAACATATATATATATATATATGTTATATATACACACACAATATTTCATGATGTAAGACGGACGTTTTTTTGTTTTTTTTTGTTTGGCTAGAAAAGATAGAGATTTTATTCGCTATAATGGATTTGATATTATAATATTATTTATGCTACAAGACTTTTTTGTTTCAGTGTCGGCAAAACGACACGTTTGCTTGATTCAAACGGGTTAATAATTTCTAACGAATTCATCTGAAATTCAGGACTTTTTGGCCGATCTAATTGTTGGCCTAGTTAACCTTAGCTTCATTATCAATATTTTCACGTAGAATATGTTGCCTTTGCTGCCTGCACTGTACAAAAGGTAAATCTGACTACTAGCTCACTTTTGTCGTTTTCTTTTCTTCCCCTCCTCTTAAAACACACCTTTCCCATATGACCGATCTGGCCGTGATTTATATGTTTTCTTTGCTTCTGCTTTCATAAAAATTAAATAAAATTAAAAAAAAAAATTATAATTAATTTTGTTAATGGGAATGTTTGTTGACCTTATAAGCTATCAATAATTCGTACGATCAACTTATTTACTGTTGAAGTTTTTGATCTTGGTATAACATATCAAATATAGACGTATATCAGAACTTGAATTTGCAATATTATGCTGATGAGGTTTTTTTTTTTTTTTTAATTATTGTTTTGTGTATTTTTGAAAATTTGATCATTTTGTATTTGTACGCATTTACATTGCATGCACGACATAGTGGAATTTTGCGACGTCGCAGGTAAGAAAAAGAGATTTATGGACAATGACAATTAGGAGAGCTTCCAAAGGCTAACTTGTGAGAATTATATATACTGCTGCTTAATTCTTCTTCTTCGTCTCCTTTCTTTCTGTTTTCTTTCTTTTCTCTTTTCCAACGAGTAGTAAAATATAACTCCTTTACAAATTAAAAACTTGTAAGAAGGGACATGCTTGATTGGGTAACCTAATCAGGACTTTGAACTTTGGAAGAAAAACCTTGTTGACTTTAATGGTTTATGTAGCCTTGGGAAAATACTAGGTTTCCTAGGGTCCATTTGTTCATGCTTTATGATTTGTATTTAGTTTTTTCTTTTTCTTTTTTTCTTTTTTTTCTTTTTTTTGTTAGGTTGGGATCTAACTAACAGTACTCAAATTAGTATTGTATGCCGTTTACAAATATTACTCGTTTCGCTAGAAAATCAAAACAATGATTCGTATAAATGAATGATTATAATTGTCTTCGTACAATATTAGCATGTGTTTGGTGCTAAGATTTGGATTGTAAAATTTGGATTTAGATTGATTGTGCGTTTATCGAAGTATTTGAATTGCTAGAGTTAAAAAGTGCAAAAACTTGAAATGTGTTCAGAAAAAATATATCAACATAAAGCTTGTTTCATTCGTCTCGAAATTCTATGCATTTTTTTTTTAAAAATCATCTCATTTGGACTTATCTATGCAAAGTTATGGATTTTTAAAGTTTAAGTTACAAAACTGTGTGAATAATAAAGCTGAAGGAAGAAGACAAAAGTTGGATTGTAATTTTGAGCTTTGGATTGTGAATCCAAACACATGCTTAGAGTAAATTTAAGGCATTACTGTTAAGTTGTGTAATGTGAGGAACAAGAGCAACGACAACTTAGCAGATGAGGGTGCACAAGCCTCTAACACGTCTTTCACCAAAAAGTCATACATAGCAGAAGGTTCTAGCACCCTCATGACCCATCCTCCTTGGTCATAGATCTTCGTTTGTGACTATCGATATCCCAAATGACAATTATGTCCGCACTTCCTTAATGAGGAGTATTGCATTCCCAACAATTTTTCTCTACATTTCACTCAAAAAAAAATCCATTATGTGAAAATTTTTTACAATCATACAGGCTTTTATCTCTCACTCCCATAACCCCAATACACCCACACTTTACCCAATATACAATGCTTTAAGTGATTTTGATTATGTCAATTAGAAACTAAGCCTTTGGGTTCTTTATATAGCTTTCAGAATCTCTCAACTCTTATTTCCTTTTCGATGGGGGACTAAGCTCCCCTTTTATTAAGCCAAAAATTATCCTAGCAATCTCCACCTTAGTTAAATAGAATAAACTTCCACAGCAATCACTGTCTTCACTGACAGTCATAATAATAATAATTTGTGAAAACCGTTCTACCCTCTTTGGTTTGAAATGGTGAAGAGTGATTGGTTTTGCTACGTGAGGGGTAATAGAGATATAAATTAGGAAGAAATTGTGGACGAGAACATGACATGAACAATAACTAATATTGTATGACTCACTCCTTGAAAAACAAGATTAATCTAACGTCCAATAAAATTATATGGTAGCAACAAAATCCTTTTATGATCATGCCATAGAATTCTCCAAAGACAGAATCCTTGTTGACTTTAATGGTTTTATGTAGCCTTGGAAAAATACTAGGTTTCCTATGGTCCTTAGTTCATTCTTAATGATTTGCATTTAGTTAGTTTGTTTTTGTTTTTGTTTTTGGTTTTTGTTTTTTGTTTTTTGTTTTTTTTTTGGCAGGTTAGGATCTAAGTAACGGTACTCAAATTAGTATTCTATGCCGTTTATAATTACTCATTTCGCTAGAAAATCAAAACAATGGTTCGTATAAATGCACGATTTATGATTGTATTCGTACAATTTGGAGTAAATTTAAGCGATGACTGTTAAGTTCTGTAGTCTAATTAAAATGTCCCATATAGAGACCGTATGAGAGGTTACAGAAAAACAAAAAGAGTTTAGGGGTATGTGAGTTTCTCTTATTAAATTCTCAACCATCATAGTAAATTACTCTTACATTGAGATGAATTTGTAAAAATTTTACGTGTTCATACTTGTTTATTTTCTTTTATGATTTCTATTACTCTCAATCATATAAAATTAGAAACTCTAATTTCTATCAATATATACCATCCCAAACACCTGCTGCTATGAGTCATTTGGTCCTCTCAACAAGGTCTTAAGTTTGAGTTAATCGTATTCAATAGATGAGGTATAAATAGACAATCCACTTTCTTAACGATCTATAGGAATGTACTACTTCTCCAAATTATCTAGTTATGCCATTTTTTTCAAGAGAAAATTATCCAAACATTCGTATTTTTTTTTCATTTATTGACCAACATAACACAAACTCCCACATCTTAATCGATATAACACAAACTTTACTTTATTTTAGTTTAACTTTGTGTCATATTAGTCTAATGTTATTTTTTACGTCATATTAATGTAATAATCTTTAAATTTGTATCAAATTTTCCCCCTTATTCTATGACTTTTTAGGAGGAAAAAAAAAAAAAAAAGAGATACCTGCTTGTAGGAGCATGGCTATCTGGCCCAAGTAATAATTAGCCCAAACTAATGTAGGATGAAGAAGAAGGGTTTGGGCTCGCGCCCAACAGAACAATGACATGAGAATCAGTACCATATGGCTGATCGCTACTACTCCCTAAAATGGTTGTTATTATTATTATTTTTTTATTTTGGTAGCAGTACTCCCTAAATAAAATGGTTGAACAATATATCTTCGAGCTTATCTCTGCGAATATAGTGCCAATCAAATTTAACAATTGCAATTGCTATACAAAAATGCAAAATTTTACCACCAAACTACAAATGTCAAATTTTAATATTTGATTGTTATTGATTAAGGGTGGATCTGTGATTGAGGGTCTCTACCGGTAAAGTCTCTTTTTAGACCGTTGAGATTTAATCGAACGGTTGAAATATTATTGGTGTACCATACATATCATATACCTTACCTCATATTACCCTTCTCATTCAAAGTCTTCTTCGTCACCGACGACCTTCCCGCCGCCGGTGACCGTCGCGGGCAACCCAACCCCGACGTCGGCAACCCACCACCGACCCCCCCACCACCGGTCCCAGCCCCGGCCGCCCCTCACCTAGCCGCGGCCCCCCACTCCCCAGCCCCCGGCAACCCCCCCCAGCCCTCCCCCACCGGCACCCCGAAGCCCCCCCCCCCCCCCCCCCCGGCGCCTCTCGGAGTCCCCCCCGACGGGACCCCCCCACCCCCCCTCTCTCTCTTCTCCCCTCTCTCTTCCCTGTAACACCCCGGCTATCTACGTAGGGCCGACTACGTAAACGTGGGCTGTTACTTTACTTATTTAACTTACTTCTTAGTTTCTAACACTTGAACTTTTAGAAAATTTCAGAATAATTTTTTTTCTTCTTCATAACTTAATTAAACTTATTCATATGAGTAAACTTCACCATGCCTATCCATTACTTGTTAAGCCGATTAAAAGGTCACACCTAAACTTTTTAAACCGGGATTTTGAAACATCTCATACATAACATGATACATATTACTTAATCATATATGTAATAATTCATAATTTAAAGAGTTTGCGGAAAAATCTGCGTAGTGATATCTCACACCGCCCTTCACTTGCCGCATTGTTTCCATGGCCCACCAAGTAAAGCTGCAGGCATCTTACCTACATTATGAAATATACTGATGAGCTTTCACCCAACAAGTATAAACATAATCTCACAAAAACATAACAAACATCGTGCAACTTATGCATGAACCAATTATGATCGGTTATGAATGTCTTATGTTCCATTATGAGCTTATTATCTTGCTTAACATGTGAGCCCCTTGTGTACGTACCAAATGCGCGCAATTCACAGAAAGTTAAGGTTTGCAAGGTCCCTAACAATTCTGGAAATCATGTAAGCCTTCACGATCTGGCGGAAGGTCTTAGTATCTTGAACTTAAAACATATATAATCCTCCACGATCTGACGGGAGGTTGGTACGACACTTTACTTGTCTTAGTTTAGTCTTAGTCTTGTTACATTTCCAAAACTAAGATTCTTTACTTGTGATCTTATTAGTCATAATGCATATGATGCATAGATATAGTATGACAAAAGATCACTAATATAAAATGACTTGTGGCATATTAATAAAGTATGGCTTTATCATAAAACGTGACATTATCTTAAAACTTGGCATGTATATAAACATGACATCATCATATGGCATGTACATAAACATGGCATCATCGTAAAACATGGCATAATAGTAAAAACAGGACATATACATAAACATGACATATCATGACATACATGTAAACATATCATACTTGAAAATAATTTACTATTTTTCAAACTGTAGGTGAGGTTTGTACTTACTTGATGTCCTAAGCTCTTGGTCTAATGTTCCAACAAGGCACATCAACAGGTTTAATTCATGTTTTCACAAAAGACGTAAGATAAGGATCATCTTATCTTACCGTAAATCATTACATTCAATGCTGGTATCTTTAACCAGCATTCATTAGTAACCCTAGTTACATGTCTTCCACATACTACAATGATATCTGATTCGGTTACTAAATGTAACTCTAGGGCACATGACCTAATTACAATCAAACAATATATTGTTTGATAATTTAATGAAGTCTTGGGTTCAAGACTCAATCATACGTGAATAGTAATTAGCATCTTATTAGGTTACTATTTGTAACCCTAGGTATAAGCTCAATCTTATTTAGATCTTAGACCTATACCTTATTAGGTTACTAAATATACTAAGGCTCAATTACTTCTTAAGTAATACCCTATTAGGTTACCATTGGTAACCATGGGTTTTAGGCCCAACTAATTTTAAAATAAATACCCCATTAAGTTACTATTGATAACCCTAGGGTAAGGCCCAATCTTATTTGAATGATATTCTATTTGGTTACTAGGGCCAAATTGCTTTCAAAGTACTACCACATTAGATTACTATCGGTAACCATATGGTAAGGCCCAACCCCAATAACTTGGGTATCCTAACCGGTTACTATCGGTCATCTTTTTGTTATTATGCCTTCGAAATAATTTTTGGCCCAAGTATTTATTTTTCTCTTTTCTTGACAAAACTTTGTCAAGTTTTCTTTTAAAAAAATCTTTTGTAAAACTTTATATTCCTTATAAAAATAATATTTTTATAAAACCGTAACTTTTAAGCAAAAACAGTTAAAAACTGTCAAACTTTGAGAACAATCTTTGAAAATAGTTTCTTAATTTCAATTATCAGTGCATGTGCAGGAATTTCCTGTTTTTGCAATGTTTTCTGAAAATCCTGTGCAGGAATTTCCTGTTTTCTGCACAGTTTTAAGATCAAATTTTATCTTAATAATCTGTTTAGAACTTGTAAAAGATTTCTTCATAAAATTTGTAGACCTCAAATAATACTACAACTTTTGTGTTTTACGCAAAACCTAATTCTGCCTTAACTTGTTCATATCCATGGTTGAAACCAGCTGGCCGTGCACAGGGTCTGGGCAGACCATGGCTCGGGTTTTCATAAAAACGGAAGCCTTTGGAGCTTTTATTCAAAATCTGTGCATGTTTTCCCCTAGAATTTTCAATTTTCTACAATTTGTAGTTTTAAGTTTTCTCAAATTCGGTCTCTACGGGTCTCAAAATCATGTTTTCAGAAAGCTGTCCAGTTTTACCCGAAAACTGGCAGTTTCGTTTTAGGTCAAATTTTACGTAAAATTACGCGCACACTACCTCAAACGGTTGTAACCGTGAGCCTACGACAAACATTCAGTGCATTACATAAGTTTTCAGCAATCATGCATTGGTTCATACCCATGCAACCCCTATGGTAATCTTGTACCAAACTAGGGTTTTAGGTTTAGTTTTTACCCTAGATTCACATACCAATCTCATTTACATCATTCATGCATAACATGCTTCTTCTTAAACATGTGGGGACATATAACAAACACCTACTATACATACACACATACCATAATTTCTCTGAAACATATCATCAAAACATGCATCAAATCATAAATCAAGACCATTAAACCCTAATCAACCACATATCAAGCACTCTAAGCTTTTGCATGGAAAATAAAGGGTGAGCTTATGCTCTTACAAACCCAAATTGAAATACACATAAACCCTTGAATCAAAACTTAATTGAATTGCTTAGGGGGTTTAGGAGAGTTACCTTAACTCCTTGAGATTGGATCTACAACTTGGATCACAAAATTTCTTTCTTGCTTTTCTTTCTCAAAAATCCGACCCCCCCCCCCCCCCACCCCTTTTTTTTTTCTTTTGGTTTCGGTTCCTAGGGGAGAGAGAGAGAGAGAGCTGAAAGAGAGGTAAAAATTTGGGGTCCAACTAATGGTTTTTCTTCCACACCCCACCCTTATTTATAGGTGAAAAATCTTGATTTTTCACCAATTATTTTTATTCTTAAAATTACATATTAGGGTTTAAAAGCAAAATATTTGCTTAAAGGCCCCCTTAGGTGGCCGGTCGTGTGGCTGAATTTGGGACCAAAATTCTCATCAAAGTTATCCACTAAATCATCCAATCAAAATCTTCCACACATTTCTTTCTAATTTCCAAAAATCCCAAAATTCTCAAATATTTATCCTTACTTACTTGGCCTCCAAGTAATGCCTTGTTTGGCATTCTCTCTTAATATGCAGTCCATTTTCTTACTAATGCAGATATTAAAAATACTGTTTTCAACTATTAACAGTACTATAATACTACACTGCAGTTCAAAATTCATCTGCACTTAACTGGACTGGGTATGGATTTTTCTTAGGATTTAAAGTTACTTGGTCCTTATTGCTCCAAATAATATTCCTGATTTTTCTGGAATGATCCCAAGCCTTATTCTTACTTCTTTATCCGTAATGACGGTTTATCACAGTATAAGTTCCATACTGCTTACTATACTGCAATACTATCTTAATCATATCTTAAATCATCCTGGTCAAACTTTGACCGGAATAAAATCATAAATTCTTATTCTGCCTCTTTCATCAAAAGACCTTATACTTAACACAATAATTTATTATTGAGTCTCATAGCTAATTAAACGAGAACTCAAACATATACTGATAATAAAAATTATGAATTTTACATTGATATTCATAATTTTCATGAAGCATTACCTAACACATAATATGGACTTAAATTCCTTTACATATAAGGAAATCATGAGTCCGTAAAAATTTGGGTTATTACATTCCCGACCCACGGCCCCCCCACCCCACCTCCACCCCCACCCCAGACGGGGACCCCCGATCCCCCTCTCTCTTTCTCTCTTCTCGCGTCGGGGGGGGGGGGGGGGCTGGAAGATAGAGAGGGGAAGAGAGATGGGAAGAAAGAGAGAGGGGGGTGGGGGGGTCCCGGAAGAGGGGATGCCGGGGGGGAAGGGGGGGAGGTGGGGGGAGGTCAGGGGAGAGGGACCTGGGGCTGGGGTGCCGGCGGGGGAGGGCTGGGGGGGGGGGGGGGTTGCCGGGGGCCGGGGAGTGGGGAGTGGGGAGTTGGGGGCCGCGGCTGGGTGGGGGGCGACCGGGGCTGGGGACGGGGGTGGGTCGCTAGCGTCGGGGTTGGGTCACCGGCGTCCGTCGTCGGCGACGGAGAAAACTTTGGATGAGAAGGGTAATGTAAGGTAAGGTGTATGATAAGTATGGTGCACCAACAATATTTCAACCGTTCGATTAAATCTCAATGGCCTAAAAAGAGGCTTTACTGGTAGAGACCCTCAACAGACCCACCCATTGATTAATATTGACTTTATTATTTCAATGATAAAAGTTTACTTTTAAGCTTATAAATGACGATAAAAAGATAAAAAGATAAGCATAACTTTTAAAATAGCATTGAATATAGGAGCACCAAATAAAATAAGATTAAATATATTATTTTCATTATTTTTTGTGATAATTATAACATTAATAATAGCTTTATATTACATTGAGTTTCATAGCACTGCTATATCCTTGTGCCAAATTCAAGAGTCAGGAGTCTCTCTCTCTCTTTTTCCCTTGTTCGCTAGATAGGATTTTCCACCTAAGAGAACCTAAGAATTAGACGTTTTAATTATTTATTATTAAAAGCTTTGATATCAGGAAAATAAAAGTTAGGAAAGAAATCAATACAAGATTAATAACAGTTCACTTTCAAGTGATATTTTTATACTACAATAATGGTGAATTATGGTCAACAAACTTAGGCTATGTTTGTTAAGTTAGTTTAACTTTAATTAAACTGTACTTTTTCATCTTAATTTTTATCTTTTTTTGAAAAGTCAATAAAATTTATAATTAGTTTTTGAAAAGTTAATAAATTCAAAGTTAAATATATAATATCCAACTGACTTATCAAACATGGGCTTATAAAAGAAACCCATCTTATTTGCATAATGGTTTTTTCTTTAACCACTCTAATAATCCTAAAAAAATATCTCCCACGTATTAAAAAAACAAAACAAAAAAACAAAAAAACAAAAACAAAAACAAAAACAAAGACAATCAAGTTTAAAAATCCTAAGTAGGTGATGGATGCACATTACCACCAGTGAAACCTATTTTAATATACTTGAATGTTTCACAACCAAATGAACATATTATATTATTGAAAATAGTGATTCAAACAGTGACCCCACTTAACAGTTAACGCGACGGTGGCCTATACTTCCTTTCCTTGAGGGGGAAACAGCTCAACCTACGAAGGGTTGCCACGTCATCACGTAAAGAAAATGGGTGAGACCAAAAACAGAACAAGAATTTAAATAAATGGTTTAAATGCGTTAATGTGACAAACTGACAGTTGAGCTTGCATTAAAAGCAGTCACTCTAAGTTGTGACCATCACATCATCCTAATAATCTTCTTCTGATCTTTCTTCTTCACCACCGCCCCCCAGTTACCGTTCTCTTTCCTTAATCTTCATCATCTTTCTCGCATAGTTCTGTCCGGACAAACATTCACATGGCAAACGACGCCGCTTTGAGGTCGGCTCTGGTGTGGTTAGCCGGGGCGGTGTTGGCCGTGGGAATATGCACTTTCTCCTTCAAGAAGATGGTCGCCACTTACGTCGTCGGAGTCGTCGGAATCTCCGGCGTTTTCTTGCCGGATTGGTGCTACTTCGACCGTGACTTCTCTCGCTGGACCAGTCCCGTTACCGCCGAGGAAAGGGCCTCTGAAACTGCTCAAAGATCTGGACCAACAAGGTTCATACATACATACATACATACATATATATACATATACACACACTTTTTGTTGTAAAAAATTTCATTCTGCTGCAAACAAGAAAACATGGGTTTGCAAGGATTTTTATTTTTTTTATTTTTTTGGTACTAGGTAGTTAATTCGTGAGGAACTAAACTGTTTGTTCTGTTGCTGCAGATTTAGGATCTACCCACTGAGATTTGCTGCGTATTCAATAGTTTATGGGTATGGCCTGTACAAGTGGTGGAGGTTTGTCTCAAGCTAGTGATCATCAACCAGCTCTGCTGCCACTTTATTGTCTTTTTGTGCAAGAGAGTAATTTTGGGAACACTTTCTCTGTTTTTAATTTCGATGAATATGTCATAATTTTTTGTGTAAGATTAATTTGTACGAGTATCATTTCGCCTCCGTTTTCTCTTTGCTGACATTGGTTTAGCAAATTGTAGTTCTCCATTATGTTGACGGAAGAAAGTGAAGATAATAGAAACAAAAAAGTTCATTTAAGCTAGAAATTAGGAACTAGGAAGGCTGAGAATTTTGATCTAAAACTTGTTTTCTCTTTGTTTTTCTAGATATGGCTAGTAATTGTTTTTCTACTGATACAGATACTCAAGAGTGAATTATAGTCAAAGAAGCTAGCTGCGCTTTTTACCATGCTAATTTTTGCTTCCCCTTTTGTTACTTTTTGATATTTGTATCCCTTTACGATATGATACCTTACCAATATATATATTTTTAAATATTAAATATAATCAAAATCATATTAAAATAAAAATAAAAATAAGACATTGAAGAACAGTGAAACAAACACCATCCAATTATACCCTTGCAATTCTTTTCTTGTGAAAATTAGTAAATCGTTTGATAGACATACGTTACTTTAGCTTGCAACCATGTGCAACACGCCTAGACAAGAAACAAGTTTTGCATTGTTGACATTCAATAATCAATATCTGCAAGCAAAAGTCTTTGAACAGATTTTGGAAAAAAAAAGAAAAAGGAAAAACAACCTTTTGAAGCCCTAAAGAATGAAATTTGCTAAAAAGCATCATACTTTGTGGCATAGCGATGAGTCATGTTCGTTGTCCCGTTTCTGGTCAGAAAAGCTATTTCTTTCTACTCAAATCTGACTACTTCATTAGATCTTTTGAAAAAACCAAAAAATTGTCTTATTTCGTCTTAGGATAATCCCAACACACCATTAAGACCAAATCTTTCTATACCACATCATTTGGGCAGCTTAAGAGAAAGTTTGAGAGGAAAAGAAAAGTGCAACAATGAAAGAGATAATTTTTTATATTATATTTAGAGAGTGAATAAGTTTGGATTGAGTATTTGAAAGGTAAAAAGTTTGTCCATCCAATCAAATTTAAGTTAGTTTTCAAGAATTAAAATCTAATTCAATTAAGATCGTCGTCCGTTGAAAATGTATTATATGAGATTGTATCAGACAATTTGATCGATCGATCGATCGATCTAATGATCACTTTTATAAACAAACCTATATGTCCTTTTTTTTTTTTTTTGGAAGCAAACCTATCTGTCTTTGTAATTGCTCAATTAGCTCGCTAATAAAAGTCCTTTTCCCTTATAATAATAATAATTAAAAAAATGATCTATTTCATTTATTTGCTTTACATTGTTTTCTCTTTCACGACATGTCGCTTATTGGAAGAGAGAAAAGTTAAAGGGAAAGCTACGCATCGTAAAAATCCACCGTTCTTTCAACAAAAAAACGACAATGTTTCACAAATTGTTTTTCTTTATTACGAACACGAAGGCAACATGTTGTCGTTATCTATGGTTTGATGTCGTTTTAATTAAAAGAAATAAAAGTTAAAGCGAAAGCTACTCATTGTAAAATTCCACTTTCTTACAACAAAAAACGACAATGTTTTACAAAATGTTTTTCTATAACGAACACGAAGCAACATGTCGTCGTTATTTATGGTTTGATGTCGTTTATCTTAAAATATGTACCTTCATAAGGAGTTCATTTTTTATGCAACTATAACAATTTACCCTTTTTTTTTTTACTTTGCTTTTTGACATCCATCTTTTTATTCATCCCTTTTTAATAATATCATGATATATTAATTAAAAATATATATTTAATTATAATATTATATTAAGAAATCATGCTATTACACATTTGTATTATTATAATTGGAGGGACAAAAATAGACATAAATAAGAGATATATAATTAAATCTTTTTTTTTCTTTTATTATTTTATTATTGTTTTTTGTTATCCTGAAGCATATTGTCGTTTTACACCTACTAAACCCTAAGACGGATGCATCACTTTTCTCGGTTATATTAATCTCCCGCGATTCGTTCAGCGACGCCGTCGCCCACCAGTCCACCACCAAGTCGCCGTCGTCCACCACTCCAGCCACGCAACCACCACAGCGGCTTTCATCAGGTAATCGAATTTCTTGCTCTTCAGTTCCCGAGGCTTGAGTTGCTTCTTCTTCTTCTTCTTCTTCTTTTCTTTTTCTTTTTTCTTGGTCTCTGATACGAGAATCTGAATACATATTTTAGGACCTAAGAGTTTAAACACACCAAAATTTTTTTTTTCCAGACTGTAGCTGTAGAATTTTGTTCATCTTTTTTCTTTTTGGAAGCTGATCAAAGTTTGTGTTTTTCCGGTTCATTGGTTAATTTGTTATTCTAACAGTTATAAAACGACCAAACCAATTTCTTTATGATTAGCTTCTTCTGATGCCTTATTATTGGAATCAGATAGCTTTTTAGTTTCATTTTCCATTCGGAAAGGATCTTTAATTTGTTGTTTCTTTTGGAGACCACAGAAATTCCCATTTCAGTATAGTTTTATGTCGAATCAAAAGTAGACTCTTCTTGAAGATCAATGGTACTAATCCTGGAACTGTGAAGCAATATTTTGTTTTCGGTTTTTTCGGGTTTTGTTTTTTCAGTGAATCATGGTTGTCACTTCTTGGTTCCTTTCGACCACTTCATAAATCTTTGTTGAATTCCCGCATATGTCTTGTCATGTCTTTGGAACGTCTGATAGCCATACTAATAAGAATCTGATGTTGGATTATGATTTTTGCGAGATTGTGATTGTGATTTTGACTTATTGTTGATGATTTTAAACTTTAATTTTGTAATGATATAGAATTGCGTTTATCAATGATCATGTTTTATGTCTTTACACGTGATCTTTTATATCTAAAACACCATAGATACAAAACTCAAACCACCAAATTAGTTCGATCTGCCCGCCAAATATCAGCTTAAGCGGCATGAACTTCGTTCAGTTATGAGTCATACTTTTCACAAACTGTATTTAAAAAAGAAACCCCCAAATCGCCTGTTGTGCACCCCTAGTTCCGACCACCCCACCCCCTCCCCCTGCTTGTGATCACTGTTATAACCAAAGCAAATTGTTGACTCATCATATCATCCAAAGAAACCTAAAATACCAAAAAGTTCAAATTCAATGTAATATGGGATTCTCTCTCTCTCTCTCTCTCTCTCTCAAGCAATTTTCCGGTTTTAACCTCGATTTTCTATTTTATAGGCACTAATCACCCTTGTTAGGGCAATTCCAACTTCCAAGTCCCGTCCTTTAAATAGCACGAGGTCTGGAAAAAAAGAAGGCAGCACAAAGTCGCAGACACTCCTCTTGCTAATCAGAAGAAGGATAGAGAGACAGAGAGATGAGGCTACTTACACACAACATGTTGTCCTCCAACATCAAGGGCGTGACGAATGGCTTCCCTCTGCGGATTGAAGTGGAGAAAGTAATTGAGAAGCAGGTGGACCTCAGCCCTGCCTTCCTCAGAAACATGTTCTCCAAGATCGAATGGAAAGCCCTCGCTGATGCCTCCCGTGCCTTTGGCTATGCTGAGCTTCCCGAGCAGGCTGATGCTTCTATGCTCGACTCAGAGGACTTCCTCCGTAAGTTCCACCATGCACTTCTTGAGCTTCACCTCGAGGAAGGTGCTCTCATCTGCCCCGAGACCGGTCGCCGCTTCCCGGTGAGCAAGGGCATTCCCAATATGCTCCTTCACGAGGATGAGGTTTGATTCAATGATTGATAAGGGACTTACAAGGTTGTCTGGTTTAGCTTAGGTCAGACACTATCGAGTCATTCGCCACTGTCTGTATTCGTGTGGGCTTTTGATGTTCTGAGTTATGCAAAGCGATGAGATAGTATGCGAAGGAATGAAAATTGAAGGTTTAGTTTTAAATCTCCACCATCTACATAATGAATATCACTACTTTGTTCCAAATATGAAATCATACACTGTTAATAAATTTTAAAGAGTCTTTCCGCGATAAAAGAGCTCTGTTTCCAAACAGATTTGTCCATCAGTAATGGAGATCACATTGGTAGGCACATTATAACTCTTCGCGGAACGGAATGTTCAAGAACATTCAAGTATTTGGATAGAACTACTTCCCTCTCCCGTGCGTAGCAGTGCATTATGATGACTGTTGACAAGCTGAAAACCACAGATCCGCTCTCCTCGCAAATACCCGGCATAGGTCTAGCACGTGAAAAAGCTCTCGATGGCTACAGTAAGGCAGTAGAAGGCATTCTCTGTCATGCTTCTCGATCGCCAAGGTCAAAATGAAGATAATGTCGAAAAGGAAACAGAAATTCAATATTTGGCTAGCAAGAAACACCAAAAGGAGTCGAGAACCTCAACAAGTAAACCTGGAAAGATGTACCAGCTAATATTTGCATATAATTACTGAACTAATCAGACTCTTTTTCCTTCCTTTCCTCTTGGCTATGGATAAGAAAAGTGAAATTCATTTCTTCAAGTTGATGTCCAGAAAATAATAATAAAACTTGATGCATAATGTAGGTGAAAGATGTTTACCAGGTTGACTAGCAACATACAGATAGGAACAAGCCTTGATCTTGCAGTACCAAGGAGAACTTTTCCTAGTAATACGGTTTTTTTTTTTTTTTTTTCCTGCCAAAATGTAATCTAGTTAATGCACTCCACACAACAAAAAAGGGAAGGGGGAAAAAAGTTCAGCTTAGGCTCAGCCATAACAGGACCATGTTGAAATGACCATAAAAGAGCATCAATATGCTACAAGCGTTTGAGAGTGTTATATTCTATCGTTCAACTAAAAGCAATCTAATTTGTAAGTAAAATAGCCTAAAAAACTCAAGAAAAATTCTCTTAACAAAAATTGTAAAAAATAAAAATAAAAAAAATCCGGTATATTAACATATCAACTTAATTGTCAAGATTAACATTGTAAAAAACAAATTTTGAGTCTCTTCTCGAACTTAATTTTTGGTCCAACTAGGGGTGGCAATATTCCCCACGAGGACGGGGCCCACATCCACTTCGAACGGGGCAAGGATGAGGGTCAAAGTTCGGAGATGGGGATAGGGATGATTTTTTATCCCTGACGATTAGCAGGGTGGAGATAGGGAAGCACCCCCCACCCCACTCCCACCCCGTCCCGTTCCAATATATTTGTGTGTGATTTCATATATTTATAAATATATAATAAACTATAAAAATTATTTTTAAAAGTGTATACATCCATGAAACGAAAATTAAGTTATAAGGGATAGACAAATGAGGATAATTTTATGTTTATTTTCTATGGTTTCAAGCCTTTTTTTGCTTAAGTATCTTATAAAGGTTTAGTTTTCAAATATTAAAATATTTTGATGAGATCTTTGATGGCTTTATAGTTAATATTTCATTTGTATATGTTTAGAATTTGGTTTGTTTACAAAATCTTTTATTTTGAATTAAATTTATGATGTATTTATGTTCTATTGTTTGTTTTTACTTTGTTGTATTTATAAATGTATGTTTATAATCGATTAGGTATGAGACGGGTATGAGGAAAGCTTCTCTAACGGAGAATCCCCATTCCCGAGCTGGCTTCTATTTAAGGGGAGATGGGGACAGGAAAGCATTCCCTGGTCCCGCTCCGCCCCCATTCCTAAGTCCAAGTAAAACAAATGGGAGAATGGTTGGAAATGCTACAAAGGAAACTCAAAAAACTTTTGACAGAGCACATAAGAAAGGTCGGAGTCGTGCATGTACCATTCCACATAATTATTTGGTACGTGGATTACTACACTCCGACCAGCGTTTGTTTTAATGTCATTTAAAATCCAAATGCCGTATGATATCTACTGTTAACTAACAACTATCAAAGCACATGCTTAAGCTCAAAATTACGTTAATATTTTCACATTAAAGGCTTTAAGAACAACAGGAAAAGCCGTTGATAGCTGCCTTCCCTAGAGCCCAAAACCAAACCACCATGGCACATCACTTGACCGGAGAAGTTGGTCGCTTCATTTCAGGCTCCCCATATGCGATCGAGTCGCACTGGATGCTCTCGGACCAGTTTGTTGCCAAAAACACCTCGTCACAAAACTTCGCCCTTCGTCCAACAAAAAAAGTATAGCAATCGTTCCCTCCAGTTTTCCCCTTTCCTCAGTGAGATCAGAAAATTTGAACTCCCAACTTCAGCATTGAAACTGACCACCACTACACTCATAATAAAATCACGGCCACAGACCACTGTTTTTTAAACTCTTTGTAGTTTTTGGTATCTTGTGCCGGAAAAGGAAAGACGGAGAAATATTCAGTAGTCAAATTTTAAGTACTTGTGTTGGCTGCTTACCATAACTTGTAGAATAGAAAACGATTTTTCCCGCCAAAAAAAAAAAAATAGAAAATGATTTTTCAGCAACAACGAGGAGCTTTTAGTATCTTCCTTCGGGGAAAGAGGAATGTTCTAAAAGGGAACTATATAATGTTCTTTTCTTTCTAATCAAAATCAAATTTCTCTGGCTGTCATCTCCAAAATCAAATGTCAATGTCTTGCTTTACCGCAAAATTTTGAGTGAATAAAGCTTGAATCTGGTAAGTTGTGATGATGATCCAATTTCCTGCCTTTTGCAATGGAAAAATGTATTGCCCACACCAGTGGTACTTGCTATGTAGCTTTAATCCTACCATTCTGAATCTATAGGTGGTTCTCCTCGGTTGCTATACAACTTCCTGACATTTTCCTCCATAGGCTCAATTTTCTCTCTTCATTCCACTTTAAGAACTACTTTCATGAATTCGTAGACGAAATAACTTATTGCAGCCGAAGGAAGTACCTGAGTAGGCAAAGCGTTATCAAATTGACAGGAGCAGAAAAAGGTAGGAAATTAAAAAATTCCAATAACTAAGAGGAAAAAAGTCTGCAAAACCAAAACTGACAGATTAAACGTTGAATAAAATGATTCTCGAGGGAAATGCACACTTTAATTTTAGCTAAGACCGCATCATCAAATTCATCAATTTAGGATGTAATTACCATTCGGGTAAATACCTGTGACTGGTTGAATACAATATGTGCATGACCAGGAAAAAAACAGAAGGAGATAGGTTGAATACTTTATACAAGTAGGAGCACTTGCTCCACTGCAAGAAAGACCGTCTAGGGAGTACAGCCAGTAACCTAATTTTCTAGGAACTACCTCAGGTAGAACAATCTAATGAACCACATGAATATTAGAACTGGGTCGTAAAAGTAACCGAGACAAGATATAATTTGGCAGATTGAGCATTGTGTTTCTAAAGACAAATAGCCGGAGTGCCTTGTATCGACATAAATTATTCTGAAAAAAATTGAATACTGGTTAACACATGTGCGATTTTGAAATCTCCAAGGTCATCGATCTCAGCAAAGTTAACCTCCATAATGACCATGTCCAACAAGTTAAAATTTTGGACAAGCAATCAAGGATATATTTTCACTTCTCAAAAGGGCAATATCTTATCTTAGTGATTATGTACCTGTAGCAAGCTGGGAATCAGTCCGGCATAGAGAGCTGGAACTCCTCCTTGCTTGACTATTTGCGCACAAGTTGCCAGTGCACTCAATCTCGTTGCTTGGTCTTGCAGTTGAAGCTTTCTCCTCACAACCTCAAACGGGTAAGTTGCAGCTTCAGCACAAGCACCAGAAATAGCACCATAAAGCAACGTCCTAAATGGTCCTAACTCCAATTGATCCAAAACATTCAATTCCTGCCCCTGTTGGTTCATGTTTTGAATTCTTCTCCTTCCTTCTGGTGAATGCAGATAAGCTGATTTCAATATATCATACACACCATAAAATACTGCACCTGAAGGTGCCATACTTAAAATGGAGGGTACTAAGCCCTTATAAAGAGAAAGAAATCCTTCGGTTTTGATCATGTAGCGAAAAGCCCCAATAACACCACCCAAGGCTTCTCCACCAGGAGCCACCAACTTTGTTCGGATCTGAAAGGCACAGCATTTTGTATGAATAGCATATACAAGTGACGGGGGCTAAAATCAGCATTTTAGTTCTGCTCTTTTCCTTTTTACCCGAGACAATAGACTGCTGAAAAGCTGTGGACTCCATCAAAATAAATGTAAATCAACAAAAAACATAAATCTACACAAATTCAAGGAAATGTAAACCCAATGGCCACAACCACAAAAGACAAGTAGCCTTTTGCATTTCTTCCACCAGACTGGTAGTCCAAATTGAAAATCGCTCCCACATTAGGCAATCAGTTGATTCAGTCTGTCAAGAATTTTGTGCCATGTGCACTCTTCATGTGGCCTAAGATAATCTAGCACCCATTCAAAGATCCATCGAACAAACACATGGAGTAATAAACACCTGGAAACTATCTTATTTATGCACAGCAGAGAAAACAAACACAACATGATAGCCTACTTAATAAAACTTCTATCATGAATGTGATGCCCAACTGAAGTTCCAAAAAAATAAAAAAAACAACCCAATTGCAAAGTTCCCAATTTCACCTACCGTGTCAAGTGGTAAGCAGAGTACGGTTGCAGTAATCCCAGCTGCAGCACCAGCAATGAACCTCTCAAAATTAGTGGTCTCTTCATTCCCAGAAAATCTGAGCAATTGCTTTCTGTAAGTATCATAGGCACAAAAATTGACCGCTTTAAATGGCGCTGTGCGAAGGATGTTAACAAGGTTCCCCTTCCAAAAGCCTCTCAAGCCTTGCGAAACCGCGATCATCTTGACGAGCTCATATAGATTCTTCTGCTCACCACGAACTATATATTCCAGCTTTAGTCTCTCAAGTGGAGCCACAAAAGTTCTGCCCACAAGAATATTCAATTTCTCTTTACAACTAAGCACTAAATACAAGTCTTCACAAAACTATAACGTCAAAAGCACAAAAATTATTCAATGTTCCTCCTAATCGATTAACAAATTTTATGCTGTCCTATAATGTAACATTGTATTTGTTCTATGTAACAAAATCCCAGATTAAATCGTACGCGCAGCATGAAAATCTCTACTGAATTAACCCAAACAAGAAAGCATACAAAAGAGACGAATTTGCATCTCCATTGCAGGATTTCTTCTACAAGAATAGCCAAAACAGACCTGGAAACCATGGCGGCGACAGCGCCGGACCATAAATGCTTGGTGGTATTCACGGCGACGCCTTTCCGAACCCTAATTTTCTCCTTCTTCTTCCTCTCCTCAACCACCGCGTCCTCGGCGCCTTCATACCCATTCTGAACCAAACACATCTTGGCCTCGCGAACAACGCCATCGCTTCTCAAGCTCACCGACAAGAACCTTCCTCCGTCTCCCACCGCCTTGAATCGACACACACACGACGACACAGAACCCTTACTCTGCTCCGCCGGCGAGACCCAGCGAAGAAAGGAATTGTAAACCGCGGGCTCCAGAAACAACCCGCCATTAACGAAGAAACTCGAACTTGAAGAGAAAGAGGAGTCGGAGCAAGAAAGCTCCGAATTTGACATCTACACGGAGTAGTTATTTCTCTCAGGATTGGGATTCTCGAGCTTTGATTACGTCAGAGAATAATGGAGTCGAGATGGGAAGAAGTGGGAGCTTCGCGGTAGGACAAAAATGGCGGATTAGGCAGATTTGTTTCCATGGCAGGACATAAATTGTGCATCTCAGTTCCGTCACTCCGAGTGGTTGAGTTGGTGGGACATCAAAGTTTTTTTTTTTTTTTTTCCTTCCTAATTTCGATTTTCTATTGCTTTGTTGGACTCCATGGGCATGACAACATCGGATTGCGGTGTTATGTTGCGCGCCTCTTCCGTTCTATCTTCTCCGTATTCTTACGTAATTAGAGTAACGAATCCGTTTGTTTTGACGCAATATTGGTCAAAGATGAAATACATATTCTTTTCATGAAAATCAAATATATATATGTTTTTAATAAGGGTTAGAATATTCCTTTGTCCCTTTTTTATTTTTATTTTTATTTTTTTCTTTTGTTGTGATAATAGTAACTTTTACTTTCCTCGAATGTATCACATAATTCTTGATTATAAAGAAAAAATAAAAGAGAAGAGAAACTTCTCTAACACCAAAGGGGTATCATATGCTTATTTTTTTAAGTAGCATGGCCTTTGGTTTTAACAGAAAATGTTGATTGAAGTTTTATATTCTTGTGAAAGAAAAATATTGCAAGAAATAATTCGAATTGTGGTTCAAATTCATAAACAAAATATTATCTCAATTTCTCATAAAAAAAAAGTATGATGATAACGTTGAGCATGATAAAACCTTTCTAATGTCAAAGGAGTGTCTTTGTATATTTTTTTTCAAAGATGTAATTTTTTGAGTCGAATGAAAATTTAAAATATTAAAATATATAAGAAAATTTTAAAGTAAAATTTATTACTTTGCTCTATCAATAAGTATTGTATTTTAATCACTAGATTAACCTTTGAAAGTTCTAATTTATGACTGATAATAATTTTATGTCGTGCGTTGTAAATTTTTAATATTAATATTTATAAATCATTCTGTTAAAAAATGAATCCAATTATTATAATGATATTATATAAAAAAAATTCAATTTCTAACATTAGTTTTTCTAAACATATAACATAAAAGGAAAAGTAACAAAATTCTCATGTGCGATATAGTGAATAATTATTTTTCCCTTTTTGGCGGTGGATCGAGCGTGGAAAGCCATTATACATCCATATCATTTCATTATTGTTTAAATTAAAATTAAGGATAATATAACTTTGTTTGGAATTATTTTTATTTTCTCTCTTTCCTTAAATTGAGCATAATTTATGTTATTAAAAAAAAGGGTAAAAATTGAGGATCGATCGTTCTTTTATTTTTTAATTTGAACTCGAGATAGGAAAATTCAAATTCTTCGATTTATAATCAAGTCTGAAATTATTATTAGTTTGTGCCTGACACTACATTGATCATTTTATATTATATTAAATTGATAAACACTTAAATATCAGATAAAATTGAGATAAAGAACAATGATATGTTAATTTATTTATTTATTTTTCATACCAACATGGAAATTTAAATGGTAAGTCGTTTGTTCATAAAAACATCGGAAACGACATTGCTTGTTTCCTTGGCTTGCAATTAATCTCCTTAAGGGCGTGACACGTCATCGCTTTAACATTTTATACACCCGCGGGACGTTGGCGCCCATTTCATTTCAACGACCGTTCTCTCCGACACTCCGACGCTCTCAATCTCGGAGCTCCAGAGCAAGAGCGTACGGAGAAAATTCTAGGGTTTCGTTAGTTTTTCTCTCTCTGCTGCGGTCGATTTTTCGATTTCGAAGATGCAAAAGCTAGGGTTTCCAAGCATGAAGAGCTTGGATCAATTGAAGTCGCTCACCGGAACCGCAAAAGCGTTCTCCTTCTCTTCACATCCTCCCGGAGATTCAATGTCGGCGGGAAGTTTCGCGAATTTGAAGCTCACTGCAGGTTTCTTTTTGAATCGGAAAGTTTTTTGCTGTTTGGCTGATTATCTCGGGAAAATCGGACGCTTTCTGACAGTGTTTTGTCAAATCTTCGATTTGTAGAGAAATTGGTGAAAGAGCAAGCTTCCCTGAAGACTGATCTAGAAATGGCGGTAAATCTGTTTGCTTCTCCGATTGAATGCGTGCTTCTGTTTTTTCTGCCCCAGCAAACTTAATCGTGTGATTGTGTCGCTCTATTTCGTTCTCTCGTTGTTTGTTCACCAATTTGTGATCGTTAGAGTTTCGATGACGGCAATTTAATGCTAATTTATTAAACTAATTGAATACTGCAGAACAATAAACTGAAGAAATCAATGGAGCACATCCGTGCATTGGAAGAAAAGCTGCAAAATGCATTTAATGAAAATGTGAAGCTCAAGGTGAAGCAGAAGGAAGACGAGAAGCTGTGGAATGGATTGGAGTCAAAATTTTCTTCTACTAAGACTCTCTGCGATCAACTCACCGAAACTTTGCAGCAATTAGCGAGTCAGGTTCATGATGGTAAATATTATAGGATCTCTTGTCGCGTTCCTTTTTTTGGTATAATTCAAATTTTTAAAATAAAAAAAAATGTCATTTAGTGCTAATTTCTGATTCTTGCCTTAACAGCCGAGAAAGATAAGGAGTTCTTTGAAGGAAAGCTATCTGCAAGTGCGATAGCTCTTGATAATTTGAATCAACAGATGAATGGCCTGACTCTGAAATTAGACTCTGCAGGAGAAACTATTAGAAATCGTAAGTTGTTTCTTATTTCATTTTATTTTTTATTGGTCCTATCTCTCTGTCCCCGGAAAAAGGTGTTGTATTTCTAACACACAGATTACATTGTTTGGAAAAGCTGGTTATAGTTTGGACTGCTGTTTCACAGTAATGTAATTGTAAATTTCTTTGAATATGTTACGTGCAACTTCCAATGGTAGGTGAAAAGGAGCTGGAAGAACTGAAAAATGAGAAAGAAGAAAGGGATAAGTTGTACGAGGACGAAAGTGCAGAACAACCATTCTCATAGAGGAAAAAGGTAGACATCTTGCTTGTTTGAGATTTCACACAGATTTCTTATCCAACTAAGAACTTAGTTATAGCCTATATTGTTAGGTTTTTCTCATTAATCAGAAGACAAAATACCAACTAAACCATTTTAAATTGCATCTGTCGTCATGGAAATTGTATTAAGGTGCAGTTTTCAGTGTTTGTTTTTGAAAGATTTTTCAAACTTGTTTGAATAACATCGTCTGTCGAATATTGAGAAAGTTTGAATTTTGCACGTGCTTAATAGTTCAAAATTTCGAATGTTGGTATTCCCTTACTTTTGAAGGTTCATTCGTATATATCTCCGTGGACATGCTATACTATATAGTTGGATCATTGTGCATTATCTTGGTTGACAAAATTGTCATCATTCTCATCTGCTCTTGCTCTCTGCTGTTAATCTAGTTGGAAAGGCTTTTTGAATTTATAACTAGTTGAACCATTCTTCTCTCTGTTTCTTTTTGAACTGCAGATGCCATGATAAAGAACTTTGAGACAACTATAGAAACTAATAGATTGGCTACAGAAAATTTGAACTCTAAACTGGGCGAGTTGAAGCTGGAACTAAAGCTGAAAGAAGATCAAATTAGCCACTTGCTAACAATTAAGGAGAACTTGGAGAGGGAAAAGACTGATGTTCAGTTGCTAAAAGATGACCTTGCAACAAGATTAGATATATCTCTCCTTGAGATTAAAAAGTTGGAATCTCTCATTCATGTACTGGGTTCACTGTTGGCTGAAGTGGATAAACAAAGTTTGGCTTTCTTGGATAAGTTTGATCAGCTAAACTCTCTCTACGACTCTTGCTTTAAGTTGGTACAGCAGGAGAAAGACCTTGCTGCCATGCATGCTCAGAGACAATATGATCAACTTCATCATAAGTTCTTACAAATAACATCCGAGAAGGATGCATTGCAGTTGGTTAATCAGGAATTAAACAATAAGGTAACTGAACTTCAAAAAGCACTACAGTCTATGATGGCACAACTTTCAGAGGAAGGTCAGAAAGCAGGCGAAAGGATTCAGAAGCTGGAGTCAGAAGCAGAAATTTTGGTGTCAAAGAAGATTGAAACAGAGAAGTTGGTTTCCAACTTACAACTGCAAATCGAGACTCTTTCTGAAGCTTCAAGATCATCAGAGATCAAAATGGTTTGCAAGTTTATTTCAAACTTATTTTTGAAAATTTCAGCATGCAAAGTTTCTATATTAAGTGTGTTTTTTAATATCTCGCAGCAAAATCTACAGCTGAAAATTTCAGCATTGGAAAATGAGAATGAGAAGATTACAGAAAAATTACAAGAAGAGATGCAGAAAAAAATGGAAGAAATCAATGCTTTGCAAAAAGAGGGGGAGAAACGTGGAGAGCACATAGACTCACTGGAGAAACAAGTAGAGCAGCTTCACAACGTCTTAGAGGAAAAAGATCAGCTGATTCTGCATCATAAGGAACGAGAGACAAAGTTGCAAGAGCAAATTACAGAGGTTCTGGAAATAGATTTTATAATAGAATGCAGTTCGTTATAATAGTTCAATATCTTAAAGGTTCTATCTGTCATTGCAGAATCAAGTACTTTTGACTGCTGCTGAAAATAGACTTGTGGAAGCTAGAAAGCAGTATGACGTGATGCTAGAAAGTAAACAACTAGAGTTATCAAGGCATTTGAAGGACTTATCTCTGAGGAATGATCAGGTGCTACCTCTAACTACTTAATACGAAATGTCTGAGATCTGTACAAGTACCTTTAGATTGACCAAAGAATACATTTTGTTAGGCAATTACTGACATCTGGAAGAAGTATGAAGACGAGAAGCTGGAGTTTGTTAACATGGAAAAGGCTAAGGTTTGTCATTACATCATTTCTTGCAACATTAGTAGCTGTGAATCATGTTTGTCATCTTTTTGAACCTCCAGGCAGAAAAAGTTAATGGAGAAATGGAAGCAAAATGTGAAAAAAAGATTGCAGAATGCAAAGAAGAATCACAACAATACCTGGCACGGGTTCAGGAGGAACATGCTACTCTGGTATGTGCAGAAAGTGCCGCAAGCTTGACACTAAATTGTCAAACAATCTCGTTTAACAAATAATACATATGTTCTCACTCGTACAACAAAAATATCTCATTTTTTTCCCTGGAAGTATTATGAAATCATCAATCTTTAGGACTAAGTTTTAGACACTTGTCAACCTGGTTAAATGATAACGTAACTTCACTTCTTCTCGTTAAATCATTTCGTCATGTGTTGTTATCTAAGTCAGGAACTACGAGAAAGTAGCCTTAATGCTGTTTAAGGCTTAATGGAGCAGGAATTACTTTCTAAACCTTGAGCATAGCATTTTTCTGATTATTTTTGTTCTGCACCGGACCATGGTGCTCATTAGATCTTCACGGTTTAGCTTGCATTTCATCAGAAAACTATTTGACTGTCCTCCTGCATATATGTAGGTGAGTCGTATTCAGCAAGAATATGATAGGAAAGAAATGAACCTTAAAGCCAATCACAGTGAGGAGCTAAAACGTTCCCAAATTCAAGCTGAAATTAAACTGAAAGAGGTACATGCCATTCAGATTTGGTAGTATCAAAGTTTCCTTATGTTTCTAATTAGCCTTTTTTTTTATTTTGTATAGAAAATTACATCATTGAGGAACTTTTTTGTATAGAGAATTATATCACTGAGGAGCGAGCATGAAGCTCAGATGAGAGCTTTGAGGTGCGAGCATGAAGACGAGTGTACAAAGCTTCAAGAAGAATTGGATCTTCAGAAGTCCAAAGTATGTATCTTTCCGGTAACACAAAATACATTTTTGTGATTGTTGCAGTGCTTTCATTTTGATTATCTGCACAGGAGGACCGGCAGAGGGCTTTATTACAATTGCAGTGGAAAGTGATGGGCAATAAAGTACAAGAGGGCCAAGAAGTGAATTCAAAAAAGGTTTGACTTTGTGGATTTCTTTTTCCTGTCTCAGGTGCATGTGAATGTCTGAACTCTCGATGCATCATTATTAATATTTTTCAGATGAAACTACAATATATATTGTTTTTTTCTTCTTTTCGGAATGACAAATTAATCTTTTCTGATGCGGCATGTGCAATCAGAGACCTTTTTTCCCTCTATTTTCCTGACAATATTTGTGAGTGCTATTAATCTTCTCCACGTCCAAATTTTATGCTTCTATGTCTCCATCACATCCTCAGAGTTTATGCATGTAGCACAACTTTCATTTATACACTGACTTTGATAATACTGTTTCAGGATTACTCCATTTCCTCACATCACCGAAATTCTGCTGGTTCAAAGAGAAGTCACCAAACCCTCATAAGGCCAGAGGATGAAGAAAAGGTGAAAACACAAGTGACGGATTAATTAGCACCGTTCAGTAGTGCCTCTTATCTGGTTACCTCATTCTATTTTCTTCTCAGGATTCACCCTTCCTGAGAGCAACGGAGACACCAGTAGAAAAGTTGCTGAAGAAAGTAGATAATGTAAACACGGGAAGTGTTTTGAGTATACCTAAACATCATAAGAAGGTAAGTAATTCTGTCAGAATCTCCTCCCCCCCAGCGGTTCAATAGTTTTAACATTGGTGCGAATGGTATCTGATTGAGCTCATGCATGATCCTGATTATAAACTTGCTTCACACTGCAGGTTACTCATCATGAATATCAAGTTGAAACTGCTAATGGAAGGACAATTACAAAACGAAGGAAAACAAAGAGTACCGTCATGTTTGAGGTTTTTTCCTGGTTACCCCGTTAAATCTGCATACATAAAACTCAAGCTATGTGTTTTATCTGGGATATATGTTATCTGATGTTGAACTTTCTGCTTTATGACCAGGATCCAAGAAAACAGAAGAAGATGAATACACCAAAAGCAAACACCCCCAGGAGTATTGCCAAGGTGTCTGAAAGTTAAAATCAGTTATTTTAAATCTTCTTCATTTTATTTTTTAACCATCCATTTTAGTATATCATCTCTTTAAAGTACTCTAACAACCTTTTTAAAATACCGAGGGCTTGAAGAACTCCATATTGCAATTTAATAGACCAAGGATGTCATAGTTTTGCAGAACCATCAGATTATCAAAGAAGCACCTTATCATGAATCTAGATACTTGAGTTTTCGTGCTTTCTCTACTTTGAGCCTATTAAAAGTTTGCATGAGCTTGGTACTGGCTCACCAACCTTCCTTTTGCAACATCATTTTGGATCTCGCTGCTTCTTTTTTGTGGCCTAATCCGGGGCATGCTTAGCAGTAGAGGAACATGAATGTTGCAGTTTTATTTACCAACTCAAAAAAGAAAACTTCTAATGCTCGCTACAGAAATTTCATGTGCTGAAGATAAGGAAGTCCAGTTATGCTGCCTTTGCTAGTTCTGTCTAACCCCACGTTAGATGTTACTACCCGATATTGAAAAAAACCTTTGGTTAGACACTTTGTTAAAGCTAGATATACAAAGAATTGAACTGTGATTTCTGGTTTTTGGAAAAAATAAAATTATAAAACTGTAATGCTTTTTTATGCTTGGTAAATTTTGCGCGTGTAACATTTTTATAGCTTGTGCAGGGTAGGGAGCGGGCTCGTCCACGCCCTTCAAACATAGGAGATTTGTTTAGAGAAGGGTCGCTGGATCCATATGCAGATGATCCATTTGCATTTTATTAGAGGTATTCGCAATTTGCCACTCTCATGTCTCTCCAAACATATTAATTTTATTCTTGTGAATAGAATGATTTATCTGCATTTCTTTTGAACAGTTGCCCTTAATATCTATGAAGCTGTCATTTCAAGTAGACATGAATGATAATCTGTCATGAGATTGAAGTCTCTCTCTCCTTTTCTTTTCTTGTCTTTATTATTATTATTATTAATTTTTTTTTTTGAAGGGAATAACATAATGATTTCTCCAAATAATCGAAACATGAGAGCGGCCATGTTTTTCTTTCAGGAAAATTCTCTGTGGTTCAACTAGACTGCATCACTGTTGCGGATGGGCATTCATTGACGAGCATAAGGGATTTGGAGGGAAATGTTAATGCGTAAAGAAGATTAGATGTTACGCCATTCTTCTGAATTTCTGCTTACACTTGGATAGCTTTGTTAATTCCATTTCCAAACTAGTAGTAGTTGGTATATAAAGGCTTGCAAAATGGAAAAGGACAAAGCGTTTAGAGTCAATAAACTGTAACTGTTGGCTATTAAACCTGGTAAGAAGATTACGTGTATTTGGGACTTTTTCTCTCAGCCCGAATTTTACTATACATTAGTGCTTGTTTTCTTTTTCCACTTTTAAAAATTAAACCATGAAAGGTAGTAACGAGAAATGAGTGTCATGTCTATACTTTCATCCGTTACGATCACAAACAAATAAAATGCTGATGATGGTAATAAGCAGGACCCATTTCAAAAAAAAAAAACGACCAAAATTTTATTAGCATATTTTCTTATGACTGATCTCTTTTCTCATACAAATGATCAATGTAAATTATGTAATATGGACTATGGTTTTAACTGTCACTTCAATTTTTTTTAAACTAGCATATATACAAACTTGATAGCCAAGCAATCACTCTTTTTGGATAGTCGGATCCGATGCTTGTGTGTTCTTATCACGTGTGTGTGTGTGTTTGGCTAAAAGAGAATGATCCACAAGAGCGAAATGGATAGTCTAAGACACCTTAACACGAAATTAATAAGCAACATATTGTGATACGAATCCACCCAAATTTTCAGTGTCAAATGGTTACACTCTGTCTCTCGCCTCCAGATCACACGGTTACAATATGATCAAAAAGAAAAAGAAGAATGTGTCAGTGTCATTGACGGATTAGAAGAAACAAGCTCTTATTACTCAGGCGCTACACCAAAAGTACAGACGTCAGAATTCGATGGAAAATTGAAACAGAGGAGTGAGCATTTCAACGAAACAAAAAGCTTTTAAGAGAAACCAGATTCTACAATCTTCGAGAAGCACAAGTCAAAAATCAACATTTAAGTAATCAGAAGTAACTCGACAGAATGCAAGGCATCAGAGAGATCCAGTACGAGCAGCAGAAAGAAGGTGTAGAGACAGAATACCAGTACCAGTAGAAGAACAAGCTCGAATATGTCGCAGTGCTTCAACCACTTGTTCTTCAGACGCTCTCTCGCCACTAGTTTCTTCAAATCTGCAATCTCCTTCTCCAGCATCTCCTCTTTCTCCTGATCACAACCGAAAAAAGAGTAAGAGTGAGAGTGTGAGTGAGAATGAGAGAGAGAGAAAAACTTCTCGTCTTCACAAACATTGTCTGAATCTAAAGATAAATCATGTAATACCGTCTGAAAGCTGAGGCACCGATTCGCCGAAGACTTCACCGAAGATTTCACCGAAGAAAGCAGAAGTTCTATATTGCTTGGGTTCTCGATTTGCTGCGGTGTCGCTGATTCGTTCTTCGTCTGCGCCTCTGCTCTCTCTCTCTCCATTGATTTCAATCTCTTCAGCATCTCCTCCTCCTCCTCCTCCTGGATCAGAACCAAACAAGAGTTAGAGAGACAGAAACTTCTCGTCTTCACAGCAGACAAATCACGTTTTACCATCTCAAGGTTGGGGAGGTGACTGGCCGGAGATTTCAGCGGAGAAAACAGATGTTCGACTTTGCTTCGGTTCACGATTTGTTGCGGTGTCGCTGCTTCGTTCTTCGTTTGCGCCTCTGCTCTCTCTCCCTCCATTGATCGAAATCTCTTGTTTCCTCTCTCTTTGGGTTTTCAATTTGAATTTTCAGAGACGTATCCCTTATAAACGCGAACTGAGAGGAATTTGCCGCGCTTATTATAATGAAATATACATATATTTTTTGAGAAAAAGACCAAGGTCTTAAAATATTAATAATTTTGGAAAAAAAAATATTTGAAACAAGAGAATGTATAAAACAAGAAATACAATGACACAATGCAAATTAAAACTAAGAACTTTAATATTTTTAATCATCACATCATAAGCAAGTGAATATCTCGTTTAAATTTTAAAATTCATTGTTACTTTTGTTATAAGATGACTGGGGATTCCTAACAGAGTTGGAAAGGGGAGAGAACGAGTTGTTGCTCCCCAATTGAGGTTGGGACAAATAGAGGGGAAATACTTTTCGCCTATTCCATCCCACATATAAATAGGTTTCAAACATGATAACTCATGCTCAAATATTTACAATCCCATCTACAGAGTTAGTCTCAGTAGGATGTAGTCCCATTAGAATCACTCCATCCCACATATGTATTTAAGAAATAAATAATTACCCATCTGTTGATTTTTTAACATGTATTTTAATATTAGGCCAAACTTAATATTGTTCTCTCTACCTTTTTATTTTTTTATTTTTATAGTCATTGAATTAAATTGACTTTAGAATGTATTTCAACTTTAATATTTTGTTGTTACTAACTTATGGACACTTTTATCGATTGAATATTATGATGAGGATTAAAATTGTATATAAAGAAAGCATTTCAATAAGATTTACTGGCCCATTCCCGCCTTTCCTTAATCTGTAATGAGGACTATTTTGTAGGGAGGGGATGAGAAATAAGGATCCTTGCCCGGTCCCATCTGATTCCTAATATCCTAATTGATCTTATTTATAAATATATATATATATATATATATAAATCAAATCACCATAATATTATCATTTTAAGAATCATGATTCTAAGATGTAATTTTAAAAATATGCATTTAGGAGGGGAAAAAAACTGATTAAGGTGTAAAAACATAAAAACTTAAAATATATTCGGTAAAAAAAAAAATATCAATATGAATTTTATTTCGTTACTCTTGAAATTCTATACAATTTATAAAAATAAATAAATCATCTTATTTATATTTAAATTAATAAGGTTATGAATATTTAAAATTTGAATTTACTGTAGACATTTAAAAATGTAAATAACAATAAGTAGTTTTGAGTTGAAAAACAAAAAAGTTTGGAGATGTGTTTGGGATATGCACCCATATGAATCCTAAGATTTGATTTTAGTTTTTATTTCAAATTTTGAAGACGAGGATTTAAATTTTATGTTATAAATTTAATTATAATATTATGTCTAATTTACAATTGTTTTCACACATTTGCTTACGTTAAAAAAAAAATCATATCAAAATAATATATATATATATATATATCTGACAAACCCCATGATAATTAAGTAAAATCAATATCCTTTCCTCATATACTCTATGTAAGTAATTAAAAAAAAAAAAAAAAAAAACTCATTGTCTGGACAAATCTTCAGTGAAATGACAGGACGGCACATAGTTAGGCATAGGACAAAAATACTAGGTAAAATAAAATAAAATGAAATGAAATGGTAATAGGACTCTGTGTATTGGTTGCCCGAAAGCCAAGGGCGGCAAAAAGACTACTGTTGTGACTCTCAATCTCACGACTCATGAGAGCCTTGTTGTTGTTAGTAATCGTATATAAATGGTAGAGCCTCTTATGGTTTTCCTTCTTTCCTTAAAACCCCCGTCGATCGCGAGTCGAGTCCCGACCTCACAAACCCAAAACCCCCCACAAATATTCCCACCTGATTAGAAAGACCCATTTCTCTCAAAACCCACCAAGAAGAAAACCACACTCAAAACTCTCTCTCTCTCTCTCTCTCTATATATATATATATATATATATATCGGACTTGTAATGTGGTTTTGCGGCAGAAATGAGCGGTGAAGAATCTGAAACGTTTAAGAGCAATGTGGTAGTGAGACTGCCGTGCGATACTCCGGTTGTTGATGTCGAAATCAATCCTTATGTTCATGTGGTCCGAAGGCAAAGTCCCCTTCCCGTCTCTCCACACACTTTCACTTTTACCTGGTTACTTTCTCTTCCCTTTTGCCCTTAACTCTTTTCTTCTTTGTGTGTGTGGGTTTTTCTTGTTTATTTTTGTAATCAGAAGGTTAGGCAAGCTTGTGTTGTTGTATGTGAAAGAACTGCTGCTGAGAAAACAGGGGAAAAATTAAACTTGAGGCTTTGGTTACTGTGTTTTGTTGTGCATTTGTGGTTTCCATGACTAGATTTTACGCCAATACACACCCTTTGTAAAGTAATCGAACTTTTATGATGTGGGTTTTTTTTTTTTTTTTTTTTTTTTTTTTTTTTTTGGGGGGGGGGGGGGGGGGGGGGGGTGTGGTTCTATTTTAGAGCTGAGAAATTGTAACAAAGAATTCGACGTAACCTGGATTTATCTATCTTTTTATTTGGTTCTCAAGGTAAAAAAATGTAATTTTTTTCCCTTTCAAAATTACATGCCTAGAAAATTCCGGCAAATAGGTTTCTGATATTGGCAACTGTGAATTCTTTTCAAGCAAGGAAAGGGCAAAAGAATCATGTGAAACTGGGTTTCTTTCCTTTTTTTTTTTTTTTTTTCATTTTGTTGTTGTTGTTGGGGATGCAAAGTTCATTACTTAGTGAGAAGACAACAATACTTCTCTTATCTTTAGCAGCCATTGCTCAAAACATGTTACAATTTTCATATACAGGTACCGAAAGCAGATTAGTTCTTCTTGTCAAGCCGAGGTTCATTGTTCGATCCACCGTGACAAGTTAGCCACGCTTCAATGTTCCTCTTGTGTGACATTGAATCTACCAGTTGAGGAGAGTTACTATTGCTCTACGAGCTGCTTCATTAAGGCATGGAAAAAGCACAGGGTCTCTCATGATCGAGCCTATGAAACTGACAGAACCACAGATGAAAAACAGGAAGAGAACTCGGAAGCTGTGGCTCATGGCATGGTAACGAATTTATTATGGTTGAATGGCTCAAGGTTGGTTCTTCGAAATCTTATACACCCACATCAGATGATTGGGGTTTCCATTCTAAAGCTGGAAGTCGTTAGCTGTAGATTGCTCAACAGGTGCACCATTGGCTCCCGTAAAAGTTGTAGAGACAAATGCTGTGATCACTGCTCCTAATTGTGAGCCTCGTTGCATAATCAAATGTTTGCTGAATGGTGGGAACTTTGACACCAAAGTTCATTCTTCTAATAATGCGACATTCAGTGTGCTATCCTATAATGTCCTGCTGATGTGTGTGCTACTAGGGAAAGGTACAGCTACTGCCCCACATGGGCTCTTGTATGGGAATATCGCCGGCAAAAATTAGTCAATGAGATCATCGAGTATGATGCAGATATCATTTGTCTTCAGGAGGTGATGTTTATGCAAACAAACTGGTCCTAGGTTTGCCGTATTTCTTATCAACCCTCTAGCTTATTAGATTGCACCCTGTTTATTGCGCAGGTACAAAGTGATCACTTGAAAGTTTCTATGAACCAGAGTTGACGAAACATGGTTACTCCGTTATGTACACGAAGAGAAACCCCGGGTGGTATTGTTAAAATGTGACTCAACACTAATAGTCTAGAATTTAGTGTTGTGAAATGAATCTTATATCCTTGTGAAGCACATATAAACATGAATAGATAATAGATATAACATTTTCTTTCCAGTGAGTTTCCGTGTTTAGTTCTTTTAGTGTTTACCTCTCTCTTTTTGTTGTTGTGCTGTTCATTGTCAAATTTTAGGGACACGTATGACAATCCCCAAGTCTTCTGTTTTATAATTGAACTCTTTTAATATGTCAGGACGAGTTGGAAAACCCTTATAGATTCTGGGAAACTTCTAACCAATTTTTCGTTTAAATAAATTGAACGTAACTCTATATTAACACACACAAGCATTTAGAGTTAAAAGATATAGGTTTGCATTGAACTTTGGAAATTTTGACTGTATTTTTCTTACTATTGTTACCAGTTTGGATGAATGAAAATTTCCTTAAGTACAATTTCAATGAAAAAATAAACGGTGAAAATAGTAAATGGAGTTTGATTGAAAGGTACTTGAAAGAGTGGTTCTCTTGATGGTTGCAGACCAGTTGTTGCTGATAACCAGAATACTTTAAACAATGACCAAATAGCTAAGTGCACTGTGCACCCCAATTTACTTCTGCAAAAGATACAGCCACCAACCTTTTTCTGTGCCTTTGTCTAAGAGATCTCATTAGACTTGGTTAAACTTTTTAAACATTTAGTCACACCTAGATAACATGTTAATGGATATCTTGCAGCTCTATACAGCTAACAAGTTTGTAACTGATGGGTGTTGCCACATTTTACCGCCGTAAGCTATTCAAAGTGATAATGAACGTGAGGTGAGAAGTCTCTATTAACATACTCAGGAAGCAAATGTATGTGTAGTAATATATGTTGGAATGTGGTAATCTGACTTGCTTCCTGTAGGTTGAATTTGAGAAGTTAGCGGAGAATTTGGTTAGCTCATTGCCACCTCATCTTAGAGAAAAATATGGCCTCCGCCTGAAGAAGGTATTTACTCCTCATTTCATATTCACTCTTTACGTTGGTGATTCTCGTCTCAAATAATCAGTTTGCTGTATTACAAGTTCTCAATAATTTGGGAATATTAACCTCCTTAAACTTCATTTTTCAGGACAATGTTGCACATATTGCCGTATTAGAAACTTTGGACAGTGAGAGATTTCGTGATGTTCCTCAATCTAGAATTTGCGTGGTATTATTTCTGTTTCATTTTTACTATAAATTATTCCATTTTACTACGGGGTTTATATTGTTTATTCCGAGAGCGATGACGTTATCTTGGATTTTAACCATAGGCAAACACCCACATCCATGCAAATTCAGACAGTCCAGATGTAAAATTGTTTCAGGTGTAGTTTCTTATGTTCAGACACTTCTTTTTGTTGATTTTTCCCCCTTAAAGAATATATTGAATTTCGTTTGATGGAAGATATGGATTTGATTGTGTCTTTAGGTTGTGAGGCTTGTCAATGTACTTGAGGAAATTGTCCAGTTTCATACTCCTCTATTGATTTGCGGGGATCTTAACTCTCTTCCGTTAAGGTTAGTCTTAATGAAGTACCGCACACGAAAGACAATAGTATGTTTCTATATCCAATATTACACATGTATTTCTAAACTTGGACCCAAAAAAAAAAAAAAAAGTGAAAATTTGTAGGCCTTGGAAATTCAGAACGTTATCTTACTAATCACGATGTTCTTTATTGTGGGAATAAGGGAAACATAAATTGCATCTTTTTAATTGTTTTGCAGTGATCCTCATAGATTTATAGTTAGCGGCAGGTGTGATCTTGTTGATAATGAGATAAAGGAGCATTGGACATATTTAATCATCTCAAGATGCGACATTCATTGCCTCTGGTAAGGTCATTGTCTCCCGCCAAGTGCGTCCATTGCTTAGCTTAGGCTGGCTTTAGAGCCCGTTGGGGAGACATCTAGAGATGGTGTTTGAAAGTTGGATTGGAAATGTGAGTTTGGGAGGAAAACTTTTGAAAAAATTTTGTGATATAGAAAATTATGCACAAATTTGAAATGTGTTTCGGAAAAAAATATGCAAATGGATCTTGTCTTATTCGTCTCGTCGTTACGAGTATTTTGACGTAAAAATTATCTTTTTTTTTTTCACATTTGAAAGGAGAAAGTTATGGACTTTTAAAGTTTTGAATTTTTTGAAAAATGGAAGAGAGGAAAAGTTTGATGTAAATTAGGATTTTAAAATCTCAGATGGTGAAACACCATCTTCAGATGGCGCCCCAAATGGGCCCTTAATCGTGAAATGCTGCTATTGATTCACCAGATTGGTTGCTTTTTGTTTTATTTCGTGTTTCCGACTTCAGGGATAGAGGCTTCTTGTGCTTTGTTCTTTTTAATTTTGCTAACACTAGCTAGGTTTCGTTTCCAGGCAAGTGCATATGCATCATTTTCTCTTTCAGCTGGTAATGAGAAACCACAGCCAGACAATGACCGAGAGCTATGGAGCCTCTGTTCACCAACTTTACAAAAACTTCTCGGGAACTTTAGATTACATTTTCTACACAGTAATCTCACTGTTTTTGTCTGATTTGAATCCCATGTCAAACTTTACTGTTGTTCTCTCTTACACGGTTTGATGTATGTTGAAAAGTGTGTTTCAATTTATTTGAAAGTATTTTGCACATGTTAAACACCGTTGACTTCTGCTCTGGATTGTTAGGAAACGTTACTTGGCATTAGTAGCCTTTTAAATCTTTGCGGTTGACCCTTCAAGAATCGCTGCTTGTAAAGTTGCACTAGTACTTCAGTACGTTCTGATGTTAGTGATGAATGAACTATTTGATAGAATGAACTATTTGATAGTTAGTTTGCTCCTTTCGTAAGTTCGACCACCAACTGCATATGATGTTTTCCTACAGAGAACAGTTTGAGAGTTGAAGGTCTATTGAACCTGCTTGATCGTGAAACCCTCGGTCCTGGTCTTCCATCACCTGTTTGGCCATCAGATCACATTGCCCTTATGGCGAGATTTAGCCTCAAGCCACAACCTACAAGGTTGGGGACGGCAGTCCTTAGGATCTCCTCCAAACTCGTGGCAGAAAACAGCAGCTAGACAGTAATTACTTCTAGATTAACATTGGGGGGTGATTGAAAGATTAGCATATTGTTAGGTAGCATCTGTACATTTCTGTTCTTGGCGATTTCTTAGAGTGGTATATCAGCAAGCGGCGGCGGCGGCAGGGAGTTTCTGTTTCTTTAGGAAAGCTGAAGATGCATGAAGGATAAATATATCTCATTACATTTACCTAATCAACCAATATTTTTATCCACTGACCAATTTTGATGACGATATTGAAAACAAACTGGGGATTGAGTGAGTGATATGAAAGCTTATTAGTGGCATGGCCAACGCTGGGAAATTCATTATTACAAATTTTTTGTAGCTTGAGTTGAAGCTTGGAAAAATGGTCGTCAGTGACTTTTGTTTTTTCCCTGATGAGAGTTATTCCTTTTTGATGGTGGTGGGGTGTGCGTAGGGGTCTTTTTTTTTAAGAGAGTTATTACCTTGTTTTTACTCGTATGCTATAAAAAGGTCTAGGAGCGCCAAAAAAAAAAAAAAAAAAAAAAAAAACTTTGGTAATATGTCGACATATTTCACTACTTTATTATTCTCCCCTTTTGACTTTTAGTGATCAAGATTTTTTTAGTTTTTTTTTTTTTTTTTTTTTTTTCAAAAACATTATTTTCGTTATCTTTTGTAAAATTAGAGAACTTAATGTAGATCTCAATATTACAGGTAGATGTTACCAGGAAAAAAAATTACAAGCAGGCGTAAAATAAGGAAATTTCACTATAAAACCTCTTATTTTGTAATATTGATAGGAATTAGTTGTTAAAATAAAATTTCAACAATATGATAGATGATCGGAATATTTTATATTAGTAAATTTTTAAGATGGGTACTTGTAAATCAAACTGTTTAAAAATTAATTATTATTAAAATATAGTTTATACGGATAAGTCTTACTGAATTTCTCCCCCTAAACTAGTTTTGTTTTTTATTCTCTCTTTTTAGTGTCTTTGGACATGCAGTGACAAGTCAATACTTACCACCTAGACAAACTGCTTTTTGGTGGGGAAAGGGCGCCAAAAAACCAACGGCTATGAAAGCTTTTTTTTTTTTTGGATAATTGGAAATTCTTTCACCAAAGATACAGCCAAAACAGCAGTTCGCAAACGAAAGATTCTGCATTGAATATTGTTCTGTCGATCCCGATACATTACATGAGTATTTAATAACCATTGGATCAAACAACACGTTAACTCGTGGAATGAAACACACATTATTCATTAAACAAATGAAACCAAAATTTTCTTTTCTTTTTCTTTTTTTTTTCCCCGCTTCTACGGTTCTACCCCACCAATAATCTTTAAGAAATCATGTAATTTTTATCTATTTGCAACACAGCATTGACTTTAGTCTTAAAGTAATATCTTTTTTTTTTTTGGAGGAAAAATTAGTACTTTTGGATTATATACAAGTGTTGAGCTTGGTGGATAGGTAACGTTTAACTAAAATTCAATCAACTGAAAAATGAAAAAGGGCAAAAAAAAAAAAAAAAGAGGGGGGCGCTGTTGATCATTGTCTATTGACTACTTAAAAGGATGATCTATTGTTAACAAAATGTTTTTTTCCAAAAAAAAAAAAAAAAAAAAAAAAAAATCCTCTAATGACTCTTTAAGGATGGCCCTTTGACATTGTACTCTCCCGTAAGACAAAAAACATTAAAAGAAATAATAGGGAAAAAAAAATTCCAACCAGGCAACCATAATAAAGAAAAAAGCACACAATAATGTGGAAACGATTCAGATCGACATTGGAAAACGAAGCTAAAAAAATATATATATATATATCATTAGTAGTTTATTGTAGTTTTGATCAAATGCCAGGTGTCGCAATCTTATTGGGAGACTGTCCAATGAGTTTTGGTTCATCTATATATATATATATATATATAGAGAGAGAGAGAGAGAGAGAGAGAGAGCACGGGTGACATGCTCTGCCTTTCACCTGTGTCTTGAGCTTTTCAGTTTTCAGTTTTCAGTTCAGTTTTGAGTTTTCTCGAAAACACTTTTCTCAGCCTTTTTTCCCCCCCTCAGAATCTTATATTAGTAAGTTTTGTACAAAATGAACGGAGTAGAAGAATCTGATGAAGAGAGGTTCTTTGAATGCCAAGTGAACGTGACGCTGCCTTCGCGAACTCCGGTGGTTGGTATCGAATTCACTCCCAATGTTTTTCGTCTCCAGAAATCAGGTTCCTCTAATGTCCTTCAGCAAAATCTTCTCCGCTTTACCTGGTAATCTCTCTCTCTCTCTCTCTCGCTCTTCCTTTTCCAAATTCTATTAGGAATTTGTTTATTTGCTGAATATTTTGAATTTATGCCAACTAACACCAGTCCGTCTTATAAACTGTTATTAAAATCTTTTCTTTTGGTCACCTTTGATTGATTTATTTTTTTTTTCTTTGGATTTTGAAATCTCTGAGTTGCTTAACTGACATAGGTAGGAATTTCATGGATGATTTCCTTCTTGTGGTTCATTGCTTGTGGAAAATTACATAGAGTTCTCTTCTCTTTGGCACTTTGTAATTTAGTAGTTTTATTTTATTTTACTTTTTCTCTTTAAAAAATTTGGCCTACTTTTGACTAAGTAGGACCTGATGATGAATACTTTCAACGGTTCAGATTGATTTAATATTAAACAATAATTCTGAAAGTAATCGGTTGTAAGAACTATTGTATGTTTGTTCCCTTTCACATTATCTGTGGGAATTACAATATTTCCTCTCTTGTCTTAAGCATAATGTTGCTTTTACTTATACAGGTATCGAAAGGAGATTACTTCTTTTCTCGGCGAAGATCGGAATACTTGTTTCGTTCACCGTGACAAATTGGCCACTGTACAATGCACGTCATGTTTGACACTCAATCTACCCCTTGAGCAAAGTTACCACTGCTCAGCCAACTGCTTCATACAGGCATGGAAAAGTCACATGCTCTCTCATAGCCGTGCCCTTGAAACTGCAAGGGCCAAAAATGAAGCAGTGGCAGTAGCAACCGAACTCAGAAGTTGTGGCTCATGGTGTGAGAATGAAACACCGTTTATGGTTGAAATACCGTCTATGGTTGAACAATGGATTGAGGTTGGTTCGTTGAAATCTTATGCGCCCACATCGAATGATTTTGGTTGCATTCTGAGGCTGGTATCTGTCGCTGTGGATTGTTCAACAGGTACTCATTTGTCCGCCATGAACATCATAGAGACAAAGCCTGTGATTACTGCTCCTTATTCTAGGCCTCGCTGCTTAGTTAATTGTTCGCTGAATGGTTTCGATTTTGACCCCAAAGGTCAAGTGGCATTCAGCGTGCTATCCTATAATGTCCTTGCTGATCTTTATGCTAGGAGGAGCAAGTACAGATACTGTCCGCCATGGGCTCTTGTATGGGAATATCGCCGCCAAAAATTACTCGATGAGATCATCAAGTATGATGCTGATATCATTTGTCTTCAGGAGGTATGTGTGTGTGTGTGTGTGTGTGTGTGTGTGTATATGCATTTATTTTGTTTTAGAAATTATTCATGTGAAACTGGTGTTAGGTCTGCTTTATTGCACATCACTCCTCTAGCTTATACATTATACCTTGTTTATTGAGCAGCTACAGAGTGATCATTTGAAAGTTTCTTCGAACCAGAGTTGGCAAAATGTGGCTACTCCGCTATGTACAAGAAGAAAACCAAGGAGGTATTTTTGAAATGTGCTTTTAGTAGTAAGTTTTGCGCGTTCTCTGTTTGATACTAGAACTCTTTTTTATGTTAAGTTAATAGAATCTGAACGACCATAATAGATCGCTAAAAATTTTAGAAGCAAATCTTTCGTCAACTTAAGTTTCTCATGAGTTGTTCTAATACACAGTAACCCTTAAAGTTTAAAGAGAAAAGGCTTTGCTCTGATGGAGATGATTGACAAAAATTTGCATATGATTATTACTATTGGAGCAGGCAAAGATTTCCTGAAGTCATATGTTTTTCGTGGTTTCACCTACTGAACTCAATACAATTAACAAATAAGTGCCTAAGTGCACCGAGCACCCTGTGTCGTGGCTTAAGCAATCTTTTGTCGACTTGGTAAACTTTATTAAGAATCTGCCTAAAGTACCTAGGTATAACACATTGAATGAATATCTTGCAGCTCTATACAGCTAACAAATACATAATTGATGGCTGCGCTATATTTTACCGCCATACACTATTCAAAGAGACTGCGAAATATGAGGTGAGAAAGTCTTCAAAAATTAAAAATAAAAATAAAATTAAGATATAATCATGTTGGCGCAGAGATAATCTGAATTGCTTCCCTGTAGCTTGACTTTGACAAAACAGCATTGCCCTTTGTTGAAGCACTCGAACCTAAGCTTAGAAGTGAAGGTAGCTTCCGTCTATTGAAGGTACTCAATTCTCTTTTAGTTTTCTTTTCTCTGCACCATCAATAATTTGTTACATACAAGTTTTGACAAGGATTAAAAAGAGGGAATTCATTATATCGCCTTCTCGTTCTTCATTTTTCAGGACAACATTGCGCTTGTTGCTGTATTAGAAACTCTAAACAATGAGAGATTTCACGATATGTTCCCATCTATAATTTGTGTGGTATTATTTTATTATTATTTTTTTCATTTCACGTACCAGTTTGTTCTTTTTAACTCGGGGAGTGGTGACATGGTCTTGCATTTTAACCCTAGGCAAACACCCACATCCATGCAGATTCAAACGTGCCGGATGTGAAATTATTTCAGGTGCACTCTAGAATGTGTAGATCACTTCCTTTTGTTTTTATTAATTTATTTGCGAATAATAAGTTGAATTAATCTTAACGAAATATGGGGATTTGATTGTGTCCTATTGCATGACCTAAGGTTGTTAGCCTTATCAATAAGCTAGAAGAAATTGTCGATCCTCAAATTCCTCTATTGATTTGTGGGGACTTCAACTCTCTTCCGTCAAGGTTAGTCTTCCACTACAACAATGAAGTCCCCATCGAAAACACTTTAGACAATAGTATTTTTCTGTGGGAAAATTTGTTAAAAATTATCTGATTTAACGTGATTTCTTTCTCGTGGGAAAAACAGGAGGGATAACTTTTTTTTTTTTAAATGCTGTCTCAGTGATCCTTATAAATTTGTGGTCTCCGGTGGCTGTGATCTTGTTGATAATGAGAAACATGACCCTTTGGGGATATTTAAGGGTCGTAAGCTTCAGCACTCGTTGCATCTGGTAAGGCTGTTATTTAGTGTCAAGTACTTCCACCGCAAAGCTTATGAACACAACCCTTCAAGCTTTGGCGTTAAAGTTGAAAAGCTTCTTCTGTTTTGTTCTTTTATCTACTAACACTAGCTAGGTTCTTCTCCAGGCAAGTGCATATGCATCATTTTCTGTTTCGGTTGGCGTCGAGGATCAACTGAATAAGATGGACGGGGAGACTAAGGAACCGCTGTTCACCAATTTCACAAGAAGCTTTTCAGGAACTCTTGATTATATTTTCTACACAGGTACTCCTTAGTATTTTGTCTGATATGCATCAAGCTTTGAATTTCTTACCTTTCTTGGTCTAATATGGTTAGCTGTGCCTTGAAAAGTGTGTTTGAATTCATTTGAAATTGTGATTTTCTTCCATATTAACCAACCATATGATATATTTCACGCATGAAATAACCTTTTATCCTTCTGCTAGTCTGTACTGCAACATTGAAGATGCATATATTAATTAAAATCCACTAAAAGGCTGTTGATGCATGTGTTCAGGATTGTGTTTATCAATTCACAGACGTTTTCTTCTCGACAAATTCGACTTGCATATAAGACTTAAATTCGATATCCTTTATTTTTCAATCTTTGAGTACCTCTCTAATTCATTGTTTGTTTTAATAAGATCCTGTCAAATATTGTGATGAGTGAACTATTTTGCTAGTCTGCTAATTGCTTATGATGCTTCCCGCAGTGAACAGTTTGAGGGTTGAAGACCTATTGGAGCTTCTTGATCGGGAAAGCCTTCGTCCTGGTCTTCCATCCCCTGTTTGGCCATCAGATCATATTGCCCTCATGGCGAGATTTAGCCTCCAGCCACCACCTATTGGATTAGGACATTGCTTGCTACAACATCCTTTGAAATCGTTTAACAAACATCATCTAGACAATCTTTACGATACTTTCCAGGGCCAATTGCAAAGTTAGTTCATTCTAAATACTATCTTCCACTAGATTTTTGGGAACGATGAAAAGTACGCCTTTTGTTTGCTAAAAAAGTTTACCAAGTTCTAGTCATTTTTGGACTGAAAAGGCAAACAGAAGCCCCTGGTTATTGCTTTTTCAGGAAAGCCGAAGATGCATGAAGGAGACGCATCTCTTGCCTCGTTCTTTATAGTTGGGCCCTTTTAAGGAGTCTCATTACATTACCTAATCCAAACTAATACTTTTAACTACTAACCAATGTCGATGACGACATTCAAAAACTTTCTTTGTTCCACTCTATCGTTGTCATGTAACACATGATGGTACTCAAACAAAAAAAAAAAAAACAGTTAGAATTCATTATTGCTCACATGATGGTTGTTAGGTGCTAACTGTGGCCATTCCTCCTCGTTCACTAGTTCGAACATCTTCTCTACTATCTTCGCTATTTTCCCATTTTTCTCTTCATTATTGGTCAGAAAAAAAAAATGACCATTCTTTTTTTTTTTTTTTAAACTAAACTTATTCATATATGCACGTAAATCTACGATATGCATGAAAAACTTGTGCTGAAGATTAGAAGCCGAAAAATGTATAATTTCCCACGGATGATATTTCGGTATGTGGATAAGGCTGGATGAAACTGAGGTCACAGATTGAAGATAAACCAAATTGGGCATTTAGTGAGGTTGAAGCGTACAACACTGTGTAAGCTAATTAATAGGAGGACCAATGCTGGCTGGAAACTTCATTATTACAAGTATAAATGTTGCAGCGTTCACCAATATTTTTTTGAATGTCGATTTATATTATTCAGTGTCAACTGTCAACTTGTTCTAGATTTACTTCTTAAGACGTGTGTTCCTGAGACTTCAATAACTTTAACATTTTCTTCATGAGATGAGTCTTTTTTTTCTTCTTTATTTTCCCCCCTAATTTTTTCTCCTTGTCTTAATAATGCTACCGTGATAGCATTAACTGTGCATCTGATGAAAGAAAGCTGGTTTCAATCTTGTCTACTGATTTCTGCCATAATGATGCAGTAGTGAATAGTAATAAGTAATGCTCTAATAAATGTGTGCACAGTATCAGATTATGGGACGAACCAAGATAATTCAGGTTGTTTATCAACTCATCCAAACTCATCAATGATCAAGAAGAGTGAGAAAAGCAAACAATAAATCAACAAATAAATTCAAAAAAAAAAAAAAGAAAGAAAAAAAAAAAAGAGACAAATTCGGAGACTGGAGGACAATAATAAACTTCAATCAGAAACAGACGAGGAGACAAATTTAGGATGATAAGTACTGGTATATTTACAATATATATATATATATATATATTTATGGTTAGTTCATATTTTACTAGAGGTAGAAAAACTATGATAAAGCCAAAAACTAGTAAGCCTACAAGCAAGAGTACTACTCTCTGCTTTCAAGAGAGACAAAAAGAAAAAAGTGAAATACTAAAAAATTAATGTGACAAACGACAGTTAAAAAAAAAAAAAAAAAAGAAAAAGAAAAAAAGGGTCATATTCCTAATTACTTTTAACCCAGCCGTTTGTGAAAGCACGATAAACTTCTACTACTACTACTACTACTTTTACTACAACTAGGGCTTGACTTGAATAAAAGTTGAGGGGCTTGTCTCAGGTGGGTGCACAAACTTGCAATTCGGGCACGCCGGCGAGGACTTGCACAACATCACCAGCATGTGGCACCTCATGCACACCGTCGCCACCATCTCTTGTTGATCGGCTTCGAAGGTCAGCCACGACGGACAACTACTTCTTGAGCTAATACTACTACTACTCTTCTTCTGCTTGGTTGATTCTATTGAGAGATCAGAGAAGGTAGTGCTTGAATTATGCTTGGAGAAATGGTCTTCGGCGACTCGGTTTTTCCCTGGCGATTCGCTTGTCGTTAAGTTCAGCTCTAGGTCTAAACTCATATGATGATGATGATGATCGTTCGGACTTGAAGGCTCTGGGGTAGAACTTCTTGGATCCCTGGATGTTCTTGTTTGTGTCTTTGTGTTGTAATAGTGTATTTTCCCGGACTGCACATATACATACATAAATATATATATATATATATATAGCACATACATGAGCTGAGACATAGGAAAACATGTTACAATTCATGTTCTATATATGCATGTAAATACACACATGATATATATATATGATCATATGCAATTTGCAAATTCAGTTCTATACAATATGCACGTAAATACTCAGATATATATGTGTTTGTGTGTGTGTGATGAATATATATGTGTATATATATATATATGGAGGTAATACCTGAATATCAAGGCACCTTTGCCACTCAGAAGGCAAGGGAGTCTCAAAGTGTAGCTCAATATCAGCCATGAAATTCCGAGCAACTGCTCTGGATCGTTTCTCGAAAACTTGCTCCCGACAATCATAAAGCTCTTCCCACTTCCTCTTCTGCGACGAATTCTCCGAATCGGGACTTGCCTTCCTTCGATTCGGAGAGAAGCCCGGAGATTGAAGGGACACCATAGATTTAGCTACCTTTCAATAATAATTCTTAAAACGTTTTGATATATATATATATAGATGTATATATATAAAATTAAACTGCTCTGTTAAGTCACAGAATGAGATATCAGAAGTTTGGAAAGAGTTTTGGTGGTTATATAGGCCCTGAGAGTTTTGGATATTAACTGCAAGGGAGAATCTAGTAGTAGCTTGGGGAGCAAATTTTATAAAAGAATTATTATTTTTTATTTTTTATTTTTTTTAACTTTTGAATATGGTAGAAAGAGCTTAAAAAGGACATGCCCTACAAATGCATGACGTGTTTGCCAAGTTGGCTCGCTAGCTCATAAAAGCCTAGGATGTGAAATTTTAACCAACTCCAAACTTTGCTCTATTTCCCAATTTTCTTGAAAAATGTTGCTAGCTCACTCTTTAGTCGTACTAGACATGCCATACCACCTGATCTTGATGCAACCGAAGTCATACTCGACTGCTTAAAAATCTCAGGGTTCGTCTTTGGTCCTGTCCGACACTGTAATATATAAAAGTAAAAAGACGTAATAAGTTTTTTTTTTTTTTTTTCTGTATTGTTACCCGATTATTGTTATATGAAACATATATCATGTTACACTCGCAAATTAAGAATCGAAATAATATTATGACAAATCATCTATATAAAAGGGATTAAGCCGAGCCGGTATTGAAGCCTGAAAGCGCTTGGCTGGCTGGCTGGCAAGTTTAGCTAAGCTAGAACTAGAAAGTAGAAGCCAAACTAATAAAGTAGTTCTATTTTTTCTTTTTTTTTTTTTGGAAGGGTACTTATTGTTATTAATAATATAATGAGAGGCGGTGAGAGAGAAAAGGAGAGAGTAAAGGAAGAGGAAGAGGTGCAATAGAAATGGGGTCATTAAATGAAAGGAGTCTGTATACAGTTGAACAAGGGTCTTGAATGCCTACTGAAAAACTTTAATATACACACAATAACTCCAACTTCCCACAATTGGTTTCACTCAAAAGAACTATAACAACTTTTAAAGCTCTCAACACCCTCCCTCCCTCTCCCATTAAAACAACCACATCCCATGAGCGCTGTGAAATAGTCACTACCAAAAAATATATATATTACCAAATATTTCAAGAATTCTGCGATACGGTATTAGAAAATACCTCATCGATCATATTTTATTTAATCTGATATATATCTAATATAATTAACGATTCATAAGTATGTCTTACACATAGGTCATAAATTCGCGCGCACACGCTTTTATAGCTCTCGACACCCTAGGCCATTAAACCAAGCATGTCCTATATCTATATGAACATGTTTACAAGCAACCTTACCCTACAACTTATATGCCCCAAAATACGTACGCCTCCAATTTGTTCCTAGCAATTAATTTATACAAATATATTTATTAATTTATATATAGTTTGTTTTGATGATTCTATATTAATTAATTGATGTAAATCATGAATAAATGGTCTTGGTACAAATTCAGAACAACAAGATTGGATTGCAGTCACAATATTTTTGCATGTGTATTATGAGAAATGGTAAAGGCTTAACAAAGCATTAATTTAATTTCTTTTTTCCCAATTTCGTTATTGAATTAATTCAAGACCCGTGATACAGATGATTTTGTGTTCAGTCACATAAGGACAGCAAACAGCAAAGAAAAGGCTGTTCTCCAAATAAGGGATTTTCCGGGAAAATTCCTTAGTGAGGGAAAAAAAGATCTAGGACACAGATTAAGTATATACAACACAGTGAATGAGTGTCGTTAGCCAAATATATATCACCAACCATATATAAATTGGCGAGGGACCCTAAATAGACTACACAGCTAATGACATAAATACCAAGCCATTTTATTGCTAATGGCCAATGGAGTCGGGTCACAAAATACTGTTTTCCAAAACTGAGGGGTATTTTTGTCTTGTAGCCACCAAATTGAAAATCTAAGAGAAAAAAAATTAATTTAGGAAAAAAGTTTATTAAAAAAGGGTTAATAGCTCGTCTGGTCCTTAATCTTTTAACATATTTGCGAATTGTTTTCCTATTTTTTTAATATTTAAAAGATTCTTAAACTCTTTAAAATGGTGCAATTTGATCAATTTTATTAAAAAAGGAAAGTTTAAAAATTGAATGGAATAGATCGAATTTACAACACATAAGTTGAATCATGTAAATTTTTTACTTAATTACCCTTTAATAGTAAATCATCTCTCACTACTATGACATTTTTAAAAAAATATTTTAACCTTTTTTTAGTTAAAATGATCAAATTGTACTCTTTTAAAAAATCTAGAGATCTTTTAACCACATAAAATAATTTAGGACCAAATCAAAACTTCATAAAAAAATTAAGAACCGAACGAGCAGTTTATCCTAATAGAAAAATAAATAAAAGATAGGGACCCAATATATTAAAGGCATAAAAGAAAGAGGGGAGTTTCAAGTAGTCCACCTGCCTTCATTAACTCATCTTGAATTCACTTAAATGCAGAATTTAAGAATTCAAGGGGGATGCCCATTGAAAGACCCTCTCTCTCTCTCTTCAACATCTTTCTTTGTCACTTGCATCACTGGTTTGCCTTCCTGTTTTAATGCTCTCAACCCACCTCTCCTTCCCTTCATTTATGTTTTTCTCTCTCTACTTTCTCTCTCTACCCTCTCTCTCTCTCTCTCTGAAATATTTAATCAAAGTCACGAAGTTTCAATCACATAGCCATTATAGGAAGGCCGAACCGTGTCAGAAACCTACTCTAATCACCAATAATTCCATGGTTAAAACGCTTCTTTATTATTGTTATTTCAAATTACACCAAGTATTTTATGAGTGTGTCCTACCTCAAGAAAAAAAAATATATATTGAATTAAAAGCGCATGGAAAAATAAAAATATGTATTATGGAGAGACATGGGCATTTGGACCGACAATCAGATATGTGACACGTTTATTACAAAAACTAAAATTTTTCATCTCTTGATGAGAGAGTTGTTGAATCTATTTGATTTGACCAGAACGTCTAACCATGACCAAAACTGTTTAATAATTCTGCAAGCGACCACCAATATTAATCTTTGTTTCCAAAATGTACCCCCTTTTGCTGAAAATATATTGCATTCATGTTTGGATAAGAATTTTTTTGGACAGAATGGAAGCAAAGTTTATAAACATTTTCAGCATTTGTTGGGACTTGGGATTATATGCATCTGTATATATGTTGCAGTGAAAATTTGGATGCCAAAAAAAAAAAAAAAAATGATGTACGTTAAACTTATGTTGGGGGGAGTTTTGCTGTTCCATTATGGCTGTGATGTAAGATTGATAGTCCTATTTAATGACTTTTCAATATAAGACCAAGGAAATAAAAGAGCAATATCTATTGCCTAGAAAACAGTGATTTCTCTCCCAGTCTGATGATCAAAAGGGTAGTCACTCTCAGGTGGTTTTTGAATAAAAAATTATTTTATGATTTCCTTTGCACAAAATAGATTGCACAAGGGTGTGCATTATTTGCATGCATGGTGAAATCTCATTTATTTTTTGGAGATTTTTCTGATAGGACATTAAAAAAAAAAATTACTGCAGGTAGAACATAGGTTTAAGGAGTCTACAAGTTTTGTCAAACTTCGATAAATTTTTTTTTTCAAAAATGAAGAAACATATCTAATGTAATCTGACGATTAAAAAAATGATAGGATTGTTTTTATATAAGATTTTTCTTTTTTAGCTGAAAACTTTGTCAATAAAGTCGGTGCTAAAAGCTAAAAGTGGGCAAACCATGCATTATATCAAATGGGTTAAGACGTCAAATACTAAACATGTAAAGCGTGAAGAATTAATCTATGTACAGTAACTTGATACACCCCAATAGTAACCTACACGATTTTTAGTATTAAAACGTATCAAAATGTTCACTTATTATAGACTTTACAGGCTAGTTTGAAAATAAACGATTATAACATATGTCTTCATCAAAAAATTAATTCCGGTAGCGCTGTTACATTGAGGTACCATTAACAACAACCATAATACACATATATATATATATATATATATACGTATAGCTAGATCGTTGTATGTATTGTACAAATTAAAAACTCTCTGCGATGAGTTTAAATTTTCTTGTCGGTGTACAGCCTCTGCGGAACAACTTACAAGATACGTAGGACCAAAATTTACAACCTTCCATGATTTTAAAAGCCGAAAGGGAGTGCAATTACAAATTTATTTTTTCACGAATAGTTAGTTATGTTTGATGTACGTGCTTTCATGCAAAAATGGGTTTATTATGGGAGTCCCACCTTTCTGAGCAGCACGATATAAGAGTACAAAGAGCCTTGCCGTAGCTAGTTTTCGTGAGCAGTAAACTGTTTCTGGCTTGGTTGTTGAATGCAATTTGCTTTTGGGGGTCATGTTGTGAGGTTATAATAAAGACTGCTTCCTCTTATAGTCGTACATCTACTCTTAAGGGGACTTCTACGGTAGGACCTGAAAAAACGCATTATTGATAGGGTTATGTTTTTCAATCATCAGTATCAAAAATTGTATGTTTTGTATATAGATATATTTTATAATTTTGACACGATTTTAAGCATATTCAATAATGAAAAAGCATGCACTTTATAGGAGGATCCAATTTCAAACTTCTACTTGGTGCAATTAGATCAGTACTTTTTTCGTTTTGCATATATTGAATGAATCTAAGGCACTTTTTTCAAAAGGTACTCTGACTTTAAAGAGTTTGATTTATTAAGGTTTACACTATAGATCACAAAAAGCTATTAAATTGATTATAGAATGGGGGATCATTCAAATGCCTAGATAGAATACCACGTTTTTCTTTGCTAAGTCAAATTTATACCTAAATCATAGTATTAAGTTAATTGTTGGTTATAATTTAGTTTATTTAAGGTAGAAGTCAAATTAAACTTTGTGTACCATGAGAAATGTGGTTTAACCGTTTAAGAAAGTTAAATCACAAAACACTATAGTTATTAATAATTACGAGAATAACCTGACAATATGCATGCATTAGTTTAGTAAGTTTGAGTTGAAGTTGTTTGACATTTAAAAACTAGTTAAAAATTTTATTGACTTTTTAAGAAAAAACAAAAACAAAATTGGGCTAAATTTTTTTGTTTTCATGAATTGGTAAACTAAATGGAAACTAAGCCTCCATTTGGTGTTTCAACTCCAACTTAAAATTTTCATCTTAATGTTTATCTTTTTTAAAAAGTCAACAAAAATTATCACTAATTTTTGAAAAATTTACCAACTTTAATTTAAAAATTTCAATTCTAATTGACGAACTAAACACACCATATATTTGAACTCAATGTGAAGTTTAAATCTCTCGTCTCAGATTACCCACAAAAAAAAAAAAAAAACTAGGGATACTGAGAGCATTTCTTTCTCTATTACATGATTAGATTAGCAAATGAAATCAAGAGTAATAATAATATTATTATTATTATGTGGTTCTGGGAGCCCAAGAAGCCTGTGAAAGCGTTATGATTGTACTTGAATGATTTGGACATTTATTAAGCCCTAATAATTCGCCGCATTGATTGGTCAACCCTTAAATGTCAACCGTGCATATCTCCTTTGTAGCACTTGGGCCCTCCCTTCCCTTCCTCAGCCCACGGCTCGTTGCCTTTTTTTTTTTTTTTTTTTTTTAAGGAGTTGTCAAATATATTTTCAAGTTTTCAATTCATAGCCCGACGCATCACATGCCTTCACATAAGTTTCATTCTGCACCCTGCCAATCACTTAAAGTTTATCAATTCGTCTGTTAATTTGTTTGTTTTGTTTTGTTTTGTTTTTTTGTTTTTTTAACTTAAAAGTGGATATTCAAATTTTGTACATAAGTTGGACGTACTATAACTACTAGATTATGTCTGCAAATTAATTTATTATGTCAAAAAAAGTGAAGTAACTTTGATAGAGTGTTTTTCAGCATCTCTAAATCATGGTCTTAATGTTTATTTATTGCCGTTTTGGCTTTTACCGGCTGCTATCCTTCTATTTATGTATAGAGTTTCTGTACTTGTCGTTTATAGTTATTGGCCTTCGATGTTTAGTTAGCCTCCGTTTAGTATTCAAGTTTAATTCCAACTAAATTATACTTTTTTATCTCAATTTTTTATCTTTTTTTAAAAAATTAATTATATTTATAACTAGTTTTTGAAAAGTCAACAAACTCTAACTAACTTAACAAACAAAGGCTTAATTTTTTGTATTAATATCGTTGAATGTTATCACTTTATTGTTCCTTTTATATATATCTTCTAATTTCTTATCATTATTTATTATTACAGATATTTCCATGTCTCATTCGTCCTCAAGACATGATCATGATCTGCAGCTTGTTATAGAGACGAGAACCTACTTTTCTTCAAAAAGGGCAACGACATGTTGTCATGTTGTTTCTGGTCTGTCGTTTCATTTTCAAACACAAAACGACATGCCGTATTATTTCAATGTTGTTTTTCCTTTTTTTAGGAAACGACATTGCAGTTTTGTTAAAAATATCCTGTTTGTTAGGAAGGAGAAAACGAAAATTTCGCTCTTTTTGGTAAGAAAAAAGGAGAGTGAAAAAAGAAAAAAAAGAAAAAAAAAAAACCATCTTGTTGCTCATTAAGATCATGCCGTTTTCTTTCTCTCTCTCTTTGTGGGGTAGACTTTTACTCACTTTCGCTCTTTTTGAAAGGAAAAAAAAAACTATAGATAGAGGGAAAAAAAAATATTTATATATATATATATATATATATTGTCGCTTGTTAAGAGCTTGTCGTTTAATTTCCTTTTGCCTCTTGGTAGATTTTTCACATTTATGGAAGATGATGACACTGAAGGACGACCACTTGCTTGTTTATCAAAAACTACGTGTCGTTTACTTGTCTACAAATTGACAGTGAAGGAAAACGACTTGTCGCTTAATCAAGCGTTTTTCATAAATCAATGCATTGTCATTTTTGTTTAATTAGTTAGACACTAGTCGTTATTTTGTTGTACGATAAAAACAACACAAAGATGTAACAACATGTCGTTTTCTCACGTATTGTATGATCACTTGCAAACGACTTGTTGTTTAAACGTCGTTTGTTTTATCATTTTTCTCCTGCCATAACAAACCCTGTCTTGTTTATTCAGAGGAACCGACACCAGCTCAGTCATGACATTTGGTATTGAAAACGACATGCCGTTTATCGTTTCTATAGTAGGTCGTTTCCTGTTTCTGTAGTAACACAGTGCACTGAAACATAGTTTTTGTCCCACATAGTAAAACTACACATGATGAATACAATACAATATAACTTGTTACCATCTACATTCATTAAATCTTGGAAGTGTAAATACATGGTTATATCTTGCTTGTCTCCTCCAATTAAGTCTCTTGATAACTTGTTCACTGAGAATGTCCCTGAGGAGTACCTTGAACAAACCGACCCCAGTACCAATGCCGCTCCCACACAGCGTACATCGAGTCCAAAGGAATTCCTTTTGTCTCCGGCAGGAAAAGCGCAACAAAGATGGTCATTGCGGCGATCCAACCGGAATAGAACAGGAATGTCCCATACTTGAAGTGGCAGAGCATTGTCAAAAATGTTTGGGACAACACAAATGTAGTACCAAAGTTGACAGCAACGCTGATGCTCTGGCCCGTTGGTCGAATTTTCATGGGAAAGATTTCACTTGGAATTAGCCAGCTTAGAGGACCCCATGACCATCCAAATCCAGCAGCGTAGATGCACATTAACACTAGCACCAAGATGGCGTAGCCCTTGGAGATGTGCCTGGTCCCCGAAACGCCCGTTGTTGCCGCTAGCACACAAGCCACCGCAATCTATTCACAAAAAATGGTAAAAAAGTACTAAACATCCTAAGTGTTTAGCTTTGATAGTACTTGATCATATTTTATAATATGATTTCCTTCGTATGACAATGTATGATTGAGTAAATGTCGCGTCGTGTATATGTCTATGATAAAATTTGAAGAAGAAAAACTCGGAGCATAACTTGAATAATTGAGTTGGATTAGATGCATTTACCTGACATACAAACATTTGGATCCCACCAGCCAAGAACAAAAATCTCCGACCAGATCGGTCGACTACAAACGTAGACACGAGGATTGAGCAAAGATTGACCAAACCAAGAATGATTGAGGCTATTAAAGCCGAATCGCTTCCGAATCCAACAGATTGAAAGAGCACCGGTGCATAGAAGGCAATGATGTTGATCCCAGTGACCTGTTGAAAGAAAGGTATGGCAATTGACATAACGAGGTGAGGACGGTATTGCCTCTCAAATATGGTCACGAAGGGCTCTTGATTGGCTGCTTTGGCGATTTCGCTGCACTTCATAAGCTCAGCTAGCTCGGCTTCCACGTCAGAGAGTTTGCCTCGGACCTTGACAAGCGATTCTTTGGCTTGGGATAGTTTGCCACGCTCCACCAAGCTGCTGGGGGTGTCCGAGATTAGGAGTGCGCCTATTGTCATGATAGCGGCAGGGACCACGGCGAGGCCAAGGGAGAGCCGCCAGCCCCACGTGCGCTTGGCTGTGCCGTAGTTTATGCAGTTGGCTGCCACCACCCCTATTCCGATGAAGAACTGAAAGCCCGTGTTGAATGCGCCACGCCACTTGGCAGGCGCTACCTCGGAGAGGTAGACTGGAGTTGCCTATAACAATAAAAGTGTCACATTGTTGCCTAATGCTAGATTATATTAGAAAAACTCAGATAGATATTTTGCAAATTTAACCTTAGTTAGTAAAAATGACTAGTTTTGGACGCTTTTAACCAAAAAAAAAAGGGTCCGAATCGCAGCTTTTTCAAAAATTAGGGATCAAACAGGCAGTTTACCCTAAAAAAACGTTTGAAGTAAGTATTTTTGAGCCCGTGATAAAGCAAAAAAAAAAAAAAAAAAGTGTTCTGTTGAAGAAGGGAGATGCAATAGTATTTTAGTCCATTATGAGACATTAAGGACTTACTTGGTTAGTAAAACCAACCCCGAGTCCGAGCAAGATACGACCTAAAATGAGCATCGTGATGTTGGCAGCACCACCGTTAATGGCAGCACCAACAAGGAACGTGCAGCCACCCAAGACCATGATATTCCTGCGGCCCAACACCGCAGTTAGGCGGCTAGCAACGAGTGATGCTGCTAACCCGGCTATGTAGAGTGAGGAGGTGAATGCGGTCAAAACTTGGCTATCATACATGCAGTACATGTTTGTTTTGGCTTCGGCCGCCTTCCTCAGTACTGATGGGAAAAACTTCTTCAGAAATGGTACCATAGTCGTTACACCACCTGAAAAAAGATTGTCAATAAAATGTAAATTTAAACACAATTTGAATGAACCGAGGGCTTTGGTTGGTTCTCTCTACTATGAATTCTTAATTTTGTTTATCTTTTAACTTTTTTGGCCGCCAATTGGACTTCTTCATGCATTCAGAAAACGGTGACAGAGCTTGTGTGTGTGTGTGTGTATAGATTATATTAATAATAAAAAAAAAGGAAGGGGCTCTAGCTTCTTCAGAAACTAGTGTTGATAGATTATGGACCAGCTTGGGATTGATTGATAATACCATAGCTCACTGAACCTTATTAAAAGTGCTCGTTTGGCTTTTTTTTTTTTTTTTTTTTTTTTTTTTTTTTTTTTTAATCCAAAAATCGATTTGACATATAAATGAATTCATTCTTTTGCAAAAAAATTGATGTGCTTGTACAAATATTAATTTTGAGAAGCAAGGAAGATGTTGGTTTTTTTTTTTTGGATAATAATTTTCACAAAAACTCAAAATAAAAAAGTCAATATTCCTAAATTGACCATGCAATAAAGCATGCCAACATTATCTTATCATTTGTTAGAGAGGCAAATTAAGGGGAAATATATATATATATATATATATATGCGTGTATATAGTGTAATTTTTACTAAATACTCTCTGAAAAAATTTCAGACAAAAGTAAACGACATAACCATTAAGGAGTTGTTACTTGTCCCATTAGATGAAATATTTTTGGTGATTTGTAGGATTGTCCTTTAAAAATAGCATATTTGAATTATTATTCTAGTTATAATAGATTCAGTTTTTTTTTTTTTTAACTTCCAATTAGAAGAATGTATAAGGTCAAAAATCTAAATAAACATTAAGAAATGATTTAAAAAAAAAATAACAACAACAATAACAAGACAAAACATGTATATTTGAAATTTCTCCACATTTTTAAAAATCTTATTATTATTATTATTATTGTTATTGGCTTGCTAAAAGACCGCCGATTCTTGTGAAATAAAAACAGTTGGCTAGAAGGAGTTCTACGTACCTACCACAAAAATGCACATTTATTTGTTCAAATTTCAAATAGAAAAAAGGAAAGGTACACCCACATAATAAATACACATATAGATACATATGCTTGTGTGTTTGCTTATTATTATTATTATTTTTAAAAGTCCACAAAGTATCGTTACTACCAAAGCGAAGATATATAAACATGTTAATAAAAAAGTATACAATTGTTCAAATTGTTAAGAGTCACTTGTCACATTTAATGTTCTCCAGCAAAATTGAAGGGCGGTCCCAAATTGGCATAATTTTTTACATAGAAACCATATCTACATTTAAATTCGTCAATTTGAAACTGACACGGTAGAAGAATAATTATTTTACTACTCATAAACAAATCATAGCGACGTGTAACTTCCAAGTTCCATTTATGCAAATAGCTAAAATGCTTTTATAACTAGAGATATTGCCTACAGTAAGCTGTAAACCGTAAAAAATACTTTATAAGTGCTACAATTTCTTTTATAATTAATAATTATTCAGACGTTGTAACTCAATAGAGTCTATTTATGATTTTATTATAGTCATTCTCTTAAAGACCTTATAGTCGATTTGTTTCGCAGGAAAAACTGTGTTTCTCCTTTGTGTGTATACCAAAAAAAAAAGGTGGGTTTTTTTTTTTTTTTAACAAATTGAAAATTGGAGTGCTTTTTTCTCTGCCAATCAAAGAGTGGGAGATTCAAACTTAAGAACTAAGCTTAGAGGTGGTTGGAATCAAGATTAGGTTAATCGTACAACCAGAAAACGCAATTTTCTTGGATAACACTTGATGCATATTTTTGGCACCAAAAAAAAAATTAAAAAAAAAAAAAAAACAATCGATTGGTTAATAATTGGGAAGGTACAACGACCTAATATTTTTTAAGCAATCCACACGACAAAAATGAACAACCTAATATGTGAATCAGTCTAACAACGATAAGCAAGGCTCCCCATTTCCATTCCATGTCATGAAAAACTACTGGGACTCTACTACCATCATTGATTTAAAACTTTGACGTGGGGTTTTTTTTTTTTTTTTTTTTTTTGTATATCTTTGTGAATTTCTCTTTGCCGGAACTCTGGCTAGAGAGAAAAACACATATATATGTACTTGTACTAAACAAGAAGTTGTCCACATTCCCGCTTCAAATCCCGTTACAGTGTCCATGCCCCAATTATTCGGGGTGGGGCCATTATGCAGGGAAAAATTAGCGTCAATAATTTTAAATATGACACGATGACACGATACAAGAATGATACGAAATAAATGAATTTGGACCGCACGCTTGATAATTGAGTTGAAATTAGGTCGACATGTCTAACACGAAAATAAACGAGACAGAAACAGACTAACACGATTAATCCGTTCAACCCATTTATTTAAGATGCTATCATTCTCAAGCAAGAAAGCATTTCCTTTTATTTTTATATTTTGTTGTCTTTTGATGTTTCTCTTTGTATTTTGAATCTTGATTATGTGACAATTTGATACTTGTTTGGGTGGTGATTTGCATATGGACACCAATTATAACTTAGACTTATGTTTTATTATAAGATATGTTTGCCTTAATCATTATGGACATTTGATAATTCTAATTATTAGTTATATATTTTTTTATGAATATGATGAGTTTCTTGTGTTAGTGAATTCATAATTTTAAGTAATTTTTATTCAAAATTTTCGTGTTAACTGAGTTAGAAACCAATTTCGTGTTAAATAGGCCGTAAACGGATTTTTTCGTGTTAAATGGATCATAAATGAGTTTGTTTTCGTACCAACCGGTTGTGGCCCGTTTAATAATCGTATTTGCGTGTTGTGTCGTGTTACCTGTTAATTAAACGGTTTGTGTTCGTGTTTAGATTCCTGGTCCGTTTATTAATCGTGTCGTGTTCGTGCTTAACATGTTATGCTGTAATCGTGTTGGCCCGAACCCGGCTAGCGAACACGAATTGTCAGTCATAAATGGATCATAAATGAGTTTGTTTTCATACCAACCGGTTGTGGCCCGTTTAATAATCGTATTCACGTGTCGTGTCGTGTTACCTGTTAATTAAATGATTTGTGTTCGTGTTTAGATTCCTGACCCGTTTATTAATCATGTCATGTTCGTGCTTAGCATGTTATGCTGTAATCGGACTGGCCCGAACCCGACTCGTGAACACGAATTGTCAGTCCTAAGAAAAATACCATTCTTAGGGATGAAATAATGACAGTTTTCTTTTTATATAGTTGAAAAGTAGAACATACAAATAAAACAAAGTGAAAAAAAAAGTCTACGTGGTATTAATATGATTACCGCGTGATGATGACGTGACTGTCATATGATGAACAAAAAAGGGAGGATGAAAGCCTCAGTTCACGCTTTTAAAGAGAGTTAAAAATACTCTCAGAGGGTGTTTGGTGTATAAGTTGAGTTTGAATTGAGTTGAGATTTTTAAGTTTAAATAGTAATTTTTGTTGACTTTTTCATAAAAAACAAAAAAAATTTTAAAAAAAAGATAAAAATCATGATAAAAAAAATATAATTTAATTTAAATTGAATGTGCCCTCAGCTCACCATTTGCGTTACTGGGCTCTCACGACTTGTGGTTAAGAGCCAGTGGTTGACTGATCGGGGTAGATATTATTTTCTGGCCCGGTGTTTTGGCTCGGTTTTAAAAGTGTTTTGTCTGTTTGTGTATGTGGAAGTCTTTCCTGCGAAAAACTCAGGGAAAGTTAAAGCATTTCCTTTTCATTGGAACCTCTAACATGAGTTCCTCCGAAGCTGTAAATTCTGCTTTGGATATTTAGATCAGCAAACAAATTGGATTCAAGTTTTTGCTTGTGTCTCCTTTTTATAAAAAGGGATTAGAAAAAAGAAAAAAGAAAACAGCCATTATTACTTATATTTATACATATATATATATATATATATTCATGGAACAAAGATTAATAAAAGTTGAAAAAAGAACCTGACCTGAAATTCCGATGTCATAGCCGAATATGAGCCCACTAGACGCAGCGACGATGCACGTAATCACCACCGACGCCGTTATCTTGCTGTTAAAGCTGCTGACGGGTCCGTCAACAGCAAAAGCTCCACCCGCCATTTTCTGTCCCCCTTTTTTTTTTTTTCCTTTTTCTCGGAAGCCTAACAGGATCTACTCTCTCGACCCGAGAAAGCAAGACCGTCTCTCTATGATTCTAACTTTCTGAAGCGAGACTCATTTTACTGTCGGATCCTCTGTTTAAATATTGGGAGTCGCCAGCTAACAAATAAATAAAATATATATAAAAAATATGATGAAGGAAAAGTCTCTTCCATCGTTGTACTTACCTACTGGATCAATAAATTCATTACATCTAAAATTTTAATATTAAAAAAAATACAAATATCACATGGAAACCACCGAGCTACCAATGGGATGCACACGCATTATTATCGGCAACGTTAGCTTTATTTGGACGATTACACAGCTACTCAGTAAGGTATATACTCCATAAATGGCCAGTATACGCTACACACTAGACAATAAATTACTGGTTTTAAGGAAACAAAAATATATTATTAGTCCTATTATTATTTGAAGAGTTAAGGAAAAAATTATTAGGGGACAAGAAAACGCCACAGTAGGTAATAAAAAAATAATAAATAATAAATAACAAAAACAGAGGTATTATTTTTTTTTTTGGGCTAGAAAAATAGGGTTTTTTTTTTTTGAACTTAGAGTGAGATGATTCGAACTCTATACCTTTACATGATATTATGTATGTTATTTGCTAAGTTATACATGCAATTGTAAAAATAGGAGTGTTCAGTAGTGCGTATTTTGACAAAAGAAAAAGAAATCCATGGAAAAAAAAAAGTAAGGGAAAAAGTTGTTAAAAATATGTAGTGCCTTTCGCTTTAAACAGGGAAATATATATTCCTGCCTATTAATAATAATTTATCATTTTAGACAATCTGACGCTTATAATTTTTATTTAAAATCTCATTACATGATATTATGTAGATATTTATGTAAATGACAACTATCATGAGAAAATATTACATTAAAATTACATGATTATTATAATATACAAAAAAAGAAATTACAAATGGCCTCTTGGAAATTTGCTGGATAGCAGCCCCCTACCTATCATTCTATTCTGTTTTTTCCTATCCTAGTGGATCATAACTCATGAGTCACATAGAACAATATATATATATATATATATCTAAATCTCTGTTTGATTCGTCGAGATCAAATTTTTAAGTTGGATTTGATTGATTTTTTAAAAACTAGTTATAATTTTTATTGACTTTTCAAAAAAACAAAAATTGAGATTAAAATTTTGAGTTTCAAATAAAATACCAAACAAATACCAAGTGTCTCCAAGTCCAAGAGAGAACTGAGGAAGGGAAGACCGGTAGTTGGCCATGAGGGGAAATGCGCAACCGCCCTTCCAAGCTATCTTCATACTACAAATGACCCATAATATTAAAACATTTAAACCATTTTAAATTCCAAGTAAGATGATATTTTTTTTTATTTCACCTGTTATTCTAACTTTCTGTTGTCGCAACTTTACTCTCACGCCAATTAAATCAAGAGTTGGGATGTATGTAGATAATTAGATAACGAACACAGAAAGAAAAAAAAAAAACAAGAAACAAAAAAAGTCAATGGTGACGCTTACGTACATATATATCCGCATTCGTGTGTGTGAAATGTATGTATGTGCATTATTTTTTATTAAGTATATATGTGTGTGTGTGTGTGAGTAAAGTCATAGGTTTAAAAAAAAAAAAAAAAAAACTTTTATGTTATTTTTCGGAAAAAATGAAGTAAATATTTGTTTTTCAATTTTCTTTTGAGAAAACTAGGCCACAGGGTTTAGACACAGTCAAGTCTTGGGTCAAGTTTCAAACCAGACAGACCGGGTTAGTCCGGAGCCCACCCTACAGCTACACAAACGGATAAATATGAAGGTCCATCCTGTATGTCTGGGCTGTGGCTCTGGTTGTCCTGACTTAAAGATGCTAGTGCCTTAGGCTTTACGTGAAAACACACTCAAACGGAAGAGCCTATAAAGTGGTGCATTTGGTTGTCCTGACCTAAGATTTTCATAGGTTTTAATCTTTTAGAAAAAATCATCAAAAATTATAATTAATTTTTTAAAAATCAAATCAATTCTAATTTAAAAATTATATTCTTAATCGGTGGACTAAACACACATTAAGTTTTTGTTCAGTTAAAAAAGAAAGAGAGAGAGAGAGAGAACACTGTTGAATTAGTGTTCGAAATCTTATGCTTTTAGCTTTGTTAGGTTCTGTTCAATTAGCTGTACAGTACTTTTTTCATAAATTTTGGTTCCCTATCCCCATGCAATTATTTATTAATAGAATCATATATGAGTACACGAATTTGAAATTTGAGATGAAGATGTGCATTTCTTTCGTCTTGAATGAAAAATTTTCGTCTCAATGGTTCTTAGAATAATTTTATAGTAGGGTATAAAATATAAATACAAATTTGCATAAATGAGCTCATTTCGTTAGTGTCAGTCTTTAGATCTATATATAAGTGAGCTTGTCTCCTAAGACCCGATGCGAATTTACTAAAGGACAAATAGGGGGCCACAAGATTATTTTTTTTCTTTTCATTTTAGTCCATAAATTTTATAATTTTTCTACTTTAACTCTATTAAAAAGTAAAAATTCTCACACATTTTCCCTTTAAATAAATTCTGTCCAAAAATTTTATGATCATTTTTATTTAAAAAAATTTCTTAGTCTTGGATTTTTTCCTAATAATTAGAATATTGATTTTAATAGTTTTTAAATTTAAATTAGGTTTTAAAAGAGTTTAGGATTATCAAAATATCCTTAAGTTATGTACCATAAACTAGTCACATGTGGGAGCCCATGTTATGTTTTCGAAGATCGATGAGCAAAATGTTACATGAATCATATTTGAGGTGGAAATTATTGTATTTAGTCATAAAAATGATAATAAACAACACCTGAATCATACGTGGTGGGCAATTAGATTACTAAAGTTTATTATAAATGCTCTTAAAGCCGTATCAAATGTCATTACGGATATTTAAAGGGAAAACTAGATAGACTATCAATTATAAAATATAAATGCCCTTACAAATCTTTCTTGTTAATTATACAACCATTAAGATATTCATTTTACCCTTACTTAAATGGTACACGAACGCATAATTATTCCATCCGAATTTTTATGCGAATCTAACCGAACGATAATATTTTCCTCATACACGCACCCCAAGATAACTCGATGTCATTGTTAAAACATTTTAAACAAACATAAGAGGAATCAAAATGAAATATGGCGTAAAGTTTTGGGTTTTTTTTTTTTTTTTTGAGCAATTTTGGGGTGATTTTTGGAGTTTAATCCAAAATTTAATTCGGGAAAAAGAAATCGTAAATTAGGAAGCAAAGTAGGGGCATATTCGTCAAGATGTAGAAAACGCTGCCAAGGCGATCTTTTTATTTAGCAGATAGGGCAAAAAGGAATAATCTTTTTCCTCCTGCGTTTGGCAATAGAAACGCGTTTCTCATCATCTTCCCTCCAGTAGAGAAAACCCTAAGCAGCTCCGCCGCTGGTGGTGGTGGTCGGTCGAAATCGCAGCCGCAGAGATGTCGCACTTCGGGAGATCTGGTCCTCCTGACATCAGAGACACCTACTCTCTTCTCGTCCTCAACATCACTTTCCGTATTTTACTTCCCTCTTCTCTTCCACTTCTTCGCCGTCGCTCGATCGCTATATATACATATACACACATTTCTGATGGTTCCTTTTGGTCTCATTCGGCAGGTACTACCGCAGATGATCTCTTCCCGCTCTTCGACAGGTACGGCAAGGTCGTCGACGTCTTCATCCCCAGAGACAGAAGGTATCCTTTTCTAAGTCTTTTTTCACATAATTGTTCTCTATTCGGTGAATTAGGTTTTGTAAGTTTTTTTTTTTTTAAATTTTAATTAGGACTGGTGAATCGCGAGGGTTCGCGTTTGTTCGGTACAAGTACGCGGATGAGGCACAGAAAGCCGTGGAAAAGCTTGATGGTTTGTTGTATTTTCTTTAATTACAAGAACTGTTATTTTTTATTTTTTATTTTTTATTTTTTTATTTTTTTGAAGAAAATAATTTCTTGTGTTTTATTTGTGATTTTTTTTAGGAAGAGTTGTGGATGGTAGAGAGATTATGGTTCAATTTGCCAAGTACGGCCCCAATGCCGAGCGAATGTAAGTCGGAAATGGCATTTCTTGTTGTGTTCCGGTGTAAAGGCTGCTTCTTGGTGGATTATTTGGTGTTTTTTCTGTAGCTGTTTTACTGGTTTCTTTGGATTCTGCTTAATTGGTAGTATTTTTAGTATTCTTTTGTGTTTGATGTTTGTGTGCTGTGATGTGGTCTCCTCATGATTAATGGTTGAACTGATATTCCTAAGTTTTTGAATTGACTGATTTCTTGTTTGATTTTGACTTTCAGTTGTTTTTGTTTTTCAGTCATAAGGGTAGGATAATTGAATCAGCTTCGAAATTGAAAGGCAGGTCTAGAAGCCGTAGCCCTCGTCCGCGGTGAGGATCCTTCTCTAGTTTTTTCATCAATTTGAAATGTGGACAAGCAATATAATCTCTACTTTCTTGCACTGTTTAAGTTGATGTGAAACTCCAAAGTTAGTGGATAAGCTAATTTTATTTATTTTAAATATCTCTTATGTGTTGGTGGAATGGAAACAATCAAAAAGTGCCGTGGTACTTTCTAGAAACTACTGATTAGTACTTTGTAGTTCAGTACTGCAACTGCCATCTGCAGCAACTGATTAATAGTGTTTTCAGATATCGTGATGAATACAAAGAGAAAGATAAGAGGAGAAGTCGCAGTCGAAGTAGGGACAGATATGACCGTGACAGGTATCATAGGAGTGAGAGAGAGAGTCACTACCGTAGCAGGAGCCGCAGTGCAAGTCCTGACCACCACAGAGACCGTGGGAGAGCCAGATATGATGATGAGCGGCGCAGTCGGAGCCGGTCCTATGGGAGGTATTGAATGTCGGTTATCTTCTGTTATCGTTCAACTGAATGTTGTGTTTCTATTTTACCTGATGTCCGATCGGGTGTATGTCTGCAGTGCCTCCCCTGTTCGGCGTAGCCCTAAATCTCGAAGGAGCCCATCTCCTCGTAGGACACCTCCAAGGGGAGAAAACCCTGAGATACGTGATCTTAACGAACGTTCTCCTGCTTCAAATGATGCTTCACCGCGTGGCAGACGAGCTGGTTCTCGAAGTCCTTCTCCTCGTAGATCTGATGCTGAGGTAAGTCCTTGTGTACATAGCATGTGTCATTTGGAAAATTTTCCCTCTCTATGGATCGGATATTCATCTGTGAATGAAGAATATTCTTCCCCCCTGAATTATTTATCTTGGGACTTCTGTTGTGCAGGAATGATGGAGTAGCATACAATGTGATCGGAGTATTACATTGGCTTGAGGCATCGTGTCTGCATTCATGCTCGGGAAGTAGTAGTTGAGTTGCATGTTATCGCCGTGTCGAATGTTATTTTGCTGCCCTGCAGTTTCGTCGAAGGTTAAAACATTTCTTATGTTGGACTCGGTCCGTTAGCTGTTTCTAGTGTCGATGGTAGACTCTGTACTCTGATACTTGTTGGTATTGACTTAAGCTTTTGCAGTGTCTTTTATTAGGGTATTAGGAATTCCTGCCTATGGGGAGGATTCGTATTTTGTTTAATACTATTATCTTTGGTTTTGTGCTTCTCGTAATGTCCTTGTTCCTTCTCGTTGACAAGGTTTCTATGTGTGCTTTTTCTTGTTTTGACTTGCTTGTGCTTGTGCTTGTGCTTGTGTATGATATCATCTATTTATTCTTGAAAAATGCTATGTTCATCTACTCAGATTGGTCCATATGCTGGCCTCATATAAGTTTTGTTCGGGAAGAGCGAGTGTGACTGAAACTGAATCACGAGATGATGTACTAGCTAGCTGTTGATGCTGTTTATACTCTATTCGGATGGTTGGTATCAATTTGTATGCTGGTTGCAGTCTACAATATCTTACCTATTTTTCTTGATGAAATTCTGGTTGGTAAGAGTAAATAACAACCTCAATGATTTTTACTGAAACTTGCATCAATAGGGTTTTACTTACTCCTAATCTGATCAAATTCTTTTCTACACTGATTTTTTTAAAAGTTTGGACCTGCAAAAGGCGTCCTGGTAGCTGTGGTTGCCGAAAGGCGCGGTTGGAATGAACTCACATGCCAATAAGTGTAGCTGTGTTGCAGTTCATATGAATCACATATGGTTGCGGTTATCAGCTAAGCTGCTGGTCTTACTTTTTCTAAATAGGGACTGGTCAATATTGTGAGTTTTGCAGCCTTTTCCGTGGTATTGGTGTTTTTTTTTTTTTTTTTTTTTTTTTAAAATTGATTCTGCGATGATGGCTTTTCTAGCCATATATATCAAAGATTATTACTTTCTTTAATTTACTTTATTCTTTAATAATATTAATGGTTAATGTTGGTCGGTGTTGATGGTGTAAAAATACGTTCCCTTACCTTTTTTTTTTTTTTTATTTAACTTGATGATTTTCGATGTGCTACCAACCGATAATGATATCTTAAGGCACTGATACTATGTTGTCATTGCCCGGGCAGTTTAGTGGGGTTAAGATTGTTATTTTTTTTTTTAATATTTACTAGTTAAAATACGTGCACGGAATAAGTGGTAATTGAAGTTTTTATAATGTGAAAGTAATAAGTGGTAATTGAAGTTTTAATAATGTGAAACAGGTATAATGTTGTTTAAACATACATAAATAGAATAATTTTTTTTAAACAATACATTAATTATAGCAATTTACCTTTATAATAGAACCATGATGATATTATATTTACAATATAAAATATTCTAATCTGACTATTATTCAATTTGTTTTTGTTTTTGTTTTGTTTTGTTTTTACTTTCATAAGTTATAATATAATTGTGTTGAAAAGGATTAGTGAAACAATAATAATTGTCACATCGGCGATGAGATTGTTTAAGTAGAATTTGTTGAATTTAAATCTGTTAATTATATCAAGTACAAAGGGAGAAAATGTATTTTTTTTAAATGATACAATTATTCATAGCAAAGAAACTTAAATGATTACATAGAATACATCTAAAATAACAAAAGAAACTTTAATAGTCTTCTTTTAAGAGAGAGAGAGAGAGAGAGAGAGAGAGAGAGAGCCACTTTAATTTATTGGAAAAACCCAAAGAGGAAAAAAAATCATGAAAAGAAGGAAAAAAAAAAAGCCCTCACTATAATTAGATCCGGTTATAATTAAGAAAATTAGAGTTTCCGGTGAAAAAACTAAGATTAGAGACTTTAAAAGATAAAATATTATTTAATGTTGAGTTTTAATGAAGAGAAAAATAAAATAAAAAGAAAATAAAAAAATTATGGTCAGAAATACCAGTTAAAAAATTAGGGAAAAGACAAGATAAAGATAAAAATAAAAACAAAACATAGAGACAATGGTTAGAATGAAAGAAATATTGACAAACAAATAAAAGTAAAGTAAAAATAAAATAAAATAAAAAAGAATGGCTAAACTATTTTTAAAGAGAATTTTTGGGGGTCTTCTCTACTAAATATAAAAAAAAAAACATTTTGAATGGAAAACCCAAAATGAACAATGTTTAGAAAAAAAGAAAAATAAGTACAGTACGAATTAAAAAAAAAAAAGGAATCATTTTAAATTAAAAATTTTCATCTTAAAATGGTGTGCAAAGCAACTTGTATTGGTTGAACTTGATCCTTACATATGAGAGGGAAAAAAAAAACCTCTTACCTTTTTTTTCCTAGAAAAAACTTTTTACACAAAGTTAAATAGGGAAAGGCTGTGGTAAATTTCTTTTTATATATCTTATCGGTAGAGTTTCATCTAAAATTGTTCAAATTTAATCGAATTCACACGAAATTAAGGTTGTACAATAACTAAAATAGACATTGATCTATGAGATTTCACTAAATTTTTTTTTTTTTTGAAAGCCCTCTGATTGTTCTTCTTCATCGGGCGAGGGAAGGGAGCCGGTGGAAGGTCGCCGGAGGAGGCTTGGGTGGGTGATTTCGCAGGTTGGGGTATGCAGGAGTGGCGATTTCGCCCTCACCAGACGTAGGGGGTTGTTCAAGGTCGCCGAACATTCGCGGCGGGGGGGGAGGGGGTGTCTAAGGTTGGTGGGTGGGGGTGATTCGTGCTGTCGTCGAACTACCGGTAGGGGGGGCAGTTTTGAAGGTTTGTGGTGGGGCAATTCATGATTTACCCTTGCCAAACGACCGAAGTGGGCGATTCGTGATTCACCGTCGCCGAACGGCTGGGGGAGGGGCGATTCGTTATTCGCCGTCGCCAAACGGCTGTGGGGGGTGATTCACCCTCGCTGAACTTGGTTGAGGGGAGGGACGGAGGGGCAGTTTTGCAGCCGAGCAACAGGAGATTGCTAGAACGGGGGAGATTTCTCAGGTAAGGCCACCGTGGGGGGTGCCAGTCGTCAGGGGCAAGGGTGGTTTTCCAGTCAAGGTTGGGTTTTTATTTTTATTTTTTTTGCTTTGATTTTTTTTTTAATTTCTTAGATTATAATAGTATAAGGTAAGTTACATCATAAATTTTATAAACAAACAATATCTCAACCGTTAAAATATATCCAACGGTTTATAAAATGTGTTATACTAATAGGATATATAAACGGGACTCTACCGCAGACTTTCCTAGTTAAATATAGGAAAAAAAAAGGGTAAGGCTACGGTAAATACCTTTTTATGTACCCTATCGATAGAGCTCATTTTTAAAACCGTTGAGATGTTGCTTGTGCATAATAGTTATAATGTACCTTACCTCATACTAGTATATACTAAAAAAAAATAAATAAAATATATTTAAAAAATAAATAAATAAAAAACTAAAACACCCTTTGACGGCGCTACCCCCCCGACATTGACGAAGCCCCGCCACCCCCCACATTATATCTGCCCCCCACAACGCCAGCAACCCAGTCCCCCCCCCCCCCCCTCGAAGACGAGCCCCTCCTCCCGAGGCCCGCAACCCAACCCCCTCCCCGGACGACGAGCCTCTCCCTCCCTCCTTCCCAATCTCGGCGACAGAAACCTCCCCTCCCCCCCAACCTTCCACCAGTGAAGGTGGATTTTTTTTAAATTCTTTTTTTAAAAATTCTTTTTTAATTTCTTAATCAAATACTACTGTAAAAATAAAATATATGATAATTAACGTATACAAGTAACATTTCAGCTGTTTGATTATATTTGAACGATTTAAAAGAGTTATATCGATAAGGTATATAAAAAGGGCTCTATCATATATTCTCAACAAAAAAAAAAAAAAAATTCTAAGTCATAATAGCAATTCTGTAATATGCTTTAATTTTTGGTCTCCTTTTAGCCTCAAAATACTTTCCCTAAAAAAAAAAAGTCTGAGAATACTTGCAATAGAATTTGAAACACGTGGCGAACTGAAGCAAAGCAGTAATTGTGTGGAGGAAGAACAATAATTAGGAATAGTGGCTTTTCATCCACTCTTTTGATGTTTGGCTATGAAAAGTTGCAAATTCATTGAACAAAGTAGCAGCCACAATAGGGGAAAAAGTCTTGTGTTCAACGCCACATCACATTTCTTGATTTGCTGTGTAATGTAGTCTGAGCCAAACTAACCTAAGACCTCTAGTTTGTTCGGTTTCTCTCTTCTTAGGGTAAGCTTCATATGTTTTCCGTGCTAAAAATATTATCTTTCCTCATTGCCCACTATCGAGGGAAAATAAATAAAAGAATAAAAAATAATAGCCTTTTCAATTCCGAAATCTAGTCTTTTCTATTTATCTCCAATAGAATGAGAGCAATTTCCAATTTAGGGTGTGAAAAAACGTTGATGAAAAATATATGATAAAATCTTCTTTAAACTTGTGTTTTTGATGTTTTTTCACACTATACTAGAAAGGGGAAAAAGACAGGTCGAGAGGCGTGCTAACCAGACTTTTAACGTCAAAATTGGACGGATGCAATTGTGGACAAAAAACGACCAAACAATGAAACGCTTTGGGAGAGAGGACTTTAGAAGTCTTTGAATTCCATTTTTTTCTCCTTCTTTTTGTTTTTTACTTGTTGATGGGTAAAAATGGTTTTCTTTAGAAAACAAAGTACGAAGGTGGAAGGAAATTGAGTAACGACGACTGATACATAAATGCGCAAAACATGACACATCCTACAAACAAAATGGAATTACAAGCCATTGCCAAAACACTTCTTCTCGCCTCTTCTCTCTTGCTCATTTTTTTCATCTCCATAGCCAAAGATGGTTCTGCCTTTGCTTCTTCTACTGAAGAAGCTGAAGGTCTTCTCCAATGGAAAGCCAATCTTCAAGACCGTTCCGTTTCTATGCTAACTTCATGGACTCGCCTTCCAAACAACACATTTAACTCCTCCACAACTCTTGCAACAACCGCGAGTCCATGCACATGGTATGGAGTTTGCTGTAACCATCTTGGACGTGTCACCGGGATAAACCTTACAAGCTCCGGTATAAAAGGTACGCTACATGAACTCGTGTTCTCGTCCTTCCCTGATATTGCATACGTTGATCTCAGCATGAACTCGCTCTTTGGTACCATTCCATCTGAAATCAGCTACCTCTCAAAATTTCGATATCTCGACCTGTCCACCAACCAGTTTTATGGGAAAATCCCAGCTGAAATTGCCTTGCTTTTAGACCTTGAGTTTCTGATGTTGTTTGGCAACAACTTGAACGGCTCAGTTCCTCAAGAAATAGGATCTTTAAGTTCACTGAACGAACTTTCCCTTCATAGCAACTCTTTAAGTGGCTTTGTTCCTGCTTCTTTGGGAAATCTAAGCAACCTGGCTTATTTGCATCTTCAAAGCAATTCATTTTCTGGTTTTGTCCCTTCAGAAATAGGAAACCTCTCCAATTTGGTTGAGCTTCACATGGATAGCAACTGTCTCACGGGTCCTGTTCCTCCAAGTTTTGGCAACTTAAGAAAGCTAACAGTTTTTCATATGTTTGACAACCACATTTCTGACTCCATCCCGACAGAAATAGGGAACATGATTTCTCTCAATAGTTTTAGTCTCCACACAAACAACCTTTCTGGTTCAATCCCGACATCCTTATGGGACCTCAGAAACCTTACTGCTATTCACCTCCACCGAAATGAACTATCTGGCTCCATTCCGGACAAGATTCGAAACTTGAAGTCTCTTGTTGCGCTAGAATTGAGTGAGAATAACCTTAGTGGTTCTCTTCCTAATTCAATTGGTAATTTGAGCAAACTTGAAATCTTATACATCCGTGACAACGGGTTCTCTGGTTTCATTCCTCAAGTGATAGAAAACCTCAGGTACTTGGTTGTGTTGCGGGTGGCAAGAAACCGTTTCACTGGCTATTTGCCACAAAACCTCTGCCGTGGCGGCTCACTTCAAAACTTCACTGCAAATAGCAATCAACTTATTGGTCCAATCCCAAAGGGCTTAAGAAACTGCACAAGATTGCATAGAGTCCGCCTCGACAGAAATCGGCTGACTGGAAACTTATCTGAAGATTTTGGTGTCTATCCAAACTTGGATTACATAAATCTCAGTGATAATCTGTTTTATGGCGGAATTTCACATAAGTGGGGAGGGTCCCAAAAACTTACAACTCTCGAGATTGCTAGGAATAATATCAGTGGAAACTTACCACCTGAGATTGGCAATCTAACTCAATTACATGTACTTGATCTTTCTTCCAATCATTTAGTTGGGGAGATTCCTAAGGAATTTGGGCGGCTGACTTCTTTGGTGAAGCTCATAATGAATAATAATCTACTTTCTGGTGGAATACCTCAAGAATTCGAGTCTCTGACCGGCCTCGATTATCTTGACCTGTCTACAAACAGATTGAACCACTCAATTCCAAGAAGCCTAGGCAATTTTTTTAAGCTGCATTACTTGAATCTGAGCGGTAACGAGTTGAGTTGCGGAATTCCGGTTCAGTTGGGCAAGTTGGTTCAGCTGTCTCAGCTAGATTTGAGTCGCAACTATTTTTCAGGACAGATACCAGAGGAGTTCAGTAACTTGCAGAGCTTGCTGATTCTGAATCTCTCCCACAACAGTCTCTCCGGTGTCATTCCAGAGTCTTTTCAGGAACTCCGTGGCTTGGAGTACGTAGACATCTCGTACAACGAACTCCATGGTCCGATTCCAAAAAACAAAGCCTTCCGAGATGGTTCCATTGAAGCTTTAAAAGGAAACAAAGGCTTGTGTGGAAACATTAAAGCATTGCAGCCATGCCTTGAGTCCTCTTCCCTCACGAAAAATGGTCAAAGAGTTTCCTCTTTCGCGTTTGTACTTTTTTCGATTTCTGGGGTACTTGTACTCACTTTTCTTGGTATTTCTATCCATTATTGGAGAAGAAGCAAGCTTCCGCAAACGGAAATAAGTAACATGGAAAACCAAGACTTCCATTTTTTGGTGTTTAACTTAGATGGAAGAACAGTGTACGAGGAAATCATAAGAGCAACAGAAGATTTCAACCCCGCATACTGCGTCGGCGAGGGAGGATTCGGAATCGTCTACAGAGCAACCCTGCCATCTATTGGTTCCAACTCAGTAGCTATTAAGAAATTCCATGATCCAGTACATGACCAAAACCAGTTCTTGAATGAGATAAGAGCCTTAACAGAGATACGACACCGAAACATAGTGAAGCTTTACGGCTTTTGTTTGCATTCACAACACTCTTTTTTGGTTTACGAGTACGTTGAAAGGGGAAGCTTGGCTGAGTTTCTGAACTTGGAAGAGAAGGCTAGGGAATTGGATTGGAGAAAGAGAGTGAATATTGTTAAGGGCGTGGCTCATGCCTTGTCCTATATGCACTCCGACTTATCACCGCCAATTGTTCATCGGGACATATCAAGCAAAAACATTCTGCTAGATTCTCAGTATGAAGCTCATGTTTCAGATTTTGGCACTGCAAAGCTTCTGAGGGATAGCTCTTCTGACTGGACTGCCGTTGCGGGGACGATCGGATATGTTGCTCCAGGTACTACTATATTACTATTGTAGAGTCCACATAATATTTTACTTTGGTGCTAATAAGCTCTGCCCCTAAATAATAATATGTCACATCTTGGTTCTTAAACTTTCAATTGTGTTACTTAAGCCCACAATTTACGTTTTTGTTTAAAAGTAGTCCTTCAACTAACATCTCCAAAAGCTTTTTAGTGTTTTGCATTTTATTTTGTAGCTGATCATGCATCAGATGTGAAAATATAATATCTAGAAGATTGAGAAATGCTATAACCGACGGTTTAGTTCAGGTTTAGTAGCAAAACATGATGGGTTTTATTTTAGGAGTGAATTTATGGTATTAAGTGGTGTTATAATGACACAAACATAGTAGATTGGATATATATATATTTTTTTTATTTGAGTTATTCTTTTTTGGCAGAATTTGCTTATACGATGAAGGTGACTGAGAAAGGCGACGTGTATAGCTTTGGCGTATTAGTGTTAGAAGTAATAGCAGGAAAGCATCCTGGTAATCTTGTACTCTACTTATCATCACAATCAACTGATCAAAATGAAAGCCTGAAGCTTAATAATGTCCTGGACCAACGCCTTCCACTTCCGACGCCAGAGACAGAGGATGATCTTGTTAGAATCCTAAAGCTCGCATCCGAATGCTTAAAGGAAAATCCCAACTCCCGACCAACCATGAGATTTATCTCTCGGGTTTTATCAACCGGATCCTAACGTATGTAATCACATTCTTTTGATAAATTCACTGCTACTACAAGTTCTAGAGCTCTTGGTTTGTATACTTGGGACTTCTACAGTTTGAGAATTACAGGAAAATGTCCGTGTCGTACTTTGACAAGTATTATTAAAAGTTTGATTTTTATTACTTTTTCCCCTGTTTACACTATGTTCATCTTTCGGTCAAATGTTTTGAAGAATCATGTTTTCCCCGTGTCATCAGTACAATATTTCCTCATTATCTCCAATTATGCTAAAAGAAGGGGGGAAAAAAAAGAAGAAGAAGAAAATAGCATTTCCAAATATGAAGCTTCCAGACTGGAGTATTTTTCTATTGAACACTAATAGAATGATGACTATTCTGTTGTAGGTATGAAAGAATAAAGTAAGTTATAGTTTTGAACTATCAATTGTATTAGACTTGTGTTCTACTAGTAGGCCATTTTTTTCATTATACCTACTATTAAATTTTCTAGAGAATTAAGGGAAAAATTTTCTAGAGAATTTTCAATTTCTCGACCTATCCACCAATCAGTTTTATGGGATAATTTGCCTTGATTTTAGACCTTAACGCTCTGATGTTGTTCGACAACAACTTGAACGGCTCAATTCCTCAAGAAATAGGTTCTTTAAAGTCACTGACTGAACTTTCCCTTTCTAGCAACTCTTTAAGTGATTTTGTTCCTGCTTCTTTGGGAAATCTAAGCAACCTGGCTTATTTGCATCTTCAAAACAATTCATTTTCTGGTTTTGTCCCTTCAGAAATAGGAAACCTCTCCAACTTGGTTGAACTTGACATGGGTACCAACTGTCTCACAGGTCCTGTTCCTCCAAGTTTTGGCAACTTAAGAAAGCTAACATTGTTGCAGATGTCTGACAATCAGATTTCTGGCTCCATCCCCATAGAAATAACGAATAAGATTTCTCTCAACAGTCTAAGTCTCCACACAAACAACCTTTCTGGCTCAATCCCAACATCGTTATGGGAACCTTACCTCTATTCACCTCCACCGAAATGAACTATCTGGCTCCATTCCGGACGAGATTCAAAACGTAAAGTCTCTGATTGTGCTACAATTAAATGAGAATAATCTCAGCGGCCCTCTTCCTGATTTAATTGGTAATTTGAGCAAACTGGAAGTCTTATACATCCGTGACAACGGGTTCTCCAGTTTCTTTCCTCAAGTGATAGGAAATCTCAAGAACTTGGCTGTGTTGCGGTTGGCAAGAAACCGTTTCACTGGTATTTGCCACAAAACCTCTGCTGAGGTGGATTGCTTCAACACTTCACTGCAAATACTTCACTGCAAATGGTAATCAACTTATTGGTTCACTACCAAAGGGCATAAGAAACTGCACAAGATTGTATCTGGTCCGCCTAGACAGAAACCGGCTGACTGGAAACTTATATGAAGATTTTGGAGTCTATCCAAACTTGGATAACATTAACCTCAGTGACAATCTATTCTATGGTGAGCTTTCACCTAATTGGGGAAGGTCCCTAAAACTTACAACTCTTCAGATTGCTAGGAACAACATCAAGGGAAACCTACCACCTGAGATTGGCCATTAAACTCAATTACATGTACTTGAACTTTCTTCCAATCATTTAGTTGGGGAGATTCCTAAGGAATTTGGGTGGCTAACTTCTTTACCAAAGCTCACAATGAATAATAATTTACTCTCTGGTGGATTACCTCAAGAACTCAGGTCTTTGACTGACCTCAATTATCTTCACCTGTCTACAAACAGATTGAACCACTCAATTCCAAGAAGCCTAGGCAATTTCTTGAAGCTGCACTACTTGAATTTAAGCCACAACAATTTGAACAGCGAAATTCCGGTTCAGTTGGGCAAGTTGGTTCAGCTGTCTCAGCTAGATCTCAGTCACAACTATCTCTCAGGAGAGATACCAACGGAATTCAGTAACTTGCAGAGTTTGCAAACTCTGAATCTCTCCCACAACAGTCTCTCTGGCGTTATTCCAGAGTCCTTCCAGGAACTTCGTGGCTTGGATTATGTTGACATCTCGTACAACAAACTCCATGGTCCGATTCCAGAGAACAAAGCTTTCCAAGATGCTTCCATTGAAGCATTACAAGGAAACAAAGGCTTGAGTGGAAACTTTAGAGCATTACAGCCATGCCTTGAGTCCTTTTCCCCCCAAAAAAATAGCAACAGAGTTTCATGGTTTGTGTATGTACCCTTTGTGATTGCCGGGGCACTTGTACCCACTTTACTTAGGATTTTTATCCACAATTGGAGAAGAAACAAGCTTCTACAAACGGAAATAAGCAACATGGAAAACCAAGATCTCCACTTTCTGGTGTCAAACTTCGATGGAAGAACGCTATACGAGGAAATCATAAGAGCAACCGAAGATTTCAAACCCATGTATTGCATTGGAGAGCGAGGACCTGGAAGTGTCTACAGAGCAACCCTGCCATCTGTTGGACCCAACTTAGTAGCTATTAAGAAATTCCATGATCCGGTACTTAATCTAAACCAGTTCTTGAATGAGATAACAGCCTTAACAGAGATACGACACCGAAACGTAGTGAAGCTTTACGGCTTTTGTTTGCATTCACGACACTCTTTTTTGGTTTACGAGTACATTGAAAGGGGAAGCTTGGCTGAGTTTCTGAACTTGGAAGAGAAGGCTAGGGAATTGGATTGGAGAAAGAGAGTGAATATTGTCAAGGGCGTGGCTCATGCCTTGTCCTATATGCACTCCGACTTATCACCGCCAATTGTTCATTGGGACATATCAAGCAAAAACATTCTGCTAGATTCTCAGTATGAAGCTCATGTTTCAGATTTTGACACTGCAAAGCTTCTGAGGGATAGCTCTTCTGACTGGACTGCCATTGCGGGGACGATCGTATATGTTGCTCCAGGTACTACTCTTGTAAAGTCCACATAATAATTTAGTTTGGGGCTAATATATATAACATCATCAATGCCCACAAATAATATTACATCTCATTTTGGTTCTTAAACTTTCTACCGTATCCCTTGTGCCCACAAGTACTTATTTTTGTTTAAAACTATTACGTAAACTAGCTTTCTGCAATGCTTTTTAGTTGTTTTACAATTTTTTTGCTGCTGATTGCGCATCGATTATGATAAATACGATAATTAGTAGATTAAGAAATGCTACAGTTGAATTTCAGCAAGAAAAAAGTGCCACATTTGGTTTGGGAAATATTTTAAAAGGACATTAATCATATTAAGTCGTGATATTGTGTAAAGAGAGTAGATTAGATTCTTTCTTTTTCTTTTCTGAGTGTTTTTCTTTCTTGGCAGAGTTTGCTTATACAATGAAGGTGACCGAGAAAGGCAACGTTTATAGCTTTGGCGTATTAGTATTAGAAGTAATAGCAGGAAAGCATCCTGGTAATCTTATACTCTCCTTATTATCACAGTCAACTGATCATAATGAAAGCTTGAAGCTGAAGAATGTCCTGGACCAGCGCCTTCCGCTTCCGACACCAGAGACTGAGGATGATCTTGTTAGAATCCTAAAGATCGCATCCGAATGCTTACAGGAAAATCCAACTCCAGACCGACCATGAGATTTGTCTCTCAGGTTTTATCAACCGGAACCTAATGTCCAAAATTGGATTGAGTGATTTACTTTGTGACTTTAGTAGTTTGAAAATTGCAAGAGAATGTCACACTTTCACTAGTACTATTTAAAGTTTGAAAAGTTTTATTGCAGTTAAGAATTTCTGATGGTTGAATAAGGAAGCCTTATCACTATTTTTTTTTTACCCTGCATACTCTATATGCAAAAAGGACCCATGCTGTCATTTTCATATTGTCCTTGAGCATTTGTCTCCCTCCCTCTTATGAGGAAGACATTATTATTTTTTAGAATTAATTACAAAAATTCTCCTGAATTCTAAATTTTATAATATTTTACCTTTTGAATTTCAAAAAGTAACATCTGTTTTCCCTAATTTTTATTCCATTAACAAATTTAATTTTTCTATTACTTTGATGAATGGAAATTATACAAATCAAGCATTAAGCATGGTTGTTGAGATACTAAATACATTATTATTAATTTACTCTCTATTCTAATGCACATTTTAAGTTCTTTAAAATAACATTTAAAAAAACAAAACATAAATAAACTCATACAGAAAGACTTTATTTGTTAACAAAGCATAGATCGGGGGCATGGATGTTACCTTTTAAAATTCGTGGGCAAAGTGTTACAAGGCCAATAATTCATGGGGAATTTTTGAAAAGAATTTTCATGTCATGTGCACTTCACGTGAGTTTTCCCGTCAAAAAACTAATGGTTGAGAGGGAAGGGGGGGGGGGGGGGGGGAGCAAAATTGTTACAATTTCAAAATTCGAGAGGAATAGATATTGTGTTTGAAATTTAAGAAGCAAAGTTGTAACAACCCATACCTCCCCTTTGGTATCATATTGTCTGCTCTAAGGGCTTGCATGGTTTTGCTTTTTGTGTTTTACTTCAAAAGGCCTCATACTATTAAGAGGTGATCAATTTACTTATGAATCCACACATATATCCGTTCTCAAACGATGTGAAACTGCACACCATTTTCCTTACAGGAATTGATGGCTGTCATTAAAGTATTACAAGGGGAATTTTTGTAGTTAATCCTATTTTTTTATCATCTGTTAAGAACAATATTAAAAGACAACAGTAATATTAAACACTACTTATTAATAATAGTAGATCTCACAACAGGAAGTCCATATATGGAGACCACCTATATAGTAGACTTTAACATGGGCGGTGCCTTCAAGGATTAGTGATTACATAAAGAAATCTATATCATAAAAAACGTAATTATCAAGTAGTAGATTGTAGTACTGACGAAAGTGCTGATGAAAAATGAAATTGATATTAAAAATTTGAATTAAAAAGCAGAAACGTTGATTTAATCAAGTCTACTCTGCAGAGAATTAATAAATAAATAAATACATAAAAACATAAGTAAAATCGAAGTTAGGACTAATATTTCGATCTTATCAGAACAAACATATTGGAAAATCCGCTTATGAATAAACAAACAAAACATTGAATACGTATTAGGTAAATTAAATAAAGAAGAAACTGCCCTTAAGAATACTTTTAGAGCAATAAAAAAACATATCCCAAGTCTAAATCCATGGTGTAATAAGCTCTGACTTGTACAAATATATATATATATATATATATTTTAAAATATTATTGTGAGATTCAATATGCAAATTTATTTTCAATTTAAATATGTGCGAGTGAGTGTATTTTTATATTCAAAGTCAAGGGAAAATGAGGTCCTTCTGGTGCAGCTATCTAGTGATGATGGAGAATAGAAGCATGAAACTAGAAGAAGAAAACAACTATGAAATCGCTGCGGCCTTTCTAGAATGCATGATAAGAATCTGAGCCAAAGCTAGCCCCGAAAAATCATATATGCTATACAGAAAAACCAACATGAGAACATCAACTTTAGTACCTTTCTTCGTCTTTTTTGTTGCACTGACCATTACTAATGGTGATTCTACAACTTATGAAGAATCTGATGCACTTCTCAGATGGAAAGCTAGCCTTCGTAACGTTTCCATGTCGCTCCAAACTTCGTGGAGAACTGTTTCACAATCCAATGATTCCTTCGACTCTTCCATTCAACCCCAGCCAAATCGAAGAACAAGTCCATGTAAGTGGTTTGGAATTGCTTGCAATGGTGGTGGAAGTGTTACCATAATCAACCTCACAAAATCCGGTTTACAAGGTACGCTTGGCGAGTTTCAATTCTCTTCCTTACCTAATCTTGAGTACTTGGATCTTAGCATGAACTCAATCTTTGGTACAATCCCCCCTGAAATCTCCTCCCTCTCCAAGCTTGCTTATCTCGATCTCTCTACCAATCAGTTGTCTGGGAAAATCCCGATGGAAATGGGGAATTTGTCCAATTTGGTTGAACTTTACATGGGGACTAATAATCTCACAAATTCAATCCCTTCCACATTTGGGAGCCTTGAAAAGCTAAGAGTGTTGTCCATCTTACAGAACAACCTTTCTGGTCCGATACCAATATCCTTGTATGACCTGAAAAATCTCACTCATATTCATCTTCAGCGAAACCAACTTTCCGGCCCAATTTCACCACGTATTGGAAGGTTAAAGTCTCTTGTTTGTCTTGAGGTATGGGAGAATCAACTCAATGGATCTTTTCCAACTTCCATTGGTGATTTGAGCAATTTAGAGATTTTGTACATTCGTGACAACAAGTTCAATGGCTCCATCCCTGAATCGATACAAAATCTCAAGAAACTGACTGTGCTTCGACTCGCCAGAAACTATTTCATTGGTCAGTTGCCCCAAAACATATGCCATCACGGATTGCTTAAGAACTTCACTGCGAATGGCAATAGTCTGGTTGGTCCAATACCAAGAAGCTTGAAGAACTGCACGAGCTTGTACCGGGTTCGCCTTGATGGGAACAATCTTACTGGCAATATATCAGAAGATTTTGGTATCTACCCCGACTTGGATTACATAAATCTAAGTGACAACAAGTTTTATGGAGAAATTTCACCGATTTGGGCAAGTTCCAAGAAACTCCAAACCTTTCAAATTGCTAGAAACAATATCTCTGGTGTCATACCACCAGAGATTGGAAATCTTTCTCGACTTTCTGTACTCGATTTTTCTTCGAATCTCCTAGTAGGAGACATTCCCAAGGAATTCGGAAAACTCACTTCATTAATCAAGCTTTACTTGCAGGACAATCAACTCTCCGGTGGTGTACCTGAAGAACTCAAGTCACTAACTGAACTTGAGACTCTTGATCTGTCCTCAAACCCATTGAGCAAATCTATCCCTGGAAGCTTAGGGATCAACTTGTTACAATTGTACTACTTGAATTTGAGCAACAACAGATTGAACGGCGAAATCCCAATGGAATTGGGAAAGTTGGGTCATCTTTCGGTGCTTGATCTGAGTTATAACTATCTCTCAGGAAGCATATCAACAGAGCTTGGGGCTTTACAAAGCTTGCTCACACTGAATCTGTCCCATAATAACCTCTCCGGTGGCATTCCAAGCACTTTTGATGAACTTCGCGGCTTATTATACGTTGACATATCGTACAATCAATTGTCGGGTCCCCTTCCAAATAACCCAGCATTTCTAAATGCTCCGATAGAAGCTTTAGAAGGAAATAAAGGGTTGTGTGGCAACATTACCGGATTAGCTCTCTGCAAGACAAAAAGCGATGACCAAAACAAAGTTAAATTTGTCTATATTGTAATTTATCCTATTCTAGGAGCTCTGCTAATTGTTGTCTTTGTGATTTACATATTTCTACGAGTTAGAAAGAAGAGCCAACATGTGCAAACAGGAGAGATCGAAATGGTAAATGAAAAACCGCTGCTTTCGATCTCAAATTTCAACGGGAAAAAGCTGTATAAAGAAATCATAAAAGCGACCGAAGATTTTGATGAGGCGTATTGCATAGGGAGAGGAGGTATTGGAAGCGTTTACAGAGCAGAGCTGCCTTCAGAAGCCGTAGTAGCTGTGAAGAAACTTGATGGCGAAAATAGGACGTTCCAAAAAGAGTTCTTGAACGAGGTAAGGGCATTGACCAAGATACGACATCGAAACATCGTGAAGTTTCATGGCTTTTGCTCTCATTGGAGGCATTCGTTCTTGATTTACGAGTTCCTTGAAAAGGGTAGCTTGTGTTCAATATTGAGCAACGAATGGGAAGCCCAAGAACTGGATTGGAGTAAGAGAGTGAACATAATTAGAGGTGTAGCTGATGGCTTGGCCTACATGCACTTCGACACCTTCCCGCCAATTGCTCATAGAGATATCTCTAGCAAAAACATTCTGCTAAACTCCGACTACGAGGCTTGCATTTCCGATTTTGGCACGGCTAAGCTCTTAGAGCAGGATTCCTCCAATTGGACAGCCATTGCTGGCACATTTGGGTACATCGCACCAGGTACGTAAAAGAATACCGCTAGTGCTTACCATTACACGACATGACAAACAGTTAAAACTATCACCTTATTATAGTAAAAGAATCGAAATCTCTCAACTCGACCATCTATACATTTACACAATTTTTTTTATGTTCTAGTGATAAATCTTGAACATGAGCATTTTGAATGTACTCAAGACGAATACAATAAATTATTTATTTATTTTGAAATGTTGAATTGTAGAGTTGGCTTATACAATGAAGGTGACCGAGAAATGTGATGTGTATAGCTTTGGAGTGTTGGCAATAGAAGTGATTAAAGGACAACATCCGGGTGATCTTGCATTGTGTCTGTCGTCGTCGCCGTCGACAAGGGCAGGCATAATGCGGGAAGATCTGTTGGACCACCGCCTTCCGCCACCGCCACAAGAGACTCTGGATCTGCTCATTGATATCTTGAAGATTTCAGTTGCGTGCTTGCAAGAAAACCCACAATGCAGGCCAACCATGAAGAATGTTTCGCAGAAACTGTCGAACATATCATTGCGCATTCCTAAAGCTGGCTCCAAGGGTTGAAGCTGTGTGAGGCTTCAACCAATGCTTGAACAGTGCTCTTTTTATTTGTCAAGGAGAGAATGATAGGAGTTGAATGTAATTTACAATTAGGATTCTAGTTTGGGCTTTTTTTATTAAAAAAAATTAGAACAAAGATATGCAAGCAAATATATATATATATATATATATATATATATATCTTCAAAGATATTGGAAAAAGTTATTGTGCAAGTATCTGCCTGTATAAATTTGTTCTATTTACACCCTATACAGAATCAAAGTAGTCCTTTCTATTTCATGTTTCTCGAGTCCCACATGTGCAACTTAGGAATGACCAAACAAGTTAGAAAACTTTTAGCAAAAAAAAAAAAAAAGGTTAAAATTTTGGTGTTAAACAGAACTTAATTACTTTTTTTTGGGAGCTTAGTTTTGTTTCAATTATATAAATTAAGGTACTTTTACTACAAAATAAATGCATATCATGAGAGACTAAATGGTCCGTTTGGTGAATGAGTTTGAGTTAGAAATTTTAAGTTTGAGTTGAAAATTTTTGTTGACTTTTTAGAAAAGATAAACTTTTTCAGAAAAAGACAAAAACTGAGATGAAAAGTTTGAATTTGAGATTGAATGCCAAAATTTTTGTTAGAAGTTTAAATTAAAAATACTACAAATACTTTAAATTTTTTATAAACAGAAAAGAATAAAAAAATTATATATATATATATTTTTTTTAAAACAACCTTTTGCCAAATTAAATATTAAAAATCTTCAAGAACATCATAAAAATTTACCACTAAGCTATATTTGCAATCACATTCAAGTATTATCTTAACTTATAAATAACTAAGAAATCAAATTAAAAAGATTGTAAAGTAAAAAATTTCCAAATACTTCAGAAAAAAGCAAAGCAAAACGTTTGGATCGGAATTAATTTATTGGGTTTCTGTATTTTGTGTGGATCTTTATTATTCTTAGTTTTCTTTTTTCTTTTTTCTTTTTTGGTGTAACTTTTGCTAGTTGATTGATTCATGATGTGGGTTCTTCAAAAGCTAGGATTGTGGATTTTTTTTTTCACTTTTAAAAATCTATTTTGTTTTATTTTTTAGTTAATTAGTGTTTACGTTGATACTTGAATAGTTAATTACAAATTTATATTCTAAATTTGAACAGTCAAAGCGTTAATTTTTTTAATATATTTTTTTAAAAAATGCAGATACTTCGGATTAATTAATTAGACCTTAAGTATATATCGTATTTAATAGAGTAAAGTTAGGCGGCACTTCTGGTGTCTTACACCATCTGAGGAAGTCCTCTACATGACTTGTTATTTAGTAAGAGATGAGATCCATCTTAATAAATAAAAAAAGAAAACAACTTTGTGGTGAAGGACACTAGAGGTGTCCCTTAGCTTTATTCTATTTAATATTTCATGCATGAAATCCAATGAGATAAAGGGGACAAAAAAAAAATCAGGGACAGCAACACTCCGTTAGCAAAATAAAATTAAACACCCAACTAAATATAGAATCTATAAATATTAATCTCATATATTTTCGAGAAGGAGAAAATAAATTGAAAAATTAAAAATCTTACCAACTAAAAAACGAACAAGATATTTAACAATAACCGTTGTGAAGAAGAAAAAAAAAGTCGTAAGAACTTATTGAAGATTAGATAATCTAGTTAGAAAACAAACCTCACACCAAAGATTGACACCAACGTTTTTAGTATTTTCACAATAAATTATGTCATTGCTCACTTTCCTAGATGCACCTCGAAGTCCAAGTCCGCGGTAGATTTACTCTCTAATTTCCTTACAAGCCGGCATGCTAGATCTCATCATGCTTCCAAATTACAAGCCACATTTAAAGTTCAAACTTACCATTTGACTTGTAGTTTTGTGCTCAAATATGTAATATTTTAGCGAAGCTCCCTAGGCTTATTCGGTAACTTATTTGCCAAATCAGATATTATATATATATAAAACTTAGTACTATTCCACGAAAGTGACCAAAATGTGGAATGAATCAACGAAACAAGAAAGTCGTATTCTCAAGCTTGACAAAGATATGAAACTATATAAAAAAGGAGAACAAAATGGAGTTTAAAGGTCTCAATAACTCACATTCTATAAGGTAACACCGATATGGGAACTTCAACCTTGGAGAAAGTATGCTCTCTAGCTCTCTTTATTGTCTTGTTTTTTGTTGTTTTAGCCACCATTTCTAATGGTGATTCTACTTCCAATGACCAAGTTGATGCTCTCCTCAGTTGGAAAGCTCATCTACAATATAGTCCCATTTCACTCCTAAATTCATGGAGTATTACTAGTACTAATGATTCCTTTAACTCTTCCATTCAACCCCAACAACCAAACACAAGCACAAGCCCATGCAATTGGTTTGGAATTGCTTGCAATATTGGTGGAAGTGTTATCAGTATAAACCTCACCAAATGCGGTTTACAAGGTACGCTCCACGAATTTCGATTCTCTTCCTTTCCTAATCTCGTGTACTTTAATCTCAGCATGAACTCGATCTTTGGCACAATCCCACCTGAAATCTCTTCCCTCTTCAAGCTCGCTTATCTTGATTTTTCCACCAATCAGTTGTCCGGGGAAATCCCACCCAACGTCGGAAACTTGTCTAGTTTGGTTGAACTTTACATGCACAACAACAGCAAACTCAATGGCCCAATCCCTCCATCGCTCAGAAGCCTTAGAAAGCTGAAAGTATTGTCCATCTATCAGACCTACCTTTCGGGTCCAATCCCACAGTCTTTGTATGGCCTTACAAAACTTACACATATCCATCTCCAGCGTAATCAACTTTCTGGCCCTATTTCTCAACGTATCGGAAGATTAAAGTCCCTGATTTGTCTAGAACTCTGGGAGAATCAACTCAATGGATCTCTTCCAGCCTCAATTGGTAATTTGAGAAATTTAGAGATTTTGTACATTCGTGACAACCGATTTTCGGGTCGAATTCCTCATTCGATACAGAATCTCAAGAAGTTGACCATGCTGCGACTTGCTCGAAACCAATTCACCGGGAATTTGCCCCAAAATATATGCCATGACGGATTACTTCAATCCTTCTCAGCAAATGGCAATCATTTTGTGGGTCCGATCCCGAAAAGCTTGAAAAACTGCACAAGCTTGATTCGTCTCACCCTCCAAGCAAACCAACTCACCGGAAACATTTCCGAAGATTTTGGCTTCTATCCCAATTTGCAGTTCTTAAATCTAAGCAGCAATAAGTTTTACGGCGAAATATCACCCGATTGGGGAAGGTGTAAAAATCTACTGTCCTTTGTGATATCTGGCAACAACATCTCCGGTACCATACCACCGGAGATAGGAAATTTGTCTCAACTTGGTAGACTTGATATTTCTTCAAACCTTTTAATGGGGGAGATTCCAAAGGAATTTGGAAAACTAGCTTCTTTGGGAAAATTTTGCTTGGATGAAAATCAACTTTCCGGTGAGATACCGCCGGAACTTGGGTCAATAACTCAGCTTGAGGTGCTTAGTCTGTCCTCAAACAGATTCAGCAAGTCAATCCCTAGAAGCCTAGGGACTAACTTGCTAAAACTGTACTACTTGAACTTGAGCAAGAACAAACTAAGCGAAGAAATCCCGGTTGAGCTTGGTATGTTAAGTCAACTTTCGGTGCTTGATCTAAGTTATAACAATCTCACGGGATACATACCGGCGAAATTTGGCGATTTGCAAAGCTTGGCCACACTCAATCTCTCCCACAACAACCTTTTTGGTGTTCTTCCAACTACTTTTGAAAAACTTACTGGCTTGTCGTACGTTGACATATCGTACAACAGGTTTTGGGGTCCAATTCCGAACAACAGAGCATTTCTAAGTTCGCCCATGGAAGCGTTTGAAGGGAACAAAGGATTGTGCGGAAACGTCACCGGACTAAAGCTTTGCAATGATCCGGTCCCGAAAGAACGTCGTTCCAAGGCCCACAATGTTGTTAGACTTGTGTACATCGTTGTTTTTCCTTTTATTGGGGCTCTATTGTTGGTGGCTCTCTTTGTGGTTTACATGTTTCTACGAAGGAGAAAGAAGGAATGTTCGCAAATTGAAGAAATCGAAATGATCAGCGAAAAAGGCCTGTTTTCGATACCAAATTTCAACGGGAAGAAACTGTACGAAGAAATCATAAAAGCAACCGAAGATTTCAGTTCCACATATTGTATAGGGCAAGGAGGAATTGGGAGCGTTTATAGAGCAGAGCTTCCTCAAGCGACCGTAGTGGCTGTTAAGAAACTCGACGGCGAAAATAGGACATTCCAAAGGGAGTTCTTGAACGAGATAAGGGCTTTAACCAAGATTCGGCATCGAAACATTGTGAAGCTTCACGGATTCTGCTCCCACAGGAGGCATTCGTTCTTGGTTTACGAGTATCTCGAAAAGGGCAGCTTGAATTCAACGTTGAGCAATGAAAGCGAAGCACGAGAGTTAGATTGGAGGAAAAGAGTGGAAATCATTAGAGGAGTAGCTGATGGATTGGCCTACATGCACTTTGATAACTTCCCGCCAATCGTCCATAGAGATATTTCGAGTAAGAACATTTTGCTAAACTCTGACTACAAGGCTTGTATTTCGGATTTTGGCACTGCTAAGCTTTTAGAGCAGGATTCCTCTAATTGGACTGCCGTCGCCGGTACATTCGGGTACATCGCACCGGGTACGTAATTAATTTTACTATTATTGTTCAATACCATATGACATGATAAACAGTTAAATCTGTCGTGTTATTATAGTCTATAAATTAATTTCTATTGACATGATTAGTAATAAATTGTGTTTAGTACTAATCGTTTTTATTTGTTATTTTTTAAATTTATGTTGGATGTGTAGAGTTTGCATATACAATGCAGGTGACTGAGAAGTGCGACGTGTATAGCTTTGGAGTGTTGGCAATAGAAATTATTAAAGGACGGCATCCAGGCAATCTTACGTCCTATCTGTCATCACCGTTGACGAGGACAAGCGTAACGCTGGAGGATGTGTTGGATGACCGCCTTCCACCACCGCGGCTAGAGATTTTGGATCAGCTCATTGGTATCTTAAAGCTTGCAGTTGCGTGCTTACAAGAAAATCCACAATATAGGCCTACCATGAAAGATGTTTCGCAGATTCTATCTACCCTAATCTTGAATTCCTAATTAGCTAGTTGCACTGCACTTTGGACTAGTTGTGCCAACGCCAAAGTCAAAGTTTTTTTTTTTTTTAAGTTTCCCTGGTGGGAGTTGTATGTAGATTATAAGTGGATCTCAAATTTCTCTTAAAGGAATACTCTTAACTCTTGAAGATGATTTAGAGCTTTTACAAATATTGTCTTCACCTTTTCCATTCCCTCTTTTGAATGGAAATTATCTGTAATGACAGAAAGTCTCCCAATTTTTAAGTTTTTCAACATGATTCCCGAGATTTTACAGAATTGCCATCAACCAATTATGACTAAAGGTGTTTAGCGTATAGCTAAAATAAAGGGTACATCATCCTTCATAAAATTATAAAAAAAATAAAAATAAAAAAAATAAAAAAATAAAAAAACTATAAACTTCTTTGACTTCCAAATAAAAAACAAAAACAAAAAAAGACACAAAATAAAAAAATCAACAACCGACTGCCCATTAAAATTCCCTACGGTAGAGAGTACTCATCTCATTTGCGTGTGTAAGTGGGAATTGCTAATTTAATTATGTTTTCAAGTGTACTCCTATCATTTTCCTACCATCTAGTCAATTACAAAACGAAAACTAAATAAAAAATAAATAAAAAGCAAAAACAAAACCAGTTTTCTTGCAGAATATGGAACTCCTTTTCATCCCAATTGTTACCTTTAAAAGTTTTTATTTTTCTCATTGAAGAAATAGGCTAATAGCCTTTGTGAACAAGTTTCCTTTAGTTTGTTTTGAAATTTTGAACATGATCATAAGCTGAAAATTTAAGTGCCAATCTAGAGCAATACTTGAAAGAAGACCCATTTTTGAAGTAAAAATAATTGAAAAATACATATTCTTTGGTCTTCGCCATTTAAAAATCCGTGCAACCAGGCTCCTCTCTTGTATCCTAATTCTACTTTTCCCAACCTATTGATAAATTGACCAATGACTTTCTTCGAAGTCGAGTCAAATGTAGCATGTTTGAAGAACTTAACCCGAATACATATTGATTTGGATATGAGAGATTTAAACTCAACGTATTGTGACGGAATTAAGTGGTAACTATCATTCCGAAAGTATATATGTTAACGGATCTAGAAGCAAGATTTGGGAGAATAAGTCATTTAATGGTCACCTTAAGTTAGTCATGATATTTCAGGCTTGAGGATGCGTTACCCAAATCTTGAGTTGACTATGATACGAGTACTTAAGAATTAACAACATATTTTAAAGTTCGAATCACGAATTAGCGCGTCACAAGACCAAGTCACAAGAGAGCAATTAGTTAGGAAAGGATAAGACAAAACAAAAAGGGAAAAAATAATTTTTAAAAAAAAGTCAAATTTTCGTTTATTTTTGCTTTACAGTGTTAATGATGCCGAATAAGAAAGCCATAATTCAGGAATTCAGGAATAAGCGGGTCACAAGACCAAGTCACAAGAGAGCAATTAGTTAGGAAAGGATAAGACAAAACAAAAAGGGAAAAAAATAATTAAAAAAAGTCAAATTTTCGTTTATTTTTGTTTTACAGTGTTGATGATGCCGAATAAGAAAGCCATAATTCAGGAATTATTATTAGTAATTAGAACGTATGACTCGTAGAAAAGAAAGAGAATAGATATAGAAAGAGAGAGAGTTTTTTTTTTTTTTTTTGGTGGGTGGAAATATAGAGAAATTTGAGAAAACTAGAGAAATAGAAGACATAGAGAAAGGAGAGAGAGGGATGGATTGAGATTATCAATTAAATTTTGATGTTTTAAATGATGTTAAACCAATCATATTATGATATCATTGAAAGAAGTTATATGTTAACGCATAAAAAATCAATCATAAAACATTTCAAACTTTTGAAAATGATGTAAAATAATATTATTAGTTAGATTTATCATTTTAGACACCAAAAATTGAACAAGATATCTGAAAAAAGATGAACAATAGAGAGAAAGTTTGAATAATCAATATCATTAGTCAAGTCCACTGTGTATTACAATGACATAACTAGGATTATTTATAGATAGAAAATTTAACAAAATAGGAAACTAACACAAGTATAAGAAAATAATTAACACAATCAGAAACATAATCCTAATTACTCAAAATTAAAAAAAAAATCCTAATAATAAATAAAAATAATCCTACAAAGTAAAAATTATAGTACGTAAATTCCTTTCAAAAAAATAGTACTTAAATTATAGCTTTCCTAATCCATATCAGTTGGCCATAGGGAAATTAATAAGGAAATCATCTGGAAGTCCTAAAGAAACTCTCTAGTCTTGAAACCTTCACCATACATTGTATCTTCCTCAAAGAAAACAAATATGAGAAAATTAACCAAGTATGAAAAGAGGTAGAATTTTCAAGTCTGAAAGTCCTAGAAGAACTTCCTCATATGATTCCTTAAAAAGAAATGGGGCATTCAAGGTTTCAAGGGTTCGTGGCTATTGTTATTTTAATCATTTGATTTAGATCAAATGGCTATAATGAATCAGGTAAAAAAAAAAAAAAAATAGTTCATGACAATATTAATAAGCATTAATGAAAATAGAGAACTTATTAAATGTGATTTTAGGTAGCCATGCCTCAGGCTTACTTGCACCATTGTTGCTCTCCACCAATTGTTCACCGAGACTGGATTCCGAATTCGAAGCTTGTGTGTCGAATTTTGGCACTGCTAAGCTTCTAAATCTGGACTCCTCCAATTGAACTGCCCTTGCAGGCACTTATGGCTACATTGCACCAGGTACGCAAAAATTCCTCTGTGCTTTTTTCTCAATAGTATTTCGCTTACAATTTGGTTTTGCTAGCCCGGCCAATATTTTTGACAAATAAACTTGTCTGTATTTGCTGTCAGAGCTTGCATACTACAATGAAAGTAACAGAGAAATCATGTCATGTTTGTAGCTTTGGAGTTTTGGCTCTAGAATTTGTGATCGGAAAACAGCTGGGAGATTTGAACTCCTCCTTTTCATCACAATCGGACGGCGAAAACACAATAATGGTGTCGGCATTGATGGAAATTCTGGACCTACGCCTCCCACCTCCTACATGATCTCACGGCGAGATCGAACTCAAAACCATCACAAGCATCGTAATTGCATGTCTAAACACCGAGCCACAAATTAGGCCAACAATGTACGTCGTTTCTAGATGCCGTCGCGGCGCCAATTTCTACATTAAATTTTAAATCCATACTTAGTTACATTTTAAGAATACTGAACAAGGTCTGAATAACTGTATTGATGATAATAAATGGTCTTTGAAATATTTTATAAAACAATAAAAACTAAAGACTAAAAACTGAAAAACAAAACAAAAAGTGTATTTGTTGATCCTGTGGTTTCCCTGCAGGTTCACATTATCATATATTTAGTATTAATTTTTGGCAAGATGTGGTTTAGGCTTAAAAGGTCTCAATAAATCGGGTGTATCACGTTATAACACTTACCTAAAATTTTTTGTTCAACAAAAAACTGATATTTTAATAATAGTTTGTCTATGTTTGCTATATTGAATTACATTTCACTGTTTGGTGTGTTTTGCATTAATTGTTTAATCAAAATCATCATAAATACTCTTGGGAAGAGAAATGTTATTAAATATAGCTGATATAGATAAACTATATATCTAAATGTTAATTTTTATTGAGTAAGTGTACCTCGTAAATATGATATAGTACATGTAATACATAGGTATATCAAAAGAATGAGATTTAATAAATTGACCTGATTTATCACGTCATCGTTATGTAATATATCTGTCAAATAAACAATTGACGTTTAGATGATTTGTCAATGACAATTTTATCCTAAATTCCTACGCACCATTCTCTCTCATAATAAATTTTATCTTATTAATTAGTATGAAGCTCTGTATATTTCGTAAGTATAATAACGTGATGCGTATACTTTACTGAATATTATAACCTTTATTATTATTTTATTCATAGACACTAGGGCCCGTTTGGACCTCCGATTCAAACTTAAATTTTTCAACTCAATTTTTGTCTTTTTCCCCAAAAAATTTTTGTCTTTTCTAAAAAAATCAATCAAAATTACTATTGAAACTTAAAAATCTTAACTCAAACTTGTGAACCAAACGGGCCCTTAAATTGAATTGGAGGTTTTTTTTTTTTTTTTTTTTTTTTTTTTTTTTGGTCAATGATTTGGAGGTATGTAATATGTAGTACAATCGCAATCAAGCTAAAATCATCAAAACCATACCGATTAGAAAAATAAAAATCATCAAAATCATGGTTTCAGTTTGATTGTGCACGTGGACGATGCTGTTGTTCCGATAAATCAATAATTATTTTTGAACTTGTCAATGCAAATATTTTAAACCATAGCAAATAATACATATTCAACTTGAAATGAAAGATAATAAAAATTGTTAATTTAATTATAAAAAAATGGTTCTCCTTTGGAAGGTCTTACAAGAAACCCTGAAATATAATATTGCATTCTTGTGGAAGATAAATTTTCAAGCTATTAATTGAAATGCAGTGTCACTAATGGACGAAATTCGACTATTTGTTTTATTGACTATGCATAATTTTTTTTTAATAGATATAGATGAAATGTCTCAACTCAACTCAAGTCGGTCATTATATTTAGAATCTTGTCACTATTAATTTATTTACATGTAATTTTTTATTTAGATTCTTGTAACATATTATTATTTAGAACTAAGAGCAAAGGACAAGTATTATAGAAAATTATTACAATGAAATCAATTGGTTAATACAATAACGTATCAAAAAAAAATTTTAAGTGTCGTTTAATAAAAGCGTCAAAACTGTGTGTATATATATACATATATACACATATATATATATATGTAGTTTATATCTATAGGCAACAATGAATATAATTGAAAGCTGCTTGGGAGCTGTTGAAACCGTGTTGCTTACATCCTAAGTTGACTCTTAAAAAACTATGAAGAAATAATTTCAGGAGCCTCACAAGATAAACCGTACTTGTTATAAGTCTGTCTTATTCTTCCCTTTTATAAATGGTTGCAACTACATAGAATAGCTTGTTATTCATAACCCTCATTCTAGACTTGAAACCTTCTCTCATTTATCTTCCTTAAAAAAATAAAAAATAAAAAAAGGGTCCAATTAAGAGGACAAAAATCATGGGATCTCCAACTCCAACCTTGGAGAAAATATTCACTCTGGCAGGCTTGGTGTTTTCAGTTCAGTTTCTGTTGGTAATATCATTCACAAGCGATGTTTTTGCTTCTACTTCAAAAGCAGCAGAAGCTCTTCTCCAATGGAAATCTAGCCTGAAAGAGCCAAACATTTCTCTTCTCTCCTCGTGGACCGACCTTCCGAATCCTGAGAAAACTCCCATAACTCCATGCAATTGGTTTGGCATTTCTTGCAACACTGCGAAAACCGTAATCAGTATTAACCTCACCAATTCTGGTTTACAAGGTACGCTTCACCATTTTCCGTTCATGTCCTCTCCTAACCTCACATATTTGAATCTCAGCACGAATGAACTCTTTAGCACCATCCCACCTCAATTCAGCAGCCTCTCTGAACTAGAATTTCTTGATTTGTCATCGAATCAGTTCTCCGGAAAAATCCCACATGAAATCGGTAACATGACCGATCTTAATGTCCTCAATCTCTTTAAAAAACACCTAAATGGATCAATTCCTCAAGAAAAAGGGAATCTAAAATCTCTTTCCAGGTTATGCCTTATCTCGAACAGTCTCTCCGGTCTGATCCCCACATCATTAGGTGAGCTAAAAAGCCTTGCTTTCCTCGCACTGTCTACCAACAACCTTTATGGTCCCATTCCTGAAGAGATAGGAAACTTGAAGTCACTCGATACTCTACTGTTGAACGCGAACCAACTTAACGGTTCTATTCCTTCTTCATTTGGCGAGTTGATCAACTTGAGGATTTTGTGTCTCCATAGAAACCAACTTTCTGGTTCTATTCCTCACGAGCTAGGAAATCTCCTTAAGTTGACCTCACTAGAACTGGACACAAACCAATTCACTGGCTATTTGCCTCAGAGTCTCTGCGAAGGAGGTATGCTCCGAAGCATCACAGCTTTCAACAACCGTTTCGTCGGTCCAATCCCGAAAAGCTTCAGAAACTGCACCAGCCTGTACAAAGTTCGTCTTCAAGGGAATCAATTTGTGGGAAACATATCAGAAGACTTTGGAGTCTATCCAAACTTGTCTTACGTTGATCTGAGCTGTAACAAGTTTTACGGAGAAATCTCACGCAATTGGACACACAGCACAAATCTCACAGTCCTGAAAATGGCAGGGAACAAACTTCCTGGTAACATACCACCTGAGATTGGAAGCTTGAGTCTGCTTGCTGAACTCGATCTGTCCTCAAACCATTTGGTTGGTGTGATCCCGAAGGAACTCGGAAGTTTGTCTTCTTTACTGAATCTGAGGCTAAACGACAACCAATTCTCTGGTGGTGTACCCTCTGAGTTTGGATCGTGGACAAATCTTAATCATCTCGACTTGTCCTCGAACAAACTGAACGAGTCGATTCCAGGTGTTCTTGGGAATTTATTGAAAGTCAATTACATGAACTTGAGCAACGACAGCTTCAGCCAAGAAATACCCTTCGAGCTCGGGACTTTGGTTCATCTTTCCCAGCTAGATTTGAGCTTCAACTTGCTAAGTGGAGAGATACCATGGCAAATGAGCAAGATGCAAAGCTTGGAGACTCTTAATCTTTTCCACAATAGTCTCTCTGGTTCAATTCCAACATCTTTTGCTAATATGCTTGGCTTGTTACATGTCGACATATCTTATAATGATCTACACGGTTCTGTTCCAAACATCACAGCCTTCCGAGATGCTTCCAAACAAGGCGCATTTGATGGGAACAAAGGATTGTGTGGCGACTTCGGAGCCCTCAAACCTTGCAACAATAGTACCGTCTCAAATGACCGCCGCAAAAAGATCGTGGTTCTATTAATCACCGTTCCTCTTGTGGCTTCACTCCTACTCATCTTTGCTCTCATTGGATCCACCTTCCTTTTAGGGAGAAAAAGGAAAGATCGAAACAACCACGAAACCAAAGAAGCGATGGTCTTTTCGATATTGAACTATGATGGAAGAGCAGTGTATGAAGAAATCATAAGAGCAATCAACAACTTTGATCCTACATATTGCATTGGAGTGGGAGGATATGGAAGCGTCTACAAAGCGAACTTAGCAATACCCAATATGAGTACAGTAGCTGTGAAGAAACTTCACCGGCCACCATGTGAAGAAGGTCAGAACGGTAAGAGACTTCCAAAGGAGTTCTTGAACGAAATAAGGGCGCTGCTAGAGATACGACACCGAAACATTGTCAAGCTTTATGGTTTCTGTTCGCACGAACGACACTCATTTTTAGTGTACGAGTATGCAGAAAGGGGGAGCTTGGCGACAACTTTGAGAGAAGAAGAGAGAGCCAAAGAAGCTGGTTGGAATAAGAGGGTGAATATTGTTAGAGGTGTGGCTCGTGCCTTAGCTTACTTGCACCATGATTGCTCTCCGCCAATTGTTCACCGAGACATATCAAGCAAGAACATCTTGTTGGATTCGGAATTTGAAGCTCGTGTGTCAGATTTTGGTACTGCCAAGCTTCTAAATCCAGACTCAACCAATTGGACTGCCCTTGCTGGAACTTTCGGTTACGTAGCGCCAGGTAAAACCACGCACTTGCTTTGAAGTTTCATTTTATCCGCCTAATTTTATATTAAAGAATACTGTGTCCCCACTCATGTCATTCAACTTTAATTAGTCACAATTAGACATGTTGATTTTGAAATAATAAAAAATTATTATGTAGGGAATTTGTACATGCTAAAAAGTATTAACTAGACATGTTAATTTTGAAATAATAAAAAATTATTATGTAACGAATTTGTACACGCTAAAAATTATTAACTAGACATGTTACTTTTTAGTTTTTTTCTAATAATGAAATTTTAACGCGTTCATTGCAGAGCTTGCGTACACTATGAAAGTGACGGAAAAATGTGATGTTTATAGCTTTGGAGTTTTGGCACTGGAAATTATGATGGGAAAGCAGCCAGGTGACTTTGTGTCCGCCTTTTCTTCTCCATTAGACAAGGAAATTTTGGTGATGGAGATTATGAAAGCTCTGGACCAACGCCTCCCACCTCCTACACCCAAGGTTGAGATTGAACTGAAAACCATTGCAAGTGATATCGTTGCATGCTTGGATGAGCCAAATTCTAGGCCAACCATGCATATGATTTCTCGGCAGTTATCAGTCCTATCTGTGCGTTCTTAAGTCCAGACCTATTTCCCTAGACATGTGAGCACCTAAAACTGTTTGATTTTTCCCTTCTTTTTTTTTTTTAATAAAAAAAATCTTTTTGCAGGTAAGATATGAAGGGATCTGAATCTAGTCCTGTGAAGTAGCTTCTTGTTTGAGAAAATGTATTAAGATATCTTGTATTACAGTAAACAGATTGTACTAAACATAACATAGTAGTGTTGTTGTATATAATGTCATTGTGGAGATTATTTTAGACGATTAAAGAATGGAATTTGTTAATCTTTACTAGATTGCAAGCAATACTTGCGTAAAAATAAAATTGAAGTGTGTATGTATAATTAGTAATCAAAAATGTCAAAAATATTGGATAGAAATGCTATTAAAAGCATTAGTGCGGCGCAATGCGTTGAACACCTGCACAAGTTTCCAGGTTGACGATACCGATACCGATACCCAAAAAAAAAAAAAAAAGGACAACCTGCGCACAGACGGTATTCAACAACGTTCCTAACCAGAACCCTGCTGGGAAATTCACAAAATCATATGATAGAACATAAAATAGACATCTTTAAAAAAGGAATCCAAGAGTCAAAATTACACCACCACGTACCGCAACATAACAAAACATACATAGAAAGTTTGGATAGAAGAAACAACAGCGCAAATATAGAACAACAAAACGGACCTGCTTAGGACTTAACACGACTGCTTAATTCTAGGTAAGACTAAAAATAGATAGTTTAATTATTGTTTAGAAATGCACAACATTCTTTTCTTTTAATACAAGCTTTTATGACACATTACTTCTGACTTACGGCTCAGCTTCATGCTGTATGGGCTGTTTCCGACTTTCGATTTGAGAGATTCAACTTTTTTGGCGAGGGATTCATTAAGAGAGCCCTGAAAATGAAGAGTTAAAAGTTAGAAATAGAAGTGAAACTGAGAGATAAGAAAAAGGCCGACTGTGTTCGACTTGGATTCATTGCCTTTGTAAAAGTAAGAGCAGAGGAAATGACGTAGTTAGCGAAAGGGTGCTGCATCAAGCATTCGAAGGGATAATATCCCATCAATTCGTTGACGATTATCGGATGGCTCGCTTTACAACACTCGAGAAATTTTTCAACCACATGACTGCTAAACTTCTGCATCGAAATATGTACAAAGCGACCTTTGAAGAGAGGGAGCAATTGGGCAGTGGTATAATTAGGGATATGCTTTATGACAAACTGTACAACAAAATTCCTGCATGTAGAAAGGAATAGTTAGAGAGCAGTATAGAAGTTCACAATCATTTACAAGGCATGTTTAAAGACTAATATTTAGCCAAGTAATAATGAAATAAACAACTTAAAAATTTTGGTGATATAAAATAAATGTGTAATGTCAATGGATAGACGGAGAAATCAAAGAGTAGAAGAATAAATAAATAATGCATCGTTGAGCAAAGTGAGAAAGTAAAGACCCCGGATGCAAAAACATGAATACCCGTAAGGATCTTGAGCGAGGAGAAATGCATTTCTGGAAATTTCTGCCACCAACATATCCCGATAGATTCCGGTGGAGTGTTCAATGCATCTTTGCAGCACGCAACATCCATTCTTCTCAGTTCCAATTTCGACACAGAACCTTACAGCCGCATCGAAAATGAACTGCAAAAGATGATTGGTTAAGAGCAGAACCACTTCAGAATCTTTTTTCAACAGAGAGTTCTAGCGAGTCATATGAAGAGCATAGCGTTAGGGTATACACGACACTTTGACAGATAAACAGATAGATGAAGCCTGAGAATGAAAAAAAATAGGGCATTCGATGGCATATTCATGATGGTCTTAGCACCCTGTCGAAAACAAGTAATTGACTTAATTGAGTTGCTGAATTGGCATGTTCATTTTACTCGATAATTATTCCAAGTTTTAAAATGTCTTTAAACAAAGTCATACTCAGATTTCCACCAAAATTGGCCCTTTGTCTGAGTGTTTTGGGATGCACGTCTTCAATTTACAAGGTACTATGAGTTGAGTTGGACAACAAGAGACCTACAATCTTAAACGCTTTCAACTTGACCCTGACAACAAGAGACTTTCAGACTTTAGGAAATGAAAGATTAAAGAAACAGGCAAGAAGCCAGAACAGATTGAAAAATCTAGATTCTGGAAAGACAGAAGCAAATATCAATGACAAAAAAGTTTGAAAAGTGGTGATGGAATCAGTGTTCGGTGTAACATAACATCTGTTTCGTGAAACTGATAGAAGATAGGCTTCTGAAGTTGTTTGCATTTGACACCGTGAAACAGGACAAAGCTTCTGATTCCAAAAGGATGAGACCTTTTCAATGATCGGTTTTTCCTATCATAAGGATTCCACATTCACTAAAATGAATGTCTTTTGGTCCTTCAACTTCAAGATGCTCTTGAAGTAGTTAGTCATATTAAAGAAGTTTATCGAGCTTCAATATGTGAATTTCGCTCGAGCAACATTCCACTTTTTATGGTCTACATAACAGCAAAGAAAACTCAAAAAGATCATAAAGAAACAGCATTACCTGAAGGACCATTATTAGTGAAGACATTCAAATTTAAGAATCATGTCAAGCGATCAAGCTAAAAAAGACAAGGAATATGATGGTAGTACCGCGTTTTCCTCACTGCTAAGGCACTTCAAGCAACGGTCTAGAACGTGAGTTCCATGAGAATCCATTGTAAGATCAAGAAAACCGGGTGCAAGGGCCGATAAAACCAATGATAGATAGGTCCTATTTTTTGCTGTCTCAATCAACTTCTGTACCACACGAGTGCTGATAAAACAGTACAAGAATTATCAAGGGTCCAGCAAAATAACAGATATAACACTATGAAAGAACAATAACTAATTGATTTGCGAACGATTACCCGTGCGTGTTTGTAGAAATACTGACTAGCCGTCCTGGTTCCTGGGCCAATGTCAGCGCAATTTCCAGCTTCTGTAATTCGGTGCCAGAATCCAGCAGCTTCTGCACAAGGTAATTGCCAAAAGGGTTTGTCGAAAGTTCCACCACATGATCGATTACATGATCGAAAATTATCTTCACAACTTGACGTGTTCCTATATCAACCAACTTCTGTAAATCTCGACAACCCACATGATCCTTAGCTAATGAGTAAATATAAGGCCCCTTATCAAACAATGAAGAACAACTTAGCCGAGAACTATATCCATTCCCATAAATTCCTCCATAAGAGGATTGACAATCCGGTAGGCCAAAACTTCGGTCCCTTACATTTCGAAATCCCACATCGCCATGAGAATTCTTCCTCAAACCTTTCCCTTCAATGATGAAACTATCTTCGCAGCTAAAACCTTCCAAGTCGGTAACCTCACCTCCTGGGTTCAGTATGGTCCTCAATGGACTGTTTGTATTCACAGCCAGATTGTGTTGAAACGCTTGAGGCTGCGAACCAAACGAGTCTCTATTGAAACCATTTTTGCCATTGGAATCACGTCTTCCATGTGACGGTGACCAGACAGAGTCGTCAGAGCCACCAAAGAAACGCCGGGAAACTGGGTTCTGCGCCTGAACTTCGGTAGAATAATAACTCGTTTGGGTGTTGTTCATCAAACCAGGACTCGAAGAAGAACTCCTTGAATAACCATTAAACCCAAACCCATCTCTCTCTCCACCACCAAGCACCCTCGTTTTGGCTCTTTCCTCTCGTCGGTTATCTCCGATATTCATTCTGAAGAAACTCTCCGGCAATCCGGGGTTATCAGCATGGTAAGGATAATAATAAGGACTTCCGTTCGAGTCCAAAAACGACCCATTTTTCCGAATCTGATCAAGCTTAGGAGTGTCGTCAAGCGCAGCAGAGTACGGCGAAGAACCGTCGTCGGAAAGGCTGAAGAGCCCAGTTGAGGAAGAACTCGAAGGAGAATGATCGGACGGCAGAGAAGCTCTGACTCCAAGCAACGACGACGACGGACTGCGCACGAAACGGGAATCCTCGTAACCAGGAACGGGAAAAGGATAGTAGCATAAACTTCCCGGGCTAACGCCGCCGTTCGACGACGACGACGGAGGGTAGTGCTGCAGAAGCTCACCGTCGCCGATCATCTTCTCGAATACTCGAGTCTTCGAGTTGTAATCTTTCTCCGCCATTTTAGATGTCACAAGCAAAATGTGAAAAACCCAGAGGCCCTCAGAGTCCCAAAACCCACATCAAATTACAACTTTTTTTTTTTTTTTTTTTGGGTTATTTTGGAGCGACGAATTTTACGGGATTTTGTTGAGCGTTTTGAGAGAGAATTATATGGGTGAGACAAAGAGACGATTTTGGTTTCGACTTTTATATATATATATATATATATAATTGTTATTATAATTATGGTGTGTTATTCCTTTTTGTTTTGTTTGTGATAGTACGAAAGAGAGTACGTTCTGCACCGTTTTCACGCTCGCACCATGAAAACGAAGACGGTCCCGCACTCGCACCACTGCTACTACACACTGAAAGTCTGAAACCAAGTGAAGCAGAGGAGGTGGACTGTGGTGGGCAATTAATATTTATATATATATATATATATATTTTTTTTTTTTTTTAATGTAAATCAAATATAGGAAACATTCTCTACTTTTTTGGGGAAGATTTTTTTTAATGTAAATCAAATATAGGAAGTGTTCTCTTTAGACAGTTACACAGTTACCCCATGGTATAATAGAGAGATAAATTAAAAAGGATAAATTTAGGGGTGAATAATGGGTGGGTTTTTGGGATTTTTCAACCCACTTAATTAGAAAAAGTTTTAACTTACTCAATCAACCCAAAGTTTAGAATCAACCCACCCAATCTAAATTTTAATTGGGTGGGTTGATCGGATTGAGTATATAATAAAAAGAACTAATAATGTAATTTCAAATAAGAAATGTATGAAAAAAATAACGAATTCATAACATATTTTTTATATCGAGATCAAATATAATTCAATTTTTAAAATTATAATAAAACAAATACAAAACATAAAAAATCAACAATGCAAGTTTAAATATATATGTCATAAATCATAATAAAAAGTAATTAATATATAAGTACAATATAGTTTAAAATCATAAAATAGCTTGATTGGGTAGATTAGGTTTATGTCGGATTACTAAATTTGAACTCAAACCCACCCAATGAAAACTCGGATTGGGTGGGCTGGATTAAGCTTAAGATCGGGTTGGGTTAGGGTGAGTGCGGGCGGGCGGGTTGATCGGGTTACGGGTTTTTTATTCACCTCTAGGATAAAAAGTTAAAATAATAAAAAGGAAATTAGTTTTTCATTGTTTGTTAGATAGAAAGTAAAAAATAATAATAATAATGGATTTGAAGAGTTATTTTATTATTCATTTATTTTATTATTTTACATTTTTACTGAGAAAGCAAGGACAGAAATGTAATTTTAGTTATCTTTGTGTTGATTTATGTTTTCCTCCCATTTTTAAGAAGGTTAAAAATAGTGGACTAAATCATGTTCTATCCAATTATCACTCTTCTCACTTCCTCTTTTATCCTACCTAACATAATATTAGAGAAATTTTCTCGACTGCACAGATGAGATGAGAACAATTCTACATTTTTCCAACAAGAGAAAATTATAAAAATAACCTTTCAAATTCACGTATTTATGTTTGTGTACCTTTTTTAATGTTTTTTATCTCTTTTTTATACGTAGGTTACGCTTGGAACCAAGACTTGAGATGAAATTTTAATGTTGGAGTTGATTAACTTTTCAAAAACTAGTTATCATTTTTATTGATTTTTCAGAAAAAAAAAAAAAAAACTGAGATGAAAAAGTTAGATTCAAACTTAAGAACCAAACACATGTTTATTTGAATTTTTGATCCTTCGTCCTTATATAATTAATTAATTTGGAGGTCAAAAATTAAAACTATTATAATTAAAGATAGTATTTTTTTGGCTAATTCTACAAATCACTCTTTTTAATAGATGCTAACTTTATGCGTTGTATGCATAAATTTTCATTTAATTGCATGAATTTTTTCGACAGAAGTTCAGCCACGCATAGATGTATAGGCCTAAAGGCTTTCAAGAACTCATAACAAAAACTCGGGCTTTGCCTTCAAGCAAATTTGGGTTTTGCTCTTTTCCAAACCCAAATTAATGACGATGATTCTAGACATGAAAAAAAAAAAAAAAAAAAAAAAAAAAACCAACAACAACAACATTAAGGAAAAAGTTACAAACAAGAAACAAAAATTCATCTGTGCTGCATATGTAGTTTAACGATGACTGTATATTTGACTCCATTGGATGTTAAGTTTGGAGGAAAAAAAAAAAAAGTGTATACATAAAAAATGAAACAAAACTAATCTTCCCTTGTATCATCACTCGTGGAGCAATACTGAAACATTAAGGATCCTTTCCAATAAATAAATAAAAAGAAAAGTGGCATGAACACGCCAATGATCTGGTGGCGTAGCCAAGTTTGAGGCATCAACAGCAACTTTGTAGCAGACTCCAGCATACAAGAACTCCATTTGTGACGATCAATAGAGGAAAAGGCAAAATCAATTGCTAGTAGTTCTGCTTCCAATGGCAAAGAGGCTCGGAGAAAAGTTGTTAGACACTCTATGCACACTGCCATTACTATCTCCAACCACACATCCTAACCCTGCCTTGCTATTTTTGTAAGCTTCATCAACATTAATTTTGACTTTGTTCCCGCTTGGCGGTGTCCACTTGGCTATCAAAACTGTTAAGAGTTCTAGGCTGGAGTCTCATTTATCCATTACTTCCTACCGTTGATGTGTTCTTATTGGGAAGCAATTACTTAGCATGCATTTGGATTACACGTTGGAATCTAAGTTTTTCATCTCAGTTTTTGAATTTTTATTTTTATTTTTATTTTTTATTTTTTTGAAAAATTAACAAAAATTATAACTAGTTTTTTAAAAATCAACTAATTTCAACCTAAAAATTTCATTTAAAACCCATATTCCAAATAAAGCCTTACTTACTGTTCTTATGTTCTTATTCTAATACCGAGCAACCTTCCTGATAACAATATAGCTGCAACGACACTATAGATCCTTCATTTATTTCTTTACTTATTAATTGTAGAAATTAGTGCTAGAAGAATATTTTCTAGCTTACTGTTCTTATGCTAAAAACGAGGTGAAGTCCATAAAATGTTGGGAAAGAAGAAAGTGTGAGAAACGGTGGTATTTATAGATTAAACAGAGACGATTAGAATCACTCGTAAATATACAAGTCAACATCTGTTACCATCCAAACTTATGGCTTAATCATGGTCAAGCTTTTCCCCAATTTTAAATTTCTTTTCTTATGATTTAAGAATATTCTTCTGTGTGAAAATTTAAATAAAATAAAATAAACTTATGAATTTTTTTATTTTTTTTTTTTTTTTTGCTCTATAGATAAGTACTATTGTCTAACTATCAACCTTTTACGGTTTGATATCACCTGAATCAGTTTTACGTATGCAACTATACATTTTAATTTAGATACTAAACATTAAAAAATTAATTCAACAACTAAAACAACAGCAGCAAGGAAAAAAAAATACATAATTCCTACCATGAGAGCCAAGGAAAGAAAAAGAAAATAATAATAATAATAATAATAAGAACAAAAAGATAAAACCTCGTAAACAGCCCAAGCACTTCATTAAGACACGCACAGATTAAGAACACGATTATGGACATGCACCCAATTAGCAGATTGTCCATACTTCACAGCTCTGGCCGACACGTTAAAACCTAAACCATAATACCCAAAAACCCACAATGCAAAGGTCAAATAATAATATATAATAACACATTCCCACTAGGCGAAGAAACAAACCAGGACTCCCCAAGTGATGGAAAATAATGACCAAGTTAGACCCCTAACAAAGTTAAACCAAGGCGATGCTACTCTCGCCGCCCGGGGGTTTGCGTACCCCGCCTAGGTAGTCTCGAGACTCTACTTTCCCATCAGCAAAGATGTCGTTGCCGCTGATCTCCCGCAATTTCGCCACACTTAGTGATTTCTCAGCCGACGTTGGAGGAGCATCACCTTTGAAAATGTCATTTCCTGAGAGCTCGGTGAATTTCTTGTTGTATATCTTCTTTGCCGTTTTCAGGGTTTCATCAGCAGACGCGGCATTGCCCTGACCAGCAGCAGGCTACAATCGAAATCCATGTTCAGAACCCAGTTAGATGTTTCATGCTTTCATTAAGGATGCATAACCAGACAACAAAGAGGCATGCGCATACAAACACACACAGATGTGTGCCAACGAGTTAAATCGTAGATAGGTCCATTGCTATGCATCTAAATCAATCACAAATTTGTATATCAACCTTTGACGGGTATTAAACACAAGTGTCCGTAACAAAAAATATTTAGCAATTTCCTTTTATGTGCATACATTCACAGTTTCACACAATTTACGTGCATTAGAAACTTTGACAGAAGTGCTTACGTTAGGGGAATCGCCAATGTCTATGCTTCCTTTCAAATCCAAGGTGCGAGCAGTAGTTGGCCTAGGTAGAATTTCGGGAGGAGGAGCAAATATGTCATGTCCAACAAGCTCCCTGCATTTAGCATCAGAAAGCTGCTTCTTCAAGTTTGCATCAGCATCACTATCCAAGGTCCCGCTCAGTTCACGCTGTTTTGCCACCTCAGGCAGTGTTATAGGCTTTTTGGGAGAAACACTCTCTTCTTCGCCAAATGAAATATGACTAATGCCTGCAACCACTTGCTGGAGCATGAAACCAAATCACAATACCAAGTCACAACAGTTTTCCACCTAAACAACAATGTCATCTGGATATGTAATTCAAACTGATTTTTTACAGCAACAAGTGACTTACCTGGTACATACGCACTCCTGTTTTGTTATTCGGGGTAGCGCTGGCAATGCCAGATTCCGAATCATCGTCCTCTCCATTGGCTACAAAAATGCCACTACCAGTCATCTCTTTCATTTTATACCCTGAACAAGGTTTCCTGAGGAATGCAAAGTTAACCGTTAAGAAGGTGCAAAATGAAATTAAAAGTTCTTGAGAAAAATCTAATTGAGACTTCATCACAAATTCATATTCCTCTCCATTTACAAAGAGACATTTGGATATATGCGAACCGAACAGAAGAGGCGCCAATGTACATCCTGCTTCTTTGCCATCATTCTGATAAGGGTCCACGTTTTACAACTCAATTGGTTCTAACAAGCCATAAACGAGCGTAAACAAAAACAAAAAGAAAAATCATACCGTCCCTTAATATTACAAGTAGCTTAAATATGATTCAAAGATAATGGCCAAGCCAAACACGAAAAGGAGCAGTTCTACTAACTTTCCCATTTGCGGAGATTAAGTTCCCTACACCCAAGATTGGACCAACATTTGATTATATGGAACCTTGATTGATTTGCTTTAAAAAATTACTTAATTGGAGTCGGATCATCCAAGCTCTAAATGATTTTTACCTTATTATTTAACAGGTTTATAAATCCCCTTTTTCATTTCTTGGACGAGTTTATAAAACACGAGAGATATAGAAATTCCAATTAATTCTTGGGATTCACATGCCCAAAACACAGATCGGTGACGGATCAAAATCTGAATCGCAAAAACCAAACCAGAAATTGTTTCAAAACCATGGGAAAAGCGAGTAAAATCAGTGAAAGTTGAAGTGTCAACTAATAGTAGAAATTTAGAACGATAAACAAATTAAAAACTCCAATAAATCGCAGACAAGAAAGAGAGCGAGACGACACGTATGAAGCGAAAACCGAGGAATATGCAGAAGAATGACAGAGTGAAAAAAGGGAAAAAATTCTGAAGGAGCTTCACTGGCGAGTAGACTGAAACTCATTGTCCCAAAAACGAAAACGAAACCGAAACTCAACAAAAATCAAAAACACAAAACGAAATTCGAAAAAAGCAAGTCCGAAGCAGCAGATCTCACCGTTTGTTTAAATCCTGAGACTCCTCATCCGTCACTTGCCCTCCGAAAACAACCTTGCTGATCCCATCCGACGGCTAAAATCATCCCCGTCCACACAGGAAAACCGATCAGTACATTAATCCCTAAATCACCCCAAAAAAAGAATAGAAATTAAATCAGAATGAGACCTGGTGAGAGCGAGCTGCGGAGCGAGAAGCAGCGGAGGCGACAGCGGGAGAGTCGGCGGGAGGAGTTTCGGACCAAGTGAGTAGATCTGCGGTGGATGTGTGGGGCTTCCTCACCGGAGTAGCTCTGTCCATTCTTCTTGCTCTTTCTCTTCTTCGATCTTTCCCTTCTTACTCTTGAGCTTCGAGTTTAAAGCAATGGCGGAATTTGGGAAGCTAGAGAGAGAGAGAGGTCTGCTATTCTTCGTCTGGTCTGTGGAAAAAGAACTACTGTGGTGTGTTTGGTTGCAGTGTTGGAGAAGAAGAAGAAAGGTTGGGGGGTGGGGCTTGGCTGGGAAAATGACGAGGATGACCTTGGGGTGGCATCGAAACAAATTTTTATTGCTTTCTTTTTCTTCGTGTCATATTCTGGGTTTGTTGGTGTCCCTCTTTTTCAAAATAAAAATAAAAATAGAATAATAAAATATTGAGAGTGGATTTAAAGGAAGACAAAACAATATAGGAGTGCAGTAGTATCAACTTCTCTTCTGTTTCAAAACAAAGAAATGTTCTTCTTTTTTCTTTTTTCTTTTTTCTTTTTTCTTTTTTTTTTTTTTTTTTTGTGAATTTTCTTAAATAAAAACAAATAAATTGGATGGAAAATGATGTAACCGTCCTATGCGGAAATTTGAAATCTTGTACCGCTCTCCATTTGTAATTTGTGATTATTTTTTCCACAACGCATGTATCACCGGATATACCGCCACTTGCCGGTAAATTAAAGAGGATCTACCGGCTATTGGTTTTTTTTTTCAATTTTACTAAATTGCCCTCGGTTTACCTTATTCCCCAAATTGCCCTCGGTGACGGATTTGCCAATAAATAATAATAATGAATTAGGACGGAACAATCAACATCTCAACACAAAAAACTTTGAAGTTCTATAATAAAGAGATTTTTTTTGCCTTTTATGAGATTACTGCGTGATGAAATTATAGGTCAAAAATGGGAAATTTACACACACACAAAAAAAAAATAAAAAAAATAAAAACAATTAGGAACTAGAGGGTTCCTACTTCTACATTCCTCTTAAAGAGGAATCCTCTCGTGTCCTCTACGCGTTGCAAAGTCAAAAGGCTTGTTGAAGAAAAAGAAAAATATATTTAACAAAATAGGACTGTTTTAGTGAGACCAAAAAAGAATAATATTTTGCTCGAGGGGGTGGTTTTAAAAAGGTCATTATATTCAGGTCCAAATCCAAGTCCTCCCATGTGAGCACCTCCTCCTCTAAGAAATGCAAAGTCTTATATGTGCTTTGCTTTCATTCGTGGGGCATATTGCTAAAGTTTCACGTGTGACTGTCATGGACATTTGCCCTCATCTCATATTTTGCATAAAAGCTAATGATTCTAGCTAATGATCCTGTCACCCATTCCCCTACTATCATAAGACAGTCAGATTATCGTCACATAATAATCCAATTAATATCACGTTACATTTTTTTCTTTATTTTGTTTACCTATTCTGCAAGCACTTTTATGCTACACAACTAGTCCTTAAAAAAATCTATAGGGACATTTTCGTCCTATAATTAGTATTATCAAATCTGACGTAATAATAAAGTTATCCGTTAGACGAGAAAATCTCCTGGTATGCACCCGTTACGGGGATCCGGAGATTTTCAAATCAGAGATAAAATTATCAAAAAGTCCTCTTCAGAGATTGAAATTACCGGAATGCCCTCTATAGGTACTACTTTCCTCTAAAGCTTTCGTGAAGGGGAAAAGGAAAGTGGTCATGATTAAGGCCAATGGGCACACGCATCAGGGACTGTGAAGTGTGAACCTTACCTGGGCCGGGCACATGCCCTTGGCAGTTGGTGTACATTTTGCTCAACATCAGGGCCACTTTTACTTTTTTTGGCCTTTTTTTTTTATTTTTCTTTTTTACATTGCTACTTTTTTTTCCTTTTTTATTAATAGAAATAGAAATAGAATCGTTATCCATCAAAAGAATTCGAAAATTGTGTTCTTATTCAAGGATCTCTTGGACATGTCTCAAACACCTTTTTAAACTTTGGGAACCTTTTATGTGTTAGTGCTAATTAAATAAACATAAAGTGTAAATTATCTTTGTCTCATCAAGTTTTCAAGTCAAATTCGTGGCTTAAAGAAGGTTCTAGCAGAAACTTAGGTAACACTAAGGAATTGGGAAAGTGAAATTGTGTACATTTTTTTTTTTTTTTTTCACTTTTGACTGTACTCTAACGCGATGCAGGAGAGGTGGGAGATTGTAGGACAATTTGGTGTATGATTTTCATCCCACCCGCTCCCGAATGTGTATGATTTTCATGTGTTTTCTAGAATAATAAGTTTGGGGGAATTTTACGGTTGGAACAACTCACATGTAAGGTCACTGGTCATAATAATATGATTTGAATCAATTGTCTAAGAAATTCTCTCTTTTTGAGTATTATGATAACCAAAATATCATAAGTGCAAGCATAATATATCGGTAATTTCATACTTAATTACATTATAAGATTTATAGTTCGAATCTCTTGTCTTTATGTTTAAATAAGAAAAAAAAATCATTGGAGACAGGAAAAAAAAAACTAAAAAATACTAAAACTTTCTAAAAATGCAGTGGAGATACAACTAGGGAGATCCGATTACTTTTTTTATTCTTCTAATTTTTAGCATTTTCTCCCCCGTTTTTTCCCCTCTTTAAGTATGCTTTAATTAGTACTTTAGACGACAAACTGAGCATTCATTGATCTAATATATTCTACTTGATACATAATTGAAATGTTTAGGAATGCAAACATCCAAATAAAAGTAGTATACCTTTTACTAAACCTAAAACATATATAGTACATTTATGTTAAATTCACTTTCCAAAAAATTATGTTCATATGTGTCATGCTTGCCCGTTTACATTCCTAGTTTAAGGGTGATCATAGTCTACATTCCTTAACAATATGTAAATTTTAATTGATTTTCTCCAACAATGTACTTTATCCTCACAATTTCCTCAGCAACTAATTAATTCCCCAAGCAATGTAAAATTTCCACAAAATTAAAATACTATATTGGACCTATTATACCTATTTCTCTAGTGGACGACCCCACATATTGGTTCAATGGTTCTCATCATTGACATGCCGGAGGGAGCATGTGAAAAAGAAATATATATATACACATATATATAATTGGAGAAGAAATATGGACCCCAAGAAAATTGTGGTGAAGAATTTAATAATAATGATAATAATAAGAAAAAGAATTATAACTATATGCTTTTCTCCATCGTGTAATGCAACCTAACTTGGGACAAACCACAACATAGTGACATTAAAAAATAGAAAAAAATACCTTAAAAGAAGATGCAAACATCGGTCTCTCCTAGGTTTATAGGATTTTCTTCATATAAAACCGTCGACATCACTCCATTAAAATATATAATACTAAACAATGCTGGTATTCAACTGTGACAACCATCATTACCATTATTAGTTAATTAGTAACATTTTGTTAGTTATTTATTCATCAAAAAAACATTTTATTAGTTAATTAGTAACATTATATTGATGATAAGTAGTATCACAGCTGTCTCTCACTCTAATAACCATTTCACTGGTAAATGCTAATCCAAGTTCCCAAAACGATTTTTGTATGTATTAAACGGTATAGAAAATTCCATGACAACCCAGATCAGAAACTTGGCCACATGATTAACAACTCTTCACTTGTTTGTAGTACTTGTATTATTATTAGTATTATTATTATTATTATCTATACCTCAAAAATTTTGAAGTCGTTCTCATTTTGTCTTGTAAATTTTAAAAACTTTTGTTTTAACTCCTAAATTTCAAATTAATCTAATCCCCTCTATTAAAATAAATGTTAAAGCATACGGAAGAAAATGGAGTTAAGTGCGGTCATGTAGTATTTTTCCGTTTATTTTTTAATATAAATTCTATCAAAAGGGATTTAGCAAGACTAATTCCCTATTATTGATCAAAATTCTAATAGAAGTGATTGAGTATGATTAATTTAAAAATTAGTAAATAAAGTGAGAGGTTTTAAAATTTAGAAATAAGAATGACCTTAAAGTTTAGAGGACATTGAGGAAATTAATCATTTTCTTTTTCATTTCCAAGTAACAAGGGCATATGATCACAATTTGCTTGAAAATTTTTGCTTTTAAAAAAATAACGTTAGGGTAGGCCTTCAAAACATTCTCTAAGGAAAAAAAATAATAACTAACATCGTGTTTGATAGGGCCTTCAAACATTCTCTAAGGAAAAATTAAAAATTAAAAAAATTAACATTGTGTTTGATAAGAGAGATGAATAATTGAAAGAAAAGAAAAGTAAAATATCAAGATCAGACCAATAAAAAAGAAAGAGGGAACCTTTTCTTTTATGTTGTTTGGTAGAAGAAAAAAAATGATTTAAAAAAAATCAAGATGATTGATAATCTCATCTATAGAGCATTTGGTTCCATTCTTAACAATCTTTCACCCATTTACAAAAACTCTACTGCTCTTCAGTCTCAAAGTGTTCGCTTGATTTGAGCATCAGAATACCTGCTGCAAATAAACCACTGGTGCCCCCCTCAATGAGTAGCGGATGAGAGTGATAGAGAATAAAAGAGAAGGTAAAGAGACGCTGAGATTGAGAAATTCACTCAAACAATTGAGACATTTACAAAGATAAAATTCTTAACTAAAAGTGATACAAGACTTTAAGTTTTGACAATATATTAAACTTTATATAATTATACGGATTTTTTATATTTTTAGTCCTTGAATTATTACTATTTTAACGATTTGGTTACTAGACATTTTTTTTTGTGCTAATTAATCCTTGAACTTTTTGTTTTGTTTTTTTTTTTTTTGGGGGGGGGAGGTTAAGTTTTGGCCTATGGCCACAAAATTAAAAACGTATCTTTAAAATTTAATGAATTTAATGAATTGCATGACAAATTCAAAAGTTTCAAAAACAATTATATAAGGAGCAAAAACGTTATTTTCATTGTCCATGCGAAGCTTGAAAACTATAAGATTTTGCACATGTTATAATTGTTTTGTAGTTACCAAAATTTGAAGAAAAAATAATGGAAAAAATAAAGTAAATATGGAAGAATATGTATTTCCAGAGGAGACAAATTACTTGTTTGGTTTAAAGTTTGGTTTAAACTAAATTGTATTTTTTTCATCATGATTTTTGTCTTTTTCTGAATTTTTTTGTCTTTTCTGAAATTTTTTTTGTCTTTTCTGAAAAATTACTAATGAAACTTAAAAATCTTAAACTGAACTCATTCACCAAATACCCCCTTAATATACTAAAAGGATGTAAACTTTTACAGTTCACTGAACAGTGCGCTACAGTGACTTTTGAGTTTTTTTTTTTTTTTTTTTTTTTTTTTTTTTTTTTTTCGTTTCAGCTACAATGACCTACAATAATCTACAGTACCCAAACAATTAAAAAAATGTACAGTAAAATGATGATTTTGTCCTTCAATTCCACAGCTTTTTCCCGGTTGCACAGTGACTTACCGGTTTTGCCCTTTTGGCATTGTCCGATCATGAGAGAGAGAGAGAGAGAAAAAAAGTAAAAGACATCTATATCTACATTAAGATAAATTTTAAAAAAAATAATGATATAAAAAGAAAAATCATAAGATAAAAAAATTATATTTTATTAAATTATTTCCAATGATAAAAAATAAAATTATATACGTTAAATAATATTTGAAAATTTTAAATTATTGAATTAATAAAAATTTAAGGAAAAATAATAATAATACATTTAAAAAATAAATTAATACAATTAAATTTTAATATTCAAAATAAACAAACAAACAAAAAAATTTGAAATTAAATAATAATTTACAGAAATTCCAAAATATAAAAAGATCTATAAAATTACAATAAAATTAAAAATCAATAAATAATTTTTATATTGTAATGAAACATAATTATCAAAAATGTATATTTATAATTATTATAGCTAAATTATTATTTATGTCATATATTAATATTATTATTTATAATTAAAATTTTTTAAAATATTTAATCCATTTCTAGGTTTATTTATTAATTTAATTAATTTTGTTTAAATTTAATAGATTTACTTAAGTTATTAAAATTTTTTTACTACTTAAGTTTAAAAATTTTTAATTTTATTTATTCTTTCTGTTATTTGACTTCTTTGAGTTATTTTTTTATTAAATTATTTATTAAATTAATTTAAGTTTTTATTTACTAAAGTTTAAAAGTTATTAAATTCTTTGACTTCTTTTATTTTTTTCTTCTTTTTTTTAACAAAATGTTCAATAAGGTTCTTTTATATTTATATCTATAATCTTTAGAAATAAATTTTTTAAAATTTCTATTCATTTTTACATTTATTTATTATTTTAATTGATTTTTATTTTATTATATTTACTCCGCAACTTTGTTATCCCTTTGATTTTTCAATTTTTTATTTTATTAATTATTTAAATTTTTTATTTCAAGAAAATTACACTTATAAATATGAATATATGTACTTTAATATTATAATAGTAAATACTAAAAAATATACTTACTGTAATTATAATCTATATCTTGATTAACTGTTTTTATTATATAATACTCAATTTTTTTCATTTTTATTTTTTCTTCCTTCCCCGTGTAACGCACGGGTATTAAACTCGTCTTTAACTTTAATAAAAGAGTAAATGAGAGGATACTGTTCATTTTTTTGTTGTAAAAAAACGAACCGTTTTAGTGTACTTCTCTCTCCTTTTGTTTTTCCTTCATTTTCTTTAACTTTTTGATTATATCAGCAATGATGCTTTACTATAAAGCGCCAATTCCAACACTGCAAAGCTCCGCGTCTATACATATAAGATAACAATCGTAATATCTCTTCCACAAAAGTGAGGTGCACGTTTATTTTCAATAGTAAAACCACTCTCCCCCTCATAAATGCACGCGCTACACAAGACATCCTCCATTTTCATATCAAATTATAATTGATGCTAATGGCAGTATTTTGTTATTCCCCTGTATAGTGGCAGCAAATGTGTAAAAACAAAAAAAAAACATAAAAAAAAAACAAAAAACAAAAAAAGAAAAGAAAAGAAAAGATTTAAAAGAAAAATAAATAATCAAAATAAATTGTGCATATTCTTTTTGTAAATATATTACTTGTTATTTTTATTTTGTCTGAAATTTTACATATATAAATATATATATATTTTGAAATTTACTTGTTGTTTCAAAATAGGAATTTATGCTTTCAAATGGAAATTTCTGTTAAAAGACTGTTTAGTGCCTTTTCTTTTTTCCTTTTTTTCTTCTTCTTCTTTTTTTTTTTTTTTTTTCCTTGTCACCATTTCTTGTGTTTAACCTCTTTTGACTTTGTTTCATTTTTCCCATTATTTTTTTCTTTCTAAATTTTTAGCTTGTCTTTTCCTAATCTTTCACTTTTACTTCATTTTTCTGATAGCTCTTTTATTTTATTTTTCATGCATTTGTTCTTCATTAGAAGCTCAACATGTCATCATTTACTCTCTATTTCTCTTATGATATCTAATTTAAACTTTCAAACAAAAAACACTAATTTGTTTTTATAATTTTAGTAGTTATATACCTTGGAGCATTGAAATTTAGTATTCCTACATGGAAATGGAATGCTTTTTTTCATACTCGTAATAAAGTCTAATTGTATTGAGTTTTTTTCTTCTTTTCATGATAAAATTTATACGCGTCTTTTTGGATTTTCACAATCGAAGGAAGGTTTTAAGTTCTTTTCTGTTTTTCTTAAATAATAGATATTTTATTATTTTTATTTTTGATAATATTTGTATGATTATTTTAATTCCTAAAATATAATGAGAAGTTTTTATTTCTTAAAAAAAAAAATCAGAACCACCCTAACTTCGTCTGTTCCCTTTTTGGTTGGGGTGATTCTGATTTTATTTTTTAAGTTGTTTGCCATGTTTTTGGTAACGGAGACCAATAGGCAATTATTTAATACAGATTATAAAATTATCATCTTAAAACTTACAATTTTTTTTAGGGTGATTAGTACACTATTTCTAGATGAATATTTTTAATTAATAATGAAACTAAATTCACCTTTTCATTTTTGTTTTACACCTTATGTGGAGTCAAGTATAAAATTATCGCTAGATTCTGCCTATAAGTATTACCCTTATTTTTGTTTATTGCAAATACCAATTCATTTCATCTTCTTAATTTAAAATTAGTATTTTTTTTTTCTAATTTCAAAATGGTATGCAAAATGAAAGCTAAAGTAAAAAATAAATAAATGTAGTGAAGAAGAAATTCTTATTTTTTTCCTTTACTGAAAAGAAAGAAGGCCGATTTTTATTTCGTTTTGTAATTGAAAAACCATTTTGATGGTCATTTCTTATTTAATTTTCATCTACTTTACTTTTATTTACTTGTCAACTTTTCTTTTCTTTTAACCCGCTTTCTATTTTGTTTATTTTTTCTAATTTGTATTTATATTTTTCGTTTGTTTTTATCCTTTATTTCCTAGCTTGTACTTCTGCTTGTAGTGTTTTTCTTGCATTTTCTCTTCATTAAAAACCCACCATTTTGAATTTTTTAATTTTTAAACTTTCTCATCAAAAACTTTAATACCCTTAACTGTGATCAAGTATAATTATAATGAGTTTTTTTTTTATTCTTTTCATGATTAAATTTATGTGTATTTTTAGATTTTCTTGATCATTATAGAGGATTCTCTCTCTCTCTCGGTCTTTTTTTTTTTTCCCCCTAAAAAGAAGACTCCCAAGTAAACATAGCTAACCACTTGCTTTGAGAATGTTTTATGTAATAATTAAAATATCATCATGTTTATAGGATAAAATATAAATTCTTGAATTACATTATTATTTTAAAGATTTTGAATTTATTTATATTTGTAAATTGTTTTTCATGTTTTACTTTTGAAAAACTTTAATTATAATTCAATACGTGTAAGGCATGTACTTTAACTAGTAACTATAATAAAAGAGTGTATATAGATCTACAATTATTATTATTATTATTATTATTTTTTAGTAAAAATCGCACCTTTGCCTTTTTTTTTTTTTTTTTTTTTTTTTTTTTTTTGTCATTCCTCACAACCACTCCAGTTGATATTTGCTTTTTGCCTCCCACATGTTGTGCTCTTGCAAGATTTCTTAAACTTGAACTTAAAAGAAGACCATTTATTATTTTTAAGTGCAACTTGCATATTGATAATCACTTTTTTTTTTTTTTTTTTTTTTTTTTTTGTGAATGTATATTTATATTCACTTTATATTAAAGTTAAATGAAGCCCTTTTATATTGAAATTACGTCAATCTCAAATATGAAAAATCCCAACTAATATTATTTAACTAAAAAATATATCAATTTCTCATGTTAGCTGATTTTTCTTCTTCTTTTAAGTTTTATAATACATTATACTCTTAAATACATAGTAAATTGTAGAATTTTTTTTATTTGATAAGGCTTACAATTTTTTTATGAACTATGTGTTTAAGATTTCTTTTTCTTTTGGGCTATATGCACATCAATTCCTAACTTTATTTTCAGATAATGATCATTTGATCCATTATTAATTTTAATAAATCAATCCTTAAATTGTTGATTTAGTTGCAATTCTTGGTAAAACTAAAAACGTTTTATAAGTTTGAGAGAATTTACTATGTATACAGCTCATGGCATAATTTGTCTTACTTTTTTATCAATTGACCATCTACAGTACAATGCAAAATTTATGTATTAAAGTCAAAATTTGATATTTTGCTATGAATATCATTCCCCAGTATAATATTATTTTCAGTGGTAGATTATGATATTTGATGTCTATTTGTTGTCTTGACTTTATTGATATTATTATTTTTTAACTTATTTAAAAATTAAGGATACTTTATTTAAAACTTATGGTTCATTTGAAAAATACATTTATTTTGTATCATGTTCGAATGTCATAGATGGAAAATAATATGTTTTTTGTTGTCCCTTTTATACATTACATTCAAATATAATGTGTGTTTGAATTGTTTACATTTGAAGAGTCATTTTGATATGTGTTGGTGAGAAAGAGTATCTGATATGATTGGTAAAAGCAGATAGAAAAAGTTAATGGATGAACTGTTCTGATATATTTGTATTAAAATGAAATATAAAGGTACTCAAACATACATTACATTGCATTGAGATGTAATATACAACAAATAATGTTTCAAAACGCACCATTAATAATTATAACAAAATGTACATATGACAATAGAAATTGTATTATAAATTGAAGCATGTAGGATAATATACCAAATATACTATAGTCATATTTTTAATAACAAATATAACATTGGCATTTACATTAGAGATGGTCCTAGAAGTTCAACTTTTATCATTATCTCTTTTATAGATTTTTTTTCTCATGTTTCTAATCTCAATTTCACCATTGAAATTTTAATTTCCTTACTTATGATCAAGATTGAGTTTTGATTGCAATGTGTTTTGTTTCATTCTTTTTAAGATCAAATTTACGTAATATGAATTTTTTGACTAGACTATTATCAATGCATATTTGTTAAATCTCTAAGAAATTTTATATTTTTCTATTTCGTATATAATTATTCGTATTCTATATTTTATATTATTAAAATTTCAGTAATTGCTCCACACGTACAATGCACGAACGTGCTTGGTATTAAAAAAGAGAAAATACATGGACTTCTTTTTTTATTATTATTTTATTATTTATAAAGGTAGTGGCGTACAATGGGGGTGTGTATATATATATATATATATATATATATATTTTTTTTTTCCCCCCTAAATGTAAAATGGATGCACATGACCCACTTATATTCATTTCTGGCTTCATGAAATAAATTTTATTTTCACGCTATTTTCTCGCTACTAAACAACTCAACATTATCCTGTTTTTTCCTTCTAAAATCCTTACTCTAATTTATTTTCTTTCAATTTTCCACTCTACCAAATATAGGCTAAAGAAAGACAAACTAGTATTTTCTCATTATTGGTGCTTTGATGTCAACTATGTACTCTAAGTCATTGACATTTATCAGAAAAAAGTTTACACTCCCAGCCATAAAAATCAACCAACTATTATAATGCATGTGTATGACAGGTTGCATTAAGGTTTTGCTTCTTTGTGACTGGCTGGTGTACGGATCAACTTTGGATATATAGTATTGTTTTCTCCTAAATTTGTCACTTTTTGATAATTTATCTCTTAAATTTATAATTTTTAACAAGCTACTTAATGAATTTTCTAAATTATAATAAAATGTTCTATTTTATTAACTTTACATCAAATTCAAAATTTGTAATAAGATTTGAAAATTTTAATTGAAAATAGGGTTGCATCTTACATGAAACGGGCTTGAGTTTAATTCATAACCAATTTAATAGTAAGTTAAGCCAAATGAAATATGTTTTAATAATTTAAAAAAATATGGAAGATAAATTGACAAAGTCAAAAATTTGAGAGACTAGTTCCTACAAATTAAGGAGGTAACGATGCTAAATACCCGATGAACTTTTGACAACAGATACACTGTCAACGACATATTCGTTGCCAAAGCAGAAGTAAACATTTCATTTAAATTCCATATAGTTATACAACGATGTACATCTTGAATTTTTGTGGTGTACTTTTCATCACCACTTGACTGCTGCACAGCGCAACTCTGGCCAGAAAATTCTTCACTGACAGCCTCACTAATATGGCCCTCCGAAAACTAGTCGTTAAAAAGTAGCTCTAGAGACTAAAGTGGGAGCTTCCCTATTTAAAAAAAAAAAAAAAAAAAAAAAAACCTAGAGTTGTAGGCTTGTAGCAAACAAGCAGTCATTGTTATCGAATGGGACCTCTTAGATATTCTCCAAATTGTGATAAGAAATTAAAAAAAAAAAAGAATTTGAGTTGATGAAAATAGACACAAAACTAGTTCTACCAATAAAAATAAAACAGAATAAAATAAAATAACCAATCAGCTGAGAGATAGTTTGGTAGAATGAGAATAAAGTTTGGTTTTTTTAGTTGTGCTCCGAGAAAGCAGGTATGTCGGCAGGGGAACTAATTAAGATGACTTCTGAAACATTCTAAGCCTAGAAAGGCAGAACAAAAGTTCAAAAATCAATCATATATATTTTCTCTTAGTAACACTAAGTACATCAATTTTAATCTTAATTTTTTATATCAATTGACGTGATAGTAAATTGTCAGTTTTTTACTGATAAATATAGTTTAGTAATTTTAAAAACTTACTAATAAAAAAAATGATAACTCATATTTTACATTAATTGGTATTCAAAAATTGAATTTTGAGTTATTGTTCTTGATATGTTTGATTTTTTTTTCCCACTTTTGATCGGATGATATTCACGGACAGTACAAATGATTTTTCTAGGAAGGAGACATCATTATAATGGCAACTTTGAAAGTTTAAGCATGAATGTAATATCATATTAAAATGTGACAATTTAATTCCAAGTTAAAAAATTCAAATTCAAGTTCAGCAGTTCGAAGTTGGATTTGGAGCTAGAACTGTATGGATAATTGAGATCCATGATTGTCGTCTTCATGCCTGTTGGGGCCAGGTTTGCATCCAACACGACAGGTAAACATTAAATTGTTGAAAACAAAAGAAAATAAAAAGACAAAGAAAGAATCTATTTTTTACTCCTAGGTGAGTACGACCAAAGGAGTAGATAACATCAAATTGTCAGAAATATGAAATCGAAAAAGGCATTTCTGTTTGTTTTGCTGCACTGCACAAGGTGGAAAAAAAAAATGAAAATGAAAAAGAAAAAGGCTCGCCCACCGTGGGGCTCGAACCCACGACCACAAGGTTAAGAGCCTTGCGCTCTACCGACTGAGCTAGACGGGCTGTCGCTGGTCTTTTCCGAATATGTAATATATACCTAAATAAAGTAAAGCCTAGTTCTACTCACCATGTGAGAACCTTGTTTTTTGATAGATATATATATAATTTTTTAATAGAAACTTTGTTGGAATGTTTATTGATCTATATTTCAAAATAAACAATTATATAAATTACCAGTGATATTAAGCCCCACACACGGTGAGGTCTATAAATAAGACTATCTTCTATTAATAATGGTGTTTAGTATCAATGATATCTCTAAATATTTCCTTTTAAAATGAAGTGATTTGATTGAAAAATCGCAAACATCGTAAAACCATGCTGATTTATGTCTAAAGTTTTAATACCATTTTATTACTGGTTGTAGAAAAGAAATTTCCACATTACTCAATCCAAATTGAAGTACTAATTAATGGCACATCTGTTAATGCAGTGTGGTCATAATTTGCTTATCTAAGTTACAACTCATATTCCTATTAGTTTCCATAACAAATAGTATTCAGCATTCTCTTCAAAAAGAGGGGGGGAAAAAGTTTTCAGTAGTAGTATATTTTATGCCTATCATGCAATTATCCCCTTTGAACGCACAAAAGAGTCTCTCTCTTTCTCTCTTTTTCACTAGAACTAGAACTATAACTAGAAAAAAAATGGACCAAGTTGTTGGGCTTATGAAATTAGGTTGTTCGGTTTGGACAGAGCAGAGTGGCCAAGTCTACGTTCCTCACTAAAAATTATTAAATAAAAAAATTAAGCTGTTATAATCAAAACAATAAATCAGAAGTATATCTTTAAGAAACAATCTTATAAATTATCCAAAAAAAAAAAAAAAACCTCGCAATTGTGGATCTCCTATCCCGCCAATCCAGATTTTCTATAATTTTTTAAAAGAAACAATTTAAGACGAGGGATTCGAACTCTATAACTTTAGTTAGAATTAAATATGAAATTACCGTTAAATTATATCTACGATCATGAAAAAAGAAACAATTTTAAAATAGGGAAATCAAAAATTAAAAAAATTATTTATTGATTAGGACAAAAACTTTCCAACAAACTTCGTAAAAAAATAAAAATAAATAAATTATAAGAAAACTTAAGATAAGAAAAATAATTCTCGGTAAACAGTAGAACACATCGTCAGCGGAACAAATTATCAGCGGAAACTGGTTGGCCAGGGAGAGAGAGAGAGAAAGAAAGAGAGAGAGAATGGCGACAATTGTTGGAAACTGGTCGTGGGTGGTCAATCCCAGAAGTCGTTTAATCAACCCCTACACAGCCATTCGCAAACGCCCTCTCTTTCTCAATACTGCTCCTCTTACTTCACCTTCAGCCTCTGTCTCAGCCTCAGCTTCAACCTCAACCGTCTTTGTCGAAACCAACTCCTCTGTCTGTACCAACTCTCTTTCCTTTCTTCTTTCTATTCCGTGTTTCCACCAGTTTCATCCCCTTGTCCCTCTTTTTTTTTTTCCTCCCAATTTCCACTTTATTGTCCGCATGTTTTCTTGACTTTAATTTTACCGATTTATTACTTAATATTTTCATCATTTTTATTCCTGTAGGATCCTGTTGATGTCGAAAAGGAGGTCAGCAACAGCGCCGATAAGAAGAAGAAGAACATTTTGGCTTGTCCTATTTGTTACGACCCTGTGGCCTGGACCGGAGAGCCAGGCTTATCTGTGTATGTTTTTATCAATTTAACACTCCAGTTTTTTTTTTGTTTTTTGTTTTATTGTATGTTGTGCTTTTTTGTACAATTCTGAATCAGGTTCCATGTTAAATTGTGGTACTTTTCTTATTCTGAATACGATTTGGATGTGATTTTGTATTTATATCGGATTCATTTTGTCCAGGGAGTCTGTCTCTGGGTCTAGTTTGCAATGCAGCACATGTAGAAAGACTTACTTTGGCAACGAGACGCATTTTGAGCTGACGGCGGCGAGCGGGGCAAAGAACTATGGCGAGTTTATGCCCATTGCAACTGAGCTTTTCAGGTATCTACTTTCTACTGATTTTATTTTGTCTGACCTTCATATGGCATTGTTTTTTCTTGTCTTCCATGGCATGGATATGATTGTAATGGTTCAGTCTGCACTATATTAAGGTACCAGTATTATAATTCCTTAACATGGTATGATTTTATTGTATTTTTCTCTGTATTGCTTGTTGTTTGCTCGTGGATTAGGACCCCATTGGTATCATTTCTCTACGAAAGAGGATGGCGTCAAAGCTTTTCTGCATGGGGTGGTTTCCCTGGCAAAGAAAAAGAGGTGATCCTTTCACCACCTTCCTTATTAGTTAACTTCTTTATTATCTTTTAGCTGAAGAGGAAATCAGCATTGTATTATCAGGCTAAACAAGATTTATCCTCAATAATTAAACGAGTAAACTGTTGAATAGAAAAGTTTCTTGAGAAAGGCCCTATTTCGATCAATTTGTTTTAGAGAGCAATCAATTTTTAAATAAACACTTTTACATATATAACATGTTGTATACGTTATAGAGAAATGGTATGTTATGTATAAGGGATAGACAATGACGTTACTTGCAATTCCAGCTGCTAACCATGTAATAACTTTGACTGTAGTTTGAACTGACGAAGAAATTCTTGGAGCCAGTCTTTGGAGGAAATATTGTTGATGCTAGTTGCGCGAGTGGATTGTTTTCAAGACTATTTGCTAAGAGTGGGCTCTTTTCGCTTGTTGTCGCTCTTGACTACTCGGAGAACATGTTGCGGCAGTGCTATGAGTTTATTAAGCAGGAAGAGAACTTTCCCAAAGAGTACATAATTGAACCTTTTAACTTAGTTTAAGCTGTAAACCTTGCCAAAGTTGCAGATACTATTAGCTGTAGCAGTTAACAAGGACCTTTCTTAAATGAGAAGCGTTTTTGTATTTTGACGTACACCTGATTGATTTTCTTTTGTTTTAGGAACATAATTTTGGTGAGGGCTGATATTGCTAGGCTTCCATTTGTTTCAAGTTCCATTGATGCCGTTCACGCCGGTGCCGCTTTACACTGCTGGCCTTCACCATCAGCAGCTGTGAGTACTTTTACTGTTTTACATGTGAAGTTGAAAACTAATTATTCTGCTTGATACTGGAAATCACAGTAGAGTCTGACTCTGACATTACAAGCTTGGTTGCTTAAACGATCTTTGCGTACATTTGATATCATTTCTTGGGATCAAACGTCCATATCGTTGCAGGAAGGGACAGTAGATGAATAGCCATTTTCCTTTTCAGTACCATTCCTATATTGCTGACGACTTTTTCATTCTTTTCCTTCTTCTTTATACACTTTTTGTTTGGTCCGGTCCTATGGGCATCCGCTTATTTAATCTGAAAAGAAAACTTCTTAAGTTCCAAACCTAGTTCCTAAACCCTAAAACCCCTTACTCACCTGTTGAGCTAGACCGAGTAGGATAAAGCATGATGCTCACTTAAATGGCCTACCTCTACCAGTTAATCAAAAGAAAAAGAACAAAGAAGCGAACTGGTTATGCTCATGCTAATCGCATAACCGTGCTTTTGGTTTTGTAGGTTGCTGAAATTAGTCGAGTATTGCGACCTGGTGGAGTGTTTGTTGCAACCACCTACATACTTGATGGTCCTTTCACTTTTGTCCCATTCTTGAGGGATCTACGCCAGGTACATTGTTTCAACTTGGATCTTGCTTGCTTGCTAGGCCAGCATTTCAGACCTTGTGTAACATCATATTTGAATTTCATACTTTGTACACTCTGTGGTCATATTGCATTACGCCTGCAAAATTTGTCCCTGCTCTCATTCATTGTCTGATCCACACCATTTGAACTCCCTGTTATATGATAGAATGTCGTTTTACCTAAACTTTTGTGACCTAAGGTTCAATGTATTAGAACGATTCCCACCGAAACAACAACTGTTTGTCTGTTTCCGTTCTTCATTTTATTTTGTTGTCTTTCATCTGTAACTGTAGCTAACTATTTGTCCAATATATAACAGTATACAAGGCAAATATCAGGCAGTTATGTATTCCTATCTGAACGTGAGTTGGAAGATCTTTGCAAAGCTTGCGGGCTAGTTGGTTTCACCAGTGTAAGGAATGGTGCTTTTGTCATGATCTCAGCTACTAAACCCACTTGATTATCGTGCTTTGCCCGTCAAAAAAGTTGGTTTTGGCCTCACAGCCGCATTTGTAGAGGATGCTCCTTGCTGGATAAACGTATATCTCTCTCTCTATATGTATATATTCTTTGTACCGTACCATATAATAGGTAAAACGAAAATAGAAATAGGCGTTCAATTTGTACATATGAAACCTTGTATAAGGTGCGAACACAAATAAAAGGTGACGGCTTCTGATTTCTGATTTCCTGTATAGTTTGCCCTGTAATTATGACCATTTTGAATTATTGTCCTATTACAACCAAATGCTCTGTCATATTGATGCTATTAACTTCTTTACAAAAATGGGACTATACTGTATTTTAATACATTACGGCCAAACTTTGAAATTTTCTTTTTCTCTTCTCACACTGGGACCCCAGACATGTGACTTGGTAGAAGCCTAAGGAAAATCGTCAACTAAGTTGGTCTGCTCGCTCTCTGGCACTTCTTTTCCAACGCAAGGAAAACTTCTGCTGTATGAGAAGATAGGATATGGATGGACACTTGGTTTCCACACCAGTTATCATAATGTGAAGAGTTTGAATCAAGTTTGCATCGTCAAAGTTCCCTACTGAATGTATACCCTCTGTGAGCCGAGTATTTTCTCACAAGTCAATCCACTTTACTGATACTCAAGAATAGTGGTAATAAACCAGTGTGATCTGGCATAAATGTATTACTGTGGGCTCATATTGGAGAATGTCAACTGGCGGTACAACAACGTATTCTCGTCGTCATCGTCGTCAAACTCTAAACCATCCTCTACCCCATACTCCAATTCAATAACGGCTCGGTTCTCAATAGATGGTTCTTCCAATTCGGAAAACTGAACTTGAGAATGTTGCCCATATGCATGTGAGTTTCCTGATTCTATCTGCACCATCTCTGACTCTATTAAAGCTTCCATTCGGGCACGCTCTCGGTCTCTCGGGTAGGTTGAATACAGGAAAGAGTAGATGAGACAACAGAGAGCCATTGGAACTCCTATAGCTGTGTACAATGCTTTGGCCAATGATGCAGCATTTTCTCTATCTGTAGCAATCTCCTCGGACACAGAAGACCCTTTAGGAATTGGTCTATAACCATAGACGTGCCGTGCCAATAAACCAACTACAGGGGGAGCAAATGATGAGAGTACGGACTCAAAAGATCGGTCCAATGCATACACACTGGTTCTGGATTTCTCAGGCACTATCTCTGCAAAAATGGGACTGCATTGCCATTACAATCAATGTCAGAAATCCTTCCACTCTTACGACTTTGACATGTTTTTGTTTTCAAGATCAACGTAGTGAACATTCTTCTATATATTATAGCACTGGATATAATTCTAGTTAGTTCCTAGTTGCCTCGTGGTTTAAATTTTATCTTCATTTTTTCACTTTGGTGATGACTATCTTGCATGATGAACCAGTTTATGCAAATGCTTCATGTTAAGTAGTGCAACAGCTCTATGACTTTACTAGACAGACAGGTATGCGGAAAGTGTGAAAAAAACATTGAAAGATAAGAAATAGAATAAGAAAGAGTGTTACTTGTTTGTCGCTGGACCATTCCAGGATATGCAAAATCCCATGACAGCCAAGATCAGACCGTGGATGAATCCGGTTGATGGATCATCAGGTAATGCTAACAGAAGGATGGCAGCTAGAGGAATGGCGGATGCTGAGCTTATCTGTGCTAGGATTATCCTTCCAGCATTTGGTAGACGCACAGAAAGAATATCGCCCATTCTACCCCCAAACAGGCCTCCAAGGGAACCAAAAACCACAAACAAGCCAATGAGGAAAGCGGTTTTCTTGTGAGAGAAGCCCATAAGCTCCAACCACATAGGTGCAAATGACAGAGCTGACCAGGGAAATGAACCGGTGACACCCTGTGCCACAATAATCTGGAAAGATGGCATTTTGATTACATCCTTGCCTTCTTTTGCCAGTTCCTTGACTTCTGACCAAAAGGAATTGCCAGAAGTCTGATTGCTGGGTTTTGTTCCGCTAGGAAAGTGCGGATCAGTGGCGTAGAGACGGACTAAAACCCCTACTAGAACACTGATTAGTCCAACAATGTGAAAGGAAAGCCTCCAACCAGGAATTCCCATGAACGTTAGTGGAGCTATCAATATCGAGACGAGCCCACCGATTATGGAGCCAAGGTTTCCAGTGAGTTGGAGCCATCCAAATGCCATCCCACGGTTACTCTCAACAGTTGAGTCCGCCACAAGGGACTGGATTGCCGGACCAACTAGAGCAAGGCCTATCCCGTTTAATGCTCTTGATATAGCCACCTATTGAGTAAAACTTCAAAAGTGAATATAATCGGCTGGTATAAGACAAGGGTAATGATAATTCCTTGTACTCCATTGAAAAAGAATAAATTTTACTTTCAATTGACTAAAAACATCCATGAATTCTGGTGACCGGCTATGGCAGACAACAATTTCACAACACATACTAATAGCATAGTGAGGCTAAGACTCCAATTTCCAACTACGTTTTTTTTATACACATATACAGACAATATACTTGTGCCAAAAAAGAAATAAAGAATCTAAACTAAATTGAGAAAGAGAATCCTTAACGGAAAAGGAAAAGAGGAAAAGATCCAAAATTGCAAAGATATCAAATTTTTTTTCCAGTTCTTCGTCGTCAGAAAACCGAAATTCGCGTCAAACCACACCCGATCTTTACCGCTCCAGCCACTCTTTTCTGCTCACACTATTTTCCCAGCAACCAAACAAAGGATAACAGATTGGCGGACCAAGTACCAAATAAAAAAAGGAAGAAAATACCTGAAGGAAAGTGGACGAGAAGGCGACGAGGAAAGTGGCGGCGGCCCAGAGGAAGGCGCCGAGGGAGATGACGTGAGCTCGGTTGTGGCGGACAGCGAGGTAGGCGGCGATGGGGGAGCAGAGCGCCTGAACCATGGAGCGCAAGAGAGTGAGGGAGCCGAGCCCCGTGGGGTCGGTGTGGAGGGCGGCGCCGACTTCCTTGTAGACGCCGGGCAGTAGAGACTCGTCGGCTCTCTCCATGATTCCGGCCAGGTTCACCAGCACCAGAGTCACCGTCTCTCCCCTCATTTTCTCTCTCTCTCTCTCTCTGTTTCTTCTTCTTTGTTTTCTTCTCAAGGAAACTCCTGCGACGACTTTGTTACCGTTCTCGGACCATTCTTTTGGGAATTCTTCACACGTATTTATTGGGCCTTCTAAGCAAAAAAGAAAGAAAAAAATATATATATTGGGAAGGGCATAAAGGAGAATTCACTTGACGAGCGCTTCCAGCTGGCGAAGGCCTTCTTGTGCCACCTGTGGTTTGGAATGGGAGGTCACTTGACTTTCTTGTTTTCTTTGGGTGGAATGTAAACTCTATGCCGTCGTCTCGTATTTAAATTTTATTTTAATTATATTATATTTTTTATCTTAATTTTTTTTAAAAATTAATAAAATTTATAATTAGTTTTTAAAAAATCAATCAACTTCATCTTAAAAATTTCATCACTAACTAATTTATCAAACGGAGACTATAAGTTTTACCATGATCTTGTAGAGGATAACTGTGACCAGATCTGTAGTTTTTTTTTTTTTTTTGCTCAAACCAGATCTGTAATTTAAAGTTCAAGTGTTAGGTGATACTTTTAAGTATCTAAAATGTAAAGATTTATGCTTATTAGTGTTGGGGTTAGACTTCGTCTTTCCATAACACCGTTAGTCTTCTATCACTCATCGAAGGAACAACGAACCCCTAATCCCAATCTATTTGGCATTTTCGTATAATTGGGTCGGACCCAATTAACGTTCTTAGTTCGCTTAATCGTGAATAATGACCGTTCGCATTCAATCGGCGGACCAGTTAATTCAAATATGATCGAACGAAAGATGAATATAAAATAAACCACAAACGATGCAACAAGAACTGAGACTTAATGATTAATCATTTCATCATTCGTCATTCGTGCTTAACGAACATTACAAGGGCTAATTCCCATAACTATCAAACTTACAATCGATGATGACGTCATATCATTTCACTCTGATAGCTGTCAAGCCCACGATCGATGATGATGAAATATCAGTTCATTCTGGTAACTGCTAAACCCATGATCTGTGATCAAATTCACCCCAATAACCGCTAAGTCCACATCATGACATGTGTCCCAAAAGACATTGAGCGAGAACCGCTCACCACGAATTACGGGTTCAGACTTACTATTCTTTCCTTATAAATAGAGGAAAACCACCTTTCAGAGAGGGGACTGCTTTTTCTGATTTTGACTTACTATTACGCTGTCAAAATTCACTTAGAAATTGTAATCTACGGTATTGGAGAATAGTCATATATAGTGAAGATACTATACACACAGAGGACGTAGCACATATTTGGTGAACTTCTCTAAATTTCGGTGTTGTTGATTCTCTTTTCGTTTTTCTTACTTGATTATTTCGTGATTATAATGCTTTATGAATTTCATAGACGATTTCCAAGGGCCAATCAATTGTTTATTCCATTCCTTTCCACTAACTTCTGTTAAAATTTGATGGTAGATTCCCAGCATCTACAATCAATTTATTATTTGATTTAATATGTTTGTAATTACATGTACATGTATTTTAACCGCTAATATATTCAATAGTTTAAGATGACGTTCTCCTTATACAAGAGATAGGACCAGTAGTAAAAGTATTTACATATAGGACAATCTCTTTAATAATTTTCAATGGAATGTCTTTTTTTTATTATTTTTCAGTAAAAAAAAAAAAAAGAGAAAGCCTGATTTTAGATAATTTTACCAGGTGTTTAGAACTTTAGTGTATTTGCAACCACAATTAGAAAAATGTTGCAAAGCAGTGCTATTCAATGCTCGTTGAGTGTTATTATTATTGTTATTATTATTAGTTGGGAATATTTATAGAGTGTTAGACAACATATTTGTTTAAAAAAAGGGTTTAGATGATACTTTTAAAATTTATTAGGATTACGTATGAAAGAAAAGAACAACCATTCCACATTTTTATCAATGATTTTTAAGATCTATGCACGTCAAACACATTTATCTCAATATTTTATAGAATTTAGTTGGAATGTCCAAATAGAATCTTTAATGAATGTGAGAGAAGCATATATAAATATCTTTTCTTAGACATATTGTAACTATGTGATATATGTAAATTTTTGGGTGATGTCCGACAATAATTGATGCAAATAAGAGCCTTTATTTGTACAGAAAGAAAAAAAAATAACCATGATATTTTATATTACACTTTCTCCGATCATCGGAGTCTCAACCATCGATGGAGAACCATTAGTAGTACTGTTGATAGGTTGAAAGTGAACTGAAAAGAAAAAATGTCATAAATTCACCATGAACTTTATCATTAGTGTCAATATACCCCTTTAACTATAAAATGTACCTATTATGTCCTCTGAACTTTAACATTTGTGTCAATTTACTCCCTCAGTTAGTTGTCGTTAATTTTTCTGTTATCTTTAATGTCAAAATACCCTATAACTTTGTTTTTGTGTTAAAATACCACATGATCTTTAATATTTGTGTCAAACTACTCCCTAATATTTAATATTTGTGTCAAACTGTCATATTTATCTTATTTTATTTATCTATCATTGCATAATTACCTAAATTTTTTAGAATAGGTAAAAAAAATTAAATTTTCTACTAAAAGAAAATGTATCTTTTTTTTTTTACCCACTTTTTTTTTTTTTTTTTGCTTATATAATTAAAATTAATATACATTTTGATTTTCTTAAACAAAAATAACTATACAACTTATGTTTATTATTTTATCGTCATAATATTACAATTTTTAGTTTAATTACGATTAATAATACTGTACTAAAATATGCAAGCTAATCGTTTTTTAAATTAAAAATATAACTAAGAATGAGTATCATTCTCATCATGCGTTTAAGCAAACATGTGAATAAAATTCGTTATGATTATGATTTCAAATTATGTAGGTCAAGTAAACAGCATATTTGAAATCCAAATTCTGCATCTGAGTCCTACTAACTATGGTTATGCATAAGTAAACTCATAACCCAAATAAACTAGAATTAAAATAAGTAAAATAAAAAAAAATGTGTTAAAAAATATGCATATCACTTCATTATAATAAAAATATATATTTTTACTTGTTCTAAAAAGTTAATAATGGTTAGGTAATTATACAATATTGATAATTAAAATAAGATAAATGTGACAGTTTGATACAAATATTAAAAGTCAGGGGATAATTTGACACAAATATTAAAGATTAAGGGACATTTTGACACAAATGCAAAGTTCATGGGACATTTTGATATTAAAGATAACAGAAAAACTAATGACAACTAACCGAAGATGTAACTTGGGATACATGTTAAAGTTCATGGGATACAATAGGTATATTTCATAGTTCGGAGGGGCACATTGATACTAGTGACAAAGTTCATAGGGAAATTTATAACATTTTTCCTAATGAAAATAATAAAAAGAATAGTAGAAATAATAGAGATTATAAAAGAGGACAATGATATTCTCACTTAAATAAAAACAACATATAGGATACACATATAAGTCTAAAGGAAATTTTATATTTTTGCGGTAGTAATTGATACAATCCTCACTTTTAAAAATTATAACTGATAATTGATAAGAGAGATGTAGTCAAATTCTTTAAACATCATCCAGTATTAAACTCGAGAATTCATCTCAAATATTACTTGTTTAAACTCTTACTTCAAAAAATCCCTTTCGTATGAGTCATATTTCAAGTAATGCTCCTCCATTAATTTAAATTTTTTTTTTCCTCTCTTTGATTAAAGGACTATGCTTTGCTTGATATAAGGAAGTAGGAATGTTCCTAGAACGTAGGAATGTTCAACTATACTTTGTAGACATTCTGTGGCATATTCTGCGGTTACTTTTATTATTTCCCCACTTCTTTTTTTTGCATTTTGACTATGGGCTTGTAAAAAATAAAATTGGTCCAAGATATTGGATTGAAATGGCCTGTAGGTGCAGTACGAAGCTTAAATCAGTAAAGGCCTTAAAGTTTGCAAGTACTAGTAGGGACATGGAACTAGAACTACTTGTGGCCAGGGGGTCATGAGACAGCCAACTACGATACCGGTTTGGTTTTCGATTTGAAAAAATTGTGAAAACAAACCTCTTAAGTAAACATATTTATGTTTTGATTCTCTTTTAATATTTTTGTTACGAAATTAAAGAACAAGAATAGACAATAAAAAACACGAAAAACAAAAATACAGATTTACGTAAAAAACTTTAGATCGGAAAAAATCACGGATAGAGAAGAAGAAAATCCACTAAATCAAATATAGGTATAAGAGAGAGTGACTACAGTAAAAAATAGTATAATGATGAAACCTTAAAATTACATCATATATATATATATATACCCGAATCCTAAAACGTAAAACGGGTCCATAACGGCCCGATCATCCACTACCACCACAGACCCTCCCAAATTTCTCAAAATTAAAGCTCCATACATATGTCGTACTCGAGCTTTTGGGCTGTGACAAAATAGAATTCGGGTCACCATACTCTAACAATTTTTTTGGTGAATTATTCTTTATTAATTGTTGCTTTGAGGGCAATTTTACAAATCACTCTTTCATTTTCTTGAAGTTTTATGAACCAAAAAATGAATAAGAAGTCTTTAAATTACTATTTCCACTATAAGGAAGCTAGTGACGGACTAATCATAATATTAGACTAATTCGGGATTTTTTTGAGGATTTATTAATGGAGAAAGCATCTAAATGATATAAATTTAAATATTATTACACCAACATGATGAAAAAATTTAACATTAGATTAAAGGATGAAAAAAATATGATTATTTAGATAATTTTCTTGTTAATAATTAATTTAATCCTTGATACAATGACTCGTTAATTGTATATTTTATCAGAGAAAAGAGTACTACGTAAACACGGATGAGTACCATTGCATTAATTTGACAAACTTAAAATCCTTGCGTCCACGACTCACTCAAAATTAAGCATCAATACAAAGGACCACTTAATTAAAAAGACTATCAAGTCCTACCAACTATGATTTTGCTTTCGTTAGCCAACGGAGATGTTCAAGCTATTCAGTAAACAAAGGGGCCACCGACATAAACGTGACTGTCAATTTTGATAATTTTGTTTTTGTTCATTCACCTGCGATTATCAAATTCGTATTTACTTTTTCTTTAAAAAATAAAAAATAAAAAACGTATTTGCTGTTGAGATTGTATAAAATGCGTCTTAAATTAGAACCGTAAATATTTTATCCCTCATATGGTAGATTTGTGACAATCAATATCTAATTTCTTGTAAACTGATTTGGGCTACTATTTTAAAGTGTGAATAATAAAATACTTACCCTTTTTTTTTTTTTTTTTTTCAGAGGAATACTTTGCCCTTTGTTGATATCAAAATATGCTCCGACCACAAAATACCATCTCCGACAGCGCTCGGCAGTGTTTAAAGCCTAACGTTCTCCGAGAACAGGATCTTTGGCCGACCACCTCCCCTGTTCTCGCCGGAACAGGCCATATGCTCGGACGGTGTAGTGCTCCGAGCACTTGGATCCGAGTAGTAGAACCAGTACCGGCATGGGTCTTCTGGACCAACTCTCTTCTTTCACAGCTGACACCAGCCTTGCTCCTGTACCTGTCGGCTACAGGGACCATCCACCTACTTCTGCAGCACATCACATCACCAACAACCGCCACCTATCCTGGTAGGATCTGCCCATACGGGCGTCAGAGACAACCATCCCTCTGTCCCCCGCATCAAGTCAGGCCCCACGTGGTGCGAACCCATTGGGCCAGTAGCCCCTGCAGGCCTACATATCCACCGGGTACCCTAGGCGGTCGATACGGTCGGGTTGCCCCGAGCACCCAGGCCCGCTAAGAACACCTATAAATAGAGGAAGAACCCTCAATTCCAGGTATGGTCATTTTTACCTTGCCAAAACTCTGCCTCTCCCCTTGCATATCAGTATCCTTGCTGACTTAAGCATCGGAGTGCCCACGACAGACACCACACCGGTGTCCCCATCATTCCGAGGTGCTTCCCTATTTACAGGTGATCGACGGTGGAGCGACTGGCCAGTAACGACCGGAATACCCGTTCACAGTGGGTGTTGCTGCCGGAACCATTTCTGGCATCAACACCCTTTTTAAGTGATACCAAAACCAAAAAAAAAAAAAAAAAAAAGAAGAAGAAGAAAGAAGAAAGGAGTGAACAAAAGGTTTTACGTTGTTCGTCCACGAATTAGAGATAGAGAATATATACTGATAATGAGCACTATAAATGAAGTTCTATAATTTCCCATTTCAAAAATAAATAAATAAATAAATAAAGTTCTATATAAATAGATTTTTTTTTAACTTAGAGGTGGGGGATTCGAACACTATATGTTGTTGTGGATTCAAACGTAGAAATACTGATTAACTATACCTACAATCACTATATAAATAGAACTTATAGTATATAAAATCCGGTAAGTTATCTAATATATTAACAAATCATTTAAAATAAAGAGATTTTCAAAATATGAAAAAGCAATACAAACAAGTTGTTTACAAGTTGACTCTAATTAATTTCCTACCACTGGACTACCAAATCTCTAATAATTACATAAGACGATTTGTTCACATTAGAAATAACAAAGAAAATATTAAATAGTAATTACAATAATCAAATCCAATATTAAAACGTTTGCTTATGTCAAGGCACCAATTTCTATTACATGTTTTCAGTAATGTTTAACTTTTTCCTTATTACATGATTGCAGATATATAATTTAATGATAATATTATATCTGATTCTATTACAAGATGTTGAGTTTGAATCTCTCCATCTAAATGATATCTATATAAAGTAATTATATGATCTATATTAAAGTTCTAAATTTCTTAAAACTATCAGTTTTACAATTTTTTTTTCTTCTTTTCTATATAATTTTAAATAAATTATCTTTGTAGTCAAACACATGCATGCACTCCATAATAAGATGGCAAAATTTGGCAAAGATCACAAGGGAATGGTAAAAAATGAACAACAACATGTTCATCTTCCCAAGTGAAATACTGAAAAGTTCAACCCTTATAAGTTAATGTTCAATGCAATTGGAAAAGTTAGGCATGATGACAACTTTTTTTTTTTCCCCCTTCTTATTAATCCATTGATCCGTAATAACGTACTTTAAATTGAATAAGAAAATCCGATTTAAACAGATTTGGATTATAAATGGATAAACTTTTAACCGGGAATAAGTAAAGTCATGAGCATGAATTTAAAGAGAAAAGTTGTGACACTCAATCCCCAATCCCCAAGGGCTTAGCATGGAATGGAGGATGCCAATTGCCAACATATGAAAGAATGAATAAATAAAAATAGAAGAGCAAAGAGCAAGAGATTAGAAGTTAAAGAAAAATACTTTGAATGTGAGACTCGTTAATGAGTCCTAAACGATTCGTTCTCTGTTAGTAAATAATGTTTAACATCCTCTCTAATATCGTTTGAATTGAAAAGTGGAGTGGCCCAAAAGCGTGTCACCATCAAACTCTCCCCCAAATATCTCGAACATCATTGCGGTTTCCTTCAACTTGCCCTCCTCAAGTCTCTCTCTCTCTCTCTCTCACTCAGAATGACGGTGAAGAACTTGGGGGCTTCGCCGGCCCCACCACACCGCCTAAGCTGTGGGTCCCACCATATCATCAAACCCAGCACACAGCTTTGTGCAAATCAATGATTCCATTCCATTCCCTTCCCTTCCCATCTCATCTCCCCCCACGTGCGAATAGTCCCACTTTACACATGTCTGGTTCCGCCTTGATTTACGCCCCATCATCACCCCCGCCCCGCCCGGTCTAAAGTCTCAGGTCGCTTTGTCGGCGTCCCATTCACCCCTAAACGGCTCTAATCTGGATTTGGGCCGTTTCTATTGGGCCCATTTATCCCAACTGTCGTGTGAAGTGGTCCTGACGTCGTTTTGTGCGTCATTTGACTGTGACCAACCACCCGTTACTCAATACCGACCCTCCTTTTATGTTTTTGATTTCCAAATCCTTATCCAAATTCACGTGGAGGATTGTTAAATGCACTTCTGTTGTGTGTATATTTTCAAGTACACGATTTGAGTCAGTTGATTTCTCGAGAGCTAAGTAGGGTCTATGCAAATGAACGATTCAGATTGTGTGTATTTGGCATTTTTTAGGATTAAGTCTTTTTTGTGGGTTTTGTTCTTATATATTTTGTGTATATGTATATAAACAAAGTCTTATGTTTACGATTATCACATGGTCCAACAATACTATGCAAGTTTAATAACATGTAATACTAAGACTATTAACTTGTAAAATTTTTATTAATACAGGTTTTCTAACAATTCTAATTAATAATACTACATGACATGTAACGTTATATAAATTATATGTGATTTAATTAATAATTATGTGCATTTAGGGTCTTTGATACACAATAAATGGAGGAGGATATATGAGATAATTCAATTCTAGAAGTAATTTAATTAATTATAATCGTCATAGGCTCCAGATTCCGAGGAAAAAAAGTGTCGACTCTTCTACACGTGATAATTAACCAAGACTTGTAGGAAAGGTCATAGATTTACCCGAAAGCACGACAAACCAATGAGGGTCCTCTTGCGACTTTAATTGGTTTGATATTTTCAACAAAAATTCTTCAAACCTAGTCCAAGAAGCGATCGAGCTGATCTATCATAACCATTTGAACCACACCTAGGGAATTAAAATCATATATATATTACGTCTAGCTATTATTATTATTTTTTTAATCTCATTGCAAACCAAGCATGTCATGATCATACAATCTTTAAAAAAAAAAAAAAAAAAAAAAAAGAAGAAGAAGAAGAAAGAAAGAAAGAAAGAAAAAAAGAAGAGAGCATCGAGTCATAAAATTTCTTATATTTGCATATACATGATAATAATTTAGTAATTTGGACGAAAGCAGAGACGTGAATTTGACAAACCTAACTTAGGGCGTGACTCTCCACCATCTACCACTCATATATATAAACAATTTTTTTTTTTTTTTTGTATACCATTTTAATTAATAGTTCATTAATTACTTCCTTCAATTAACATTTTATATATGTTGATCCCTACGTGAGAATATATTTATGTATATATACATATAAACATATATATGTATACATATTTAAAAGAAAGAAGGATGAAAAATTTTCAAGCTGCATGATTTTCTCCTAATCAGAGGAGCGATCATCAGCATCATCATCATCATCATCATCATCATCATCATCACATGCTTCTTATAATTTCCTGCTTGAATAACTCAGCTTTCATTTTTATTAAATTTTTTTTTTCGGTTGATGTTGTCGTTTTTGGGCTGTGCTATCGGAAACATAGCAATCTGAATCCTTAGTGGCTGCTGTTAAAACAGGTTACACATCTATCTTTCGATGTTTAGACGAAATAACTTAGTGGGGGACAGGTGGGGTTCCCCCCAAAAAAAAAAAAAAAAAAAAAAAGAATACTACTGAACCGTTCCTTGAGGACATTCATGTCTCTACAAATCCTTTCTTTCTTTTTTTTTTTTTTTAATAATATATATTATTAAACGATTTATTGATATATATACACACACACACACACATACATATCACACTTGATTATTCTTGAACAACTTAACGAGGGAATTTTTTGGGCTCCAACTGATCATAATATTTATTGGTTTAAACCTTCAGGCGGGGCAAGCGAAAAGAAAATGAACTTTTTTTAGTTTCCATGATATCGAGTCAATTTTTAACTTTTGTTTTCCCTTTTCCTTGTCCTTTTCGATAGACTTTTAATTGAAGCAAAGTCATATAGCGATACTAGTCACAAAACTACCCCATTTGAAATCTTAAATCTTGAATTTTTTAATATAATATCTTGGACATTCAAATGTACACGTAAAATTGTTGATGTAACTATGTATGTATGCAGTATGTATGTATGTATATGTACGGCGTACGTATGTAAATATGAAATTATATATATATATATATATATATGTTTGTCTAACTGTATCTAAATGCATTACATCTTTGTGAGATAGGGTACAAGGTTGTTTGTTGTTTGTGTCTCTCTGTTGGAAGAAACGGTACAAGATTACCCTGTCCTAGTCATAATATATCGTCATTGCTTCCTATGTTTCCTTGGGCTGCCTATGTTAAGAATTAGCGCCGTGTACAGTTACTGAGAATAATAAAATTGTAAAAGAAAATAAATAACAATAAAACACGTAAACACAATATTGTCTAAATTTTTAGAAATCCAACTGAATCAATTTAATCATTTATTATCTTTCAAAAAATAATTTCGCTTGGATTTGATCCTTTAGTTGGATAATCAGATTGCCAATTATTCGGAAACTACTAGGACTAAGAAAATGATGGCAAATTAGTAAAATAATAAAATAAAATAAAGACCGCTCAAAATTATAACACATTTTAAAGTTTCTAATTTTTTAGCCTTCCATCATCTATCCACTATCTAACAATAAAAAAATGGAAATAATCTGAGACAACAAACGAAGTTAGAAATTTAACTTTATACATGCAATCACTGTAATATATGTGTTTTTTTTTTTTTTTTTTTTTTTTTGAGAGATGTAATATGTGTATTAAATTGTAAAAGTTTTCTTGTATAAATTATTACAATTTTAGTGTTTGAATATGTATAATTAACTACAATATACAAATGAATATATATGAAAAAATATAATGGGTCAGTTTGATTTATATATGTATTTCAAATATCCAACAATCGAAGCTATCCAATTTTGGATCAGTACTAAAACATCATCAAATTAAACTCAATCAATCGAATTTGTATATCTAATTTCGTTGATGGAATTGAACTAGACCGGTTTAATTTATTGGATAACTAGATATTCTGCTCGTTGTGGTGAGAATAATTTTCAGTTTGTCCACAGTTTGACATGTTCAAAACTTCTCTATAGCCAACCATGGAATTCCACGTGGTCAAAGAGAGACTCTACTTGGCCTTCTGTTCTAAATATTTGCCACAAGTACTTGGCAACTTTACCTACTTATAGTTGTTTCTTGCTTGAACGAAATGTACAATTTGTGGTATTAATATTAGTTCTATGGTGCTTTTCTTTCCACAGACACATTATATTTTCTCAAGTGGGCTACCTAACTGCACTACGATAGAGACATGACTGAAGACTCAGTAAATCTTGATATTTAATTGGATACACACACACACACACACACACACACACATATGCTATTGTTAGCTCCGTCTATGACATAACCCATCCGTGTATAAATATACATATATAAATTATATATTCTAGGTTTAACCTTTGACCATCTTATAAAAGTATACATATGACTAAAAAATATTGTATAACAACCTGCACATGACATCTGTCTAATTACCAATCCATTGGATTATTTTCACCGTCTCTTCACCAATCGTTTATGTCCAAAATCCCTTTTGGCGCACTGCAAAATCACAAGTTGATTATTTTTATGGAGTACTTATTACTTTGCCAACCTCCGAATAGAATTGTCAAAAAGAATCTGAACCTTCTCTTTTACCTTATTGTTTTTATTTTTTTTAGGTTTACAAGTGTAGCCACGAGTTCTTATCAATATCTAGACTCACTAAATTGCGTCATTTTCCTATCTTCTTTGATCAGCGCTTACGTATGTATGTCAATTTACACATCTAACACAAAATTAAAAAAAATAATAAAAAAATAAAACAATGATAAAAGTAACAGAATAAATAAGTTGAAAAAGAAGCATAAATATTAGGAGATATATATATATATATATGTACACACGTTACCCCCGTTGCACGCAAATACCAATATATTATAACTTTGAGTTAAAGGGACTTCCATTGAGAGAACGAGGAGAAGAACGAGAATAACAACATGTGATTGTTGTGTCCTTATATTGGACCATATAAATTTTCCTTTTTTATGTAAAAGACATGTTCCTATATACTTCCCCGTTTTAGCATGTGTAAGATTAATAACGAATTAGCTTCGGCTCCCAATGCAATATTTGCAATATGCTTTTTTGTCGTATGGCATTATATATATATATATTTATATTTGTGTGTGTGCTTTCAAGGGATCTGAGGCAATGGGAGAAGAGAGAGAGAGAGGGCATTTTTGCTTTTTTGAGTCAAGAAATTAGAGAGCAGAGCGAGGACAACTGAGTGAAAGGTAGATAGCTATAGAGAGAGAAAGAGATGAGAGAGAGAGAGAGACACTATTGCAAACATCATTGCTAAATACCGTATTATTCTCTGGCATGGGCCATATAGGTCACCATTATATATATTCCAAAAGGGCAGTCACATGTCACCTCATCCTCTCAAAACGTCTTCATCTTCTAAAATCCCTCGTGCCTTTTTTTTTAATCTGATATTTAAGGATACCTGTAAATTTTATTTATTAAAAATATGAATTAATATAAAAGAAAATATAATTAAATTAAATATAAATTTCTCTTTATTTTATATATTTTTTTTACGTGAATTTATATTATTAATAATTAAAATTTATATTTATAATAATTTAAATTTATATTATCAGATATCATCATATATCAAATTTTATATATATGTTTTTTTTTAACCTCTTGTCTCTTACAGGGGTGCTCACAGCATGAAACCGGTGGCTTAATCACCGGAATGTCTCAGAAGAGTCCAGAATCCCAAGGCTAGCCAATCATCTTCCCCACATCATCATAAAAAATTATCCCTTATGTAACTTTTCTTTTTTGTCATTTTCTTTTATTAATAGATTTGTAATATTAGTATTGTAACCCTAATTCTCATGCTTATAAAATTCCGAAAGCTGTCCAATATATTATTCTTTCTCTCTCTCTCAATCAATGTGCAAGAAGAATTAATGACTATCCTTGACTTTTTGGTACCCACCGGCTAATTATGTAATGTCTATAATTTACCAATTTTGATCTTATTCATTCTATGTATATACCTATTTTACCAGGCTGTAGTAATTAACTTTGATCATCAATATATCTAAATCTGAGTCAGCATCCCAAGAATCGATATTATACTATGATTCCAACACAAACAGAATCTTTTCTTAATGGAATCGAATATAATGGAGATCGGAATGTGGTTCACTACAACCTCATCATCATCATCATCATAATCATAATATTTTAGCCGATAATTATTATTATTGTTGTTTAATTTATATGCATGTTTCCTGTTCTATTTTACTGTTTAATGGCTTTCTACTTATGGCAGCTGTAATTTTGTCATTGATTAATTGTACGGAAAGAATATTTAAAAGTTTGAGGGTGATAATTAATGAAAGTCCCAATTATCAGCTTAGGAGATTGACAAAATATAGGAACATGCGCCGAGGGAGTGTTTCTTCTAAATTTTTTGGATTTAAAATTGGAAAATATGTTTCACCTTTCGCTCCCTTAAGTGTTTTTTTTTTTTTTTTAATATTATTATTATTTTTATTTTTTTACGTTAAGTTAAATCGGGCTCTTTAAACTCAAAGATTTAAGACAAAAGATATAATTAAATGGTCGGTAATTAAGGGCGAAGGACGTTGAATCCGCATGGCATAAAAAATAGTAATATTATAAATTTTATAATAATACTTTAGCAAAATATAAATATATATAATAAGTAGGATTCTTTCTCATTCTATAAATAATTATAAGCTGCACAGGTGGGGATTTCCCAAATCTTGCAACCAATGGCTTAGAATAACACAACTTTTATTATTAATATTAATATTTTTAATTTTCACGAAATACGAAAGAATCCATAGTTAACAAACACGCTTGAGTTCACACTCGAATGAAGAAAAGTATTTAGAAGCTAACTAATAGCATAACAACAGCTTTAAGGATCCAACTGAAAGTAACATTAGTTTACACAAATCGTTCCAAAATCTTAAAGAGCAAAAGAAGAGAGAGTACAAAAGTGGAAAGGACAAGACATTTATAATCAAAGAAAACGATTAAGTTTCTGTGGGCACAATTCTCCATTAATGCCTTTTTCACGAACAAAGTCCACAGCCATGTTAACGTAGTTGAAAAACAAGCAACTTCCTGGACCATATATATATATACATATAAAATATATATATATATGTATACATACATGTTTGTCAGCTACATCTGTTTATTATACGATCGAGTTACGATTCAGCATACGAAAGGATAATAATTTTTAGGTCTTGCAAATCAATTTGGTCGTGTAGTCTTGCAATCACCGACCGATCTACTTATTTTTCTTGCATTGAATAAGAACGAGGGACCAAATTTTGCTCATTGTGGTTCTCTAGCTCACAATAATAGGGTATAATATATTCTCTTCTCTCTAGCTAACATTTTACACGCACAATATTTAGATCATTTGTGAACCACGAAATCATAAAGAATGTCATGCATAAAAATTGGAAAATAATAAAGGGAATGTGCTAAAACTGAAAAAATCATCCGTAAATCATACTCTTTGATCATCCCAACTAATTAACGAAAAGAAGTACACAATGATAACTAGCTAGATAGATAGATAGATATATATATATATATAGGTATATCTACATACACCTTAAAACACTAGTTTTTTTGCCTCATAGTTGATGATGATTTTCATAACAACCCTCCTCCCTAAAAAAAGAAAAAAGAAAAAAGAAAAAAAAAAAGTAGGACTTAAACATAATGATAACAATCATGATGTTGCAAAATTATTAAGAAGTGATGACTACGCTTAATATCAACACAAACAACTCCTCACCATCATCACCACCACCACCACCACTATCTCCTCCACCAATATGTTCCAATAATATTTATCACTTGCTTTCCAACACAAGCAAACCCTATTTTTTTCCCACCTAGTCCGAAGGAAAGAATCCAGGGATCCACCGTACCTTCATTCCTCGTATTTGAAACATTGATCTCCATCCCCTTCTCCGTCTGAAACTTCCGCCGAATTCGCCGCCGCCGCGTAATTCAGCTTACAGCTGTCTCCGGAAACCCGCTCCGTCGACACGCCACATGTCGGAAGCTACTTGGTTAGAGTCAATCCCACCCGCGTTGATAGCTGGCGTTCAGTTCCTGATTATGATTAAGCGCTGAAGTAGTACTGGTGCACATTGCTAAATTACTTCCTTGCCCCTGCTTCTCCCCAAACCCGGCCATATTGAGGGCATTAGGGTGTAGGGGTAGCGACTGAAACGCCCATGTTTATACCCGGGTTCTGCATGTTTAGCATATTCCTAGGTTGTTTGTTCATCAGCCCTTGATGATGATGATGATCGGACGATGATGGTTGGAAGTTCAACGATGGAGGGTTGATATTAGTAGCGTCCACCATTACATTGCTGAACAGCGGAGAAGATGAGGAAGACGACGAAGCAATGTTACCAACGGCGACGTTTGAGGCTTCTGAGCGGAGGGACGAAGAGGGTAGAGAGGGCCGTCCAAAGGAGAAGCGCCACCGGACGACCGGCCGATAGCCGAGCCGGAGCCGAAGAGATCCAGGCGGCGAGAGAAGGACAACGACGAGCCCGAAAAAGGCGGCGCGGGGGATTCCGGTGAATTCTGTACCATTGCACGGAAATTCGACGTTCCGTGGTCAGAACCGTCGTCGGAGCTCGCCTCGAAGCCCTCGTCCGCTTCTTGGAGCTCCGACGACGGAAGTAGTTGTCGCAGGAGTAGTAGTGTGGTGGTAGTAATAGCAGCAGCAGTACCTGATCTCAATGCACCGTGATTGATTTCGGGTTGTTGTAAGTGGATCGCGATGGACCTGCTGCGTAATGTGTGGGAAGGAAGCCAAGACCGATTGATGATGATGATGATGATGATGATGAGGAGTTGATGAGGATGATGGTGGGCCCAGCTGGTAAGGTTGATGATGCTGATGATGATCGGATCTTAGGCTTGATCGGAGCGGAGAGCGGTGAGGAGTCGAGGTTGAGGAGGAAATTGGGGTTTGATGAGTTTGGTTGGAGATAATTGGAAGGAGAGAGATCGAATAGATGGTGATGGGCAAAGAAGAGAAGGGTTAGATTCGGAAGAGGCAATAAAGTGGTGAGTTGAAGAGTAGATGATGAAGAAGAAGAAGGGTTCAGATTAATAAAAGATGGGATTGATTTCGGTCGAGACTCGTATTCTTCATCCCCACTGAAGACATGCTTCCACTGTTTCCAGAATCCATCGCTTTTTCTCTCTCGCTCTCTCTCTCTTTCTCTCTCAAATATTATAATATTACGGAAGTGAAAAATAATAATAATATTTCAAGGAAATAGATATTAATAGACATATATATACATAGCTGAAACCTGCAAGAGGTTTTTTGTAGGGCTTCGAGAGAAGTAGGGATGAGAAGAGCAGCACAGCTTTTTTTATACGATATTCCTTTTCGAAAGGCCTGATCGGGAACGAAAGGAACCAAAAATCTTTCCCTTGTCTTTCTTTCACTCACTTGGGAACCCCAAAGTTTTGTATATTTTTGTATGAAAAGAAGAGAAAGGAAAGGAAAGAAGATACGTATGGCTAGATCTTAATCATGGCTATGCAAAGGCCTGATGATGAAGAGATATGTGAGTTTGAGACAGAGAGAGAGAAAGTTCTTTTTGGATTCTGAGCGTGTTGGGGAACCTTTTTTTTTTTTTTTCTCTCTCTCTCTTTCTCTCTTTTGGGGTTGTGTTCTGAGCTAGGGTGGAGAGGAGAGAGGAAGGGAGGGGGGTTTCAGAGAAGGGAAACGGGGAAAAGAAGAGGAAAGAAAGGGAAAGTTTATTTAAGCTTTGTGCAAGCTCAGACTAAGAGAAGAGCCTCAACGTTTAGAAAGATCCTCTCTAAAAGAATACAAGCTTTGGGGGGGGTCATGGTGGGGTCACCATCCGAGTAGAGAAAAAAGAGGTTGCCGGTGGCTGGGCAACGGGTCAAACTCAAAGTGAATGAGAGGAGAGAGAGAGAGAGAGAGGTGGGCCAATGTGTTGTGAATATGAAAGGAAGAAAGTGATTGAAAGGATTTCAAAGTTTGGAAATATGATTAAATAAATATAAATATATGATAAATATACCTTGGAAATATGTCATATGTCAAAGTGAAACAATTCACAAATAACAAAGAAGAGGCATAAAGGGTGGGGAAAAAAAAAAAGTGGGCTCACAACTATATCAATTGGGTAAGCTAGAAGTGAACAAAACCACTATTCTATTACGAGTTATTACTTTTCAAGTTTCTCTTTCATGTTCACATGACCACCAACCAACAGTTTTGAGATAGAGGACTAAGGAAAAAATAAGATGGACAACAATATATATGGGGCATGCGTGCCAATATTGAAACCAAATAAAATTTCATTTTCAAGTAAAAAAAAAATTTAAAACGAAAATTTTTTTTATTGGTCAAAAGGGGGGAAATTTCTGAACGTTTGACCAAGTCAAAGAACCTTTTAAGTAGGAATTCTTCATAGCAAAACAAAAAAAAAAAAAAAAAAAAAAAAAGAGAAATTCTACACTAGGATACATAAAAGTTTTTATCAGTGTTATACGGTTTTACATTGTTAGATCAAATTAGATTTTGTTAAATTAATAATTATTTTTTGCTTTGTTAGTATTTTAACGTCACATGATATTTAGAAACACATTGTTTCACCACAAGATCCCTATCATAAAAGTTATGAAAAACTATAGAGATTTTTACAATTGAATGTATATATGTATTGTCCTCTTATTGTTTTCTTATATCCGTGCATACTCTCTCTTGTCTTGCCCTCTATTTTTTGATTAATTGGTGGTTAGCTATTTTATGATATGCATTTGTAGCCTGTTTTCGTAAAGAGTTTGAACTCAAAAAATTCAAGTTTAAACCCTTTGTTACTGTAATTCTCTTACAAAAATTTCAACCAAAAAAAAAAAGCTCTAATGCAAACATTTTACTCAAACAGACACTTTGGGAATTTCAATAACTACGTACTTTATTTGTAAATGTTAACCTAGACCTATAAATAATGGTAATTTGTTATCTTACCTTACCCTAAATTAAAGTTACTTCTGGTCTTACCTTACCCTCAAATTATGCGATATTGTTAATTTTTCATTCGAGAGAAAAAAAAAAAAAAAACTTTCATTTAGACATAAATTTGAAACTTATTTAAAAAAATTAAATTAGTAAAGATGATTGCCCTTACTCATTCTCAAGTGGCTCCATCACTCACCTTTAAGTGGCTCTAATACCGCCACTAATTTACTTATCAAATTAGATCTCACTAGTGTAATCAAGTGTCGGACGACGTAGAAGCCCTCTTCCTACTAATTGCTTCTTCATTTTTTCTTTCTTTCATTTTTTTCCTCGTTTGTTGGTGTATCAATTGAATTCTCTCACGTCTTCCATGGCTGCACGAAATATGCTTGTGTGATCTGTATTTAAACTGAAAAATATGTCTTTAAACTGAAAAATATGTCGTACGTCTGAGATGGTACCGATCTAATTACCGCTTTCACACAATGACACGCCCTACACACACACACACCACACACACACATACAAATATATGCTCAATCTCGTTCACATGTATGTACTGCGATGCAACAAATAAAGGGGCGTCAAAAGCTGGCGGGCGATTGTATACGATAATTATCTATACCTAATAAAAGCTGCGATGAGTACACAACACAAAAAAGGTATTCTAATATATACCTCTGCTCCAGGCCTTAAGTCTTCTTGGGATATATATTATATATATATATTTTAATATATGCGTGGTCCAAAGCAATTTGGTGCACTCTGACTGCCGACTATAGAAATTTGAATTATAATAGTGGCAATATTTTGGAGAGAGAGACTGCCTAAATTTATTATATAAATTCGACTGCAGCATCCTGATTCCATATTCCAGACATTGGCCGTATCTTGCTTTCCTATATGCCGACAGTTGCTTCAAAAATTTTGCTTCCTCCATTAACCTTTTTTTTTTTTTTTTTTTTTTTTTTTTAAATTTAAATTTTGGCTTGCTTTTATGTATTTCTTACTTACGTATATAATTTGTTTCTGTACATAAATGGTATTTTGTATTAGGAAAGACTTATTATTGGAGATTTATTATTATTTTTTTTTCTAAACTTTTTATACCGTAGGAGCATATTGATGGTGCACATTTGTTATTAACATCGACTCTAATTAAAATCACATAAAACATTATACGCAAAACATAAATGTTCCAAAATGTTCAGCTGGATTCCATTTGCTTCCTTTCCCCGGTACTTGTATTCTTTTTATTTTATTTTTTAATCTCCTCTGCTGACGGTTAAAAGTACTCCTATGGTAGGTACTGTTGTTACATATATTAAATTAATTTTTAACGGTATGATGTATTAGTGTTTACGTTAAAAATTAACAACATGACATGTAAAACCACTTTCAATCATAGAATTTAAATTGTTAAAAAGTTGATCAAATGACTCAAAATACAACTTCTATCATAAGTTTCCCTACTTTTTTTAATGTCCTATTTCAGAATTCTTCCATTAGTTTTCTTCTCTCAAAAGTTCAACCCCAGCCCCCGTCTCTCTTTTTAATTAACTTTCAGGAACGCATAGTCGTGTTTTAGTTTTTTGCTTGTAAATATATACATTGTGTAGTACCCTTCAAATTCAATTAGCCTATTACGGTTTGTCATTTATCTAAAAAAATTGAACTTTCAAAACCCTCATGTCGTTGGAAAGAACAAAAAAACTACATGTCGTTGATATTAAAAAAAAATTACATATCGTTTTCCTTCCAATGAATTGAATTCCATGTCATTCAGTTCAACTACTTCCGTTTTAGCAGGACAAAGATGCGCTCAGTATGAAAATGAACGAAAGAAAGGTGTTGTATTAATTAATGTCGTTTGTCTGGAACTTCATACGACATGTATTTTTACTTTGGAAAAGACATTTTTGGATGACAAACGACGACATGTCTCTTTAAAAAAAAAAAAAAAAAAAAAAAAAAAAAAAAACCTGTTTGTATCACATTTCGTTGGAGTAAACTTATTATCGTTCGAATTAAGGTTATTTTGCCTATACTAGGAAGTAAGGATGCTTTTAAGGTTTTAAAACTAAAAACGACATGTAGTTAAGGACGAAAGGGGAATATAAGCCCGGATGGAGTTTAAACCCGTTTCATTTTTCCCTGGAGCTCAAACAACTCATTTCTTGCCTAATTAGACACGAATATCACGATAATTTAGCAGCTTAGCAATATGTATGGAATAAATTCACCGTCAAATCTCTTCATTCATATCTAACATGTCATGTAAATAGATCAAGATTTAAAACCGTTATTACCTATAAAATTTGATTATGATGTCATGTTACTTTACATAATTACCATTTCATTTATTGTAGCAAATATTAATCATGAAGCATCATACAAAATATTGTTGGTTGTTTGACAGTGGTAACGTTTATAGACAGCCTTTTCAATTAGAAGCCTACAAGCCTCGCTGTGAACATAGCCAATAGCCCAAATATCAGCAATTTCAAAGGAGCTAGTCCATATGCATTTCATTTCCATAGGCCTTTTATGCCCTATGGATTATTGTCATTTCTGTAAGCCTAGACCACTTTTGGTGTCATTCGGACGTACGCATTGTCGTTTTGTCCCTTAAAGGGTTCCTTTAATTTCCAGACATAATTTTGACGACAGCAAAATTTCCAGACATGCATGTTAAGCATGACAAAAAGTCTATTGTTTGAATTGTAAATTTGAAATTACAATCTAAAAAATAATTTATTCTTTTCACCAAAAAAAATATTTAATTGAAAGTATGGAGATAATTATAACGATATTGTCTCGTTGTTTCTTAGGACTTCATAGACACGTCACACTTTTGACAATGCCATTCACCTACTAAACAAAAAGTATTAAAAAAAAATAAAAAATTAAGATGAGTGACATTTTTCAATCAAGCACTTTAAAGAATGTCCAAAGGTTTTGAAGATTAAGAAAATCGTCTTTTTAATTTTTTTTGAACAAAACTGATATTATAATGAAAGAGAATGCAAGGTAATCTCCATTATTGCTAGTTCTTTGACTTCAGTTTGGTTGGAGTAGGGATGGATTTCATCATCGCACCTTATTATTATTATTTTTTTTCCTTTCTTTTTAAGCTTCTTTGTCTAGTAATTTGACTCGATTGTATTATCGGTTTTTTTGGACTACATCTTATGGAGTTATTTGTGCCCCCACTTTTTATCGCCTGTTCCCCTTTGATGCCAACACCAAGAGGCCGATCACTGTGTGGGGGAGGTTGTCTCTGGTGCCAATATCGTGGCATGCAAGCGCCTAAGATCTAAGCAGTGTCACAAGGTCGACGTTCTTCTCCAACCAACCAATCACTAATTGATATTGTTTAATCACTAACTGAAATAGTTAATATTAGAAAGTGATAATTATCATTGATTGGGACCTGTTTTCAAAAGCGAATATATATATTTTTTGTTTATTTAGCAATATTAAAAATTTACGAAAAACGACGATATTTTACTAGACTTTAAAATGGTGCGAAATTTGGATTCACTTGACTACTAACTAGCCACTAAACAACAATTTCTGAGAAGACTATCAAGTTTTAGTCGAGAGTTAATGAGCTTAACAATGTAGATCAAGGCAGGCCTAATTGCAATCTCGATACATTAATCATGGGAATAGTGTTCGTGCAGCATTTATTGTAAGAGAAGAATGACCTACGACAGTTAACAGAAAAAGTGAAATGCGAGAAGTATTAACACCACGATGCATTGCATGGCAAGGGATTAAACAACGCTGACGGGGTTATGATATAGAAGTTAGAACAGCTCCAAATGCAGGTCAGGATGACGTAAATGAACAGCACATACAGAGAACTTGGTGGCTAAAGTTTTGCAGGGTTAATTGTGCAGGAGTTGAGATGCAAACCACAACTTGAAAAGCAAAGATAGCACATGGCAAATTCGAATATTTACTTATAATATTGACTCGCTAACCTTTTCATTTTATAACTACAACATTAGCATTTTCAAATTATTTAAAAATTGAAACTTTATTTTTACAAGTTTCATATAAACTCAAAATTTATAACAAAAATAAATGTAACATTTGAATTCATACAATCTTTAAATGTGGTCCTAATAAATTCTTTTAATAAATTGCCTCGGTGAGATTATTTTTGCACTTACTTGCTTATATTTTGGTTTTTTTTTTTTATCTTTCAATATATATACACATATTTTTTAAATATGTCCTTACTTAAATATTTTTCCACACAGTTCTAAAATGTTATTTTTAAATATGACTCTAATAAGTATGTTTTAATTAATTACCCTATTGAAAATTTTTCTCAAATGTGTCTTCTTTTCTTAAACCTTGTATTTATGTGCAAGCATTTCAAACAAACCACATGTTTATGGAACCTTAATATGAAAATCACATAATACAAAGGAAAAACAATGTATTCAGTCCTCACTCACGTACTCAATGGACCATGTCATGCTTAACTGATGGAGTCGGTGCCCTGCCGGAGTCATTCTGCTATTTGGCCCGAATCGTCCCCATTAGCCCGTACCATATTTCAGCTCCAGCAGATGAGCCACGTGACTCCAGCAGAAAACAAGAGGGCTGAAACAAGAGCCCCAGAGCAATATAAAAAGAAAAAAGAAAAATAAAATAAAAATAAAAATTCATCTGTTTTTTTTTTTTTTGGTAGCAAATTCATCAGTTTTCGTGCAAATTGGCAGGACTCCTCATCAGTTTTCTTTGCCTTCTCCCCGAAAATCATTCTTTGGAGAAAGACTAATCGGTGCCGCCGACGGAGTGGAAAAAATTCACCTTGTGTGGGACCCAAACGATTTGTCTATGGGCATTGAATAAGCTGGTTTTTTTTTTTTTTTTTTTTTTGGGTCTTTGCCAGGCTTTGTTTCTGGTTTGAGGTCTCTTCTGGACTCTGGTTTTGGTTGCTTGAAAGCTTTCCAGTCCATCAAATCGTTATAAAAAGAATAATTGAAGGAGGAAAAGAAAAGCCCTGTTTTTTTACGTGAGTATTCTCAGACCTCCTTGCTTCTCTTCAAATTTGAAATGTCTCTGTTAAACTTTTGTTTCTGTGGTCTTTGTTGCGTGGTCTCTGTTATAGTCTTTCTAAGCTTGCTCGTAGAGTTAATTAGTGGTGTTGCATGAGTCGAAGCAAACATAAATTTCAGATAATTCATTTGATTATAATGGAAATCTTGTCTTTGTTTGCACTTGTTGATTGATAAAATCTTAAAACAACTGTTTGCATCATCTTAAACAAAAGGACATACAGATCAACTTCATAACACAGCAAACATCCCTTTAAAAATAAATTAAAAAAAAAAAAAAAAAGATCATAGCAAGCAAAAAGCATTGCTTCTCAAGTAGCTGTCATTTGAAATCTTCACCAAAATGTTGTAACTCGTGCTTCCGAATTAGAAGTATTCTCTAAGAATAAGCAGGATATATTATTAGTTTGTGAGTAAATTTGACAATGAAAATAATTGCTGAAGTATTCTTTTCACCTTGATCATTGTACGTCGTTCTTGGTAAAACAATAGGCCTAAAATTATAAGGTATTGGGTACTGAAAAACGGCAAATGTTTTGGTTGGAAACTTGCAACTTGTTCCACGGGTAACTAGAAGTTGTAGGCATTTGCATTTTCTGCTGCATAAAAAAAATGAGAACATTGTAAATAAATGTAGAAATATAAGCTCAGAAAATACGAGCTTTTACACTCACATATATCATATCTGGATGCTCCTTCCATTTTTTGTGCCAAATCATTCCCATCATGCGTATAATCTTGTTCCAATTTGATCCTGTACATGAGTTTAACATGTATGAAGCATTTTCTCATAGATAATGTAACAATATAAATGCATTATTCCCTTTAAAAATAGCTTGTATCATTTTTTTCCTTTCTTTCATAGATGTGAGCTTTTCCACGTTAGAGACTTCATGTTTTTAGGTGGCCGACCACGTCTTCGAACCACCATAGGAGCAAGGAGTTTATTGCTTTCGCTTATTTCTTTAGTAGGAGAAATCTGAGTAGTAGGCTGATCCATTTCATAATCTGCCTCTTCTTCATTCACTTTCGTTTCAAACTCATTTATCCAACTGCATAGTTCTTGGAATTTCTCATCAGATAGACAAGCCGAATCCGCAACTTTGTCAAAATTTCTTTTGTAGCTCTTGATATCGCTGTGCTTCAGAATTTGTCTAAAAATCTTCGATAGGAACTTTAATCTTTGTGTGACGTCTCCTCAATTTTTTTCTCCAACGCGACAAGACATACTTCGTTGAAACATTTTTGACTCCCGTTCGAATGAGAATTGAGATTGTGTGCCTGCACAAGATTCCTTTAGATTCAAACAATCTACATGCACATTTCACTTCACAACTCTTGTTTGTTAAATTGGACGGTGAAACGAATTTCCTTGTTTCCTTCTTTGGAAACATACAACCCCACATACATTGAAACTCCCGGCATTCTTATCAACACAAGTAACTTCACAAAAGTAGAGCTTTCCGATTAACTCCTTTTGAAACTCCTGAAACTTTGCAATCGTGTAAGCTGCCTGAAATCATTTCTCTCTCTCAAATTGTAACGCATGGAATCTGTATGCTAAAAGACTTAAAATCAGCACAATTTTCCGTCTCAATCTTTTCTCTTAAAGCGCTGTCATATTGTTCAACAAATTGCTTCAGTGTTGTTGTCTTTTGTTTTTTTTGTTTTTTTTTTTTTTTTTCTCAAAGGAAATTATCATTCAAATTAAAATTAAATACAAACACTAATACTAAAGATGAAACAACCCTGTGATACAAGAGACATAATCCTCGACTAAAATCGATTCTATCAGTAAAATCTGATAAAGCTCAGTGAGGAGGACATAAGTCAAGACCCGGTGATGGGAAAATTATTCGAATACCTCGACAATCCTATAATCGAGCATGTATAAAGATTTTTTTTTAAAAACATCTACAATCGAGAAACAGTTACTCGCAGTACATAGCTTCAGTGTTGTCTTTGAATTCACATAACCATCGAAGGAGTTCATACTTCGCTTCATTGGGTAGTCGACATACCTGCCCAAAAGGTGTCTTTGATAAAGGCCGGAACCCAACGATGTCTTTCTTCATATAAGCTATTTAACCACGATTATCTTGAAGATTGTAGTCCTAAACAAGCCGCTCCCAACTTTTTCTTCAAATTCTTCTATAGTCAAAGAATCGTAAAAAAAAATTTTAATGCCTTTTATATCTGCTTATAAGCTTCAAAACCACTATTAACTTCTCCGGTATCTTTTTTCATTATATGCCATAAGGCACCATCCATGTCGAGCTTGGGGAAATACCACTTCAATTGCTTTCTTCATAATTGCCTTGTCTTGATCTGTGATTTTTATGGCGTTTGGAGCTCGTCCAGAGATGCAAGCCAGCCACGTCTTAAAACAGCCAAGCAAACGTTTCAGTATTCTCATTTGATAGTAATATACAGCCGAACAAGATTGAATGACCATGGTGGTTTACTCCTACAAAAGGTGCGAAAGGCATATCATACTTACTTGTTTGTCAAAATACATTTTCGGCTCAGGTGCTTTCTAAACCTCCAAACGCTCTATTTTTTGTTCAACATTATGCTCCTCTATAGCAATTTACCCAAAAAAATAAAAAAGGAAAGAAAACGACAGAGTCCAAACTTACTGTCGTTTAGATGAAAAAACGACATCCCAGTTTCGTTTTTGTTAAAGACTTAAAATGACATTATTAGTGTCATCTAAAATTGTTTTCTATCTTGAAGTTAAAAAAAAAAATTCATGAAAAGAAATTGTGATGTCTGTTAATAAATACACATGACAACATTTTTTTTTTGTCGTTCTTACAAAACAGAAACATTTTTTTTTATTGTCGTTTATAATTTTTTCGCCATCAAAATTGAAAAATGACATGGTCCAAACTTAATGTCGTTTAGCTAAAAAAACAAAATACCATTTTCGTTTTGTTAAAAAATTAAAACAATATTATTAGTGTCATCTAAAACTGTTTTTTTCACTGAATTATAAAAAAAAAAAAAAAAAACGTGAAAAGAAATCGAAAACTACTTGGGCAAACTTGGTGTCGTTTAACTGAGAGAAACGACATGTTGTTTTACAAATAAAATTAGTTGTCGAACATTGTGTCGTTTAAATGAAAAATGACGTTTCCACGTAGTTAATAATTAAAATTTGATTATTATAATGGCCTAAAACTATTTCCAAGGTGAATTTCGAGATTTGATGACATTATGTTAATACGTAGTAGCAAAAACATGTCTCTTAAGCATCAAAGTATAAAATTATTACACTGAAATGTATGGAATAAGAATTTCACATATAAGTAAGATTTGACCCAAATAGATATAGTTAATTAAGGAAATAGTGATTATATCTGCGCCCACTAAATTTATAATTGTCCCCATCAAATTATAATTTGTATTTACTACAATTTTATCCTAAAGTAAAATTACATAAAACCCAATAAAATCATGCATACCTATTAATCTGTGTTTATTATAATTCCTAACCACCCATATTTACTATGAGAATAGTATTAGTTTAAGAAAAGAAAAGATGACATGAAATCGTAATATTCATTCCCCTTGAAAAATTCATCATATATTTTTTTTTTCTTTTCTCTAAAAGGAACATCGATCTCTTTCTTTTATATATTATATATATAATTTTTGGAAAATTTCATAAATTCTTCATCATTCTATATTATGCATAAGGAAATGTACATATTGTATCCCTTGAACTTTAATATGTGTGTCAACTTACCATATCCGTTTTTAATTATTTTTGTGTAAATGCCTATGATCTTTACATTCATGTCAAAATGCTAATGATCTTTACTATTTATATTCAAATTGCATTATCTCTCTTATTTTATTTCTCATTATATATTATTTAATAATTTAACTTTTTGAATAAGTAAAAATTTAATTTTTTCCTAATAAACTAAGTTTCTTTTTTGACGCATTTTTTATTTTATTTTATTTAATCCATGTTCACGTTAATTTTAATTTTTTAAACAAGAATAACTACAATGTTTATGTTTATTTTTTTGGTCCTAATATTGTAATTTTTAGTTTAATTATGTTGATAACATTGTAACAATACATGCAAATAAATCATTTCTAAACTTAGAAAATATTATTAGGAAGGGGTATTGAAGTGAATTCATAATAGCTCATTCTTATTATGAGTTTAAGTAAACGCATAAATGAGATTCATTACGACAGTGATTTTGAATTATATAGGCCAAATAAATAGCTTATTTGAAATCCAAATAATCCATCCAAGTCTTACTAACTATAATTATGCATAAGTAAACTCATAACCCCAAAAAAATTTGAATTAGAATAAGTATAATTAAAATAGTCTGTTGATATAATTTTATTAGAATAAAATAAATTCTTTTTTACTTATTCTAAAAAGTTAATAATTATTAGTTAATTATACAACATTTGATAAATAAAATAAGATAGATAAGATAGTTTCATATGAATATTAAATATCAAGGATCGGTTTGACACATATATTAAAAATCATGAGGCATTTTGGTACAAATGCAAAGATCATGGAGTATTTTGATACAAATGCAAAGTTCAAAGAACATTTGACATTAAGCTCTTGTATGAAATATGGGTTTGAGATGAAATTTTTATGTTAAAATTTGTTGATTTTTCAAAAACTAGTTATAATTTTATTAACTTTTCAGGAAAAGATAAAAACTGAAAAAAAAAAAAAAAAAACCTTATGTTCACACATGAAAACTAAACTAAACATAAAATGATGAAAAACTAACGGAACTAACATAGAGGATAATTTGACACAAGTTAAAATTTAGGAGGTTCATTGCATACATCTCATAGTTTAAGGGGGCATATTGTCATAAGCAACATAGATTAGGGGTAAGTTATGAAATTTTTACTTTTTTTTTTTTTTTTTTAACCCTCGACCTCGTGCGCGCGCGCTCTCACTCTCTCCTCTCTCTCTGCCTTCTTCTCACACAAAATTAAAATTTCTTTTGATATATTTGAGATACACAAAGTCGGGCTCTCATCTTGGCTGTGAATTGATCGGCGACGGAAAGAGAAAAGAGAAGAGTGAATTTGGTTCCACCGAGAATTCTTTGGGTGCATTGGAAAAATTGGGAATTTGATTGCTTGAACTCTCTCCAGTGAAAGGGAGTTTTAATTTTATTGTGTTCGGGCTTGGGATATTTGAGCTGGAGCGATGTTGCAGAGTTTCGGGATCGAGAATGGTATGGTGGGGGGCTGAGCTTTTACAGAAAGAGGCCATTGATCTTGGCAAGTCACCCCAGCGGTATGATGCACCTCTGGAATTACACTTTCGGGTTTCTCGTTGTCCAATTCGAAGAGCACGATGGGCCCGTCCATGGTGTCCATTTCCATTACTCCCGGTCTCTGTTTGTTTCAGGTGGTGAATATTCCATGATTCAGCTTTTTTTTTTTTTCAATCTTTTTGTTCCTTTTTCCTGCGAAATAATCGCTTTACTAGCCTGTTAGATCTATAAGTTTGATATGCAGGTTTCAATAGATGGATCAGTGTTTGGATTGTTAGTGCTAGTGATGACCATAGTATTAGAATTTAGAATTGGCAATCACGTAATTGCATTGCTGTGCTTACTGGACACAAACTTTCCGTCATGTGTGCTTCATTCCATCTAAAGGAGGACCTTGTTGTCTAAACATCCTCCGATCGAACCATCCGCATTTGGGACATTGGTGCTCTTAATAACAAATACAAAAACGACATTCTGGGTTCTGGCCAGATGAACTCGGATATCTTTGTTGTCAACCCTCCCTTTGATTGTATCCGGAGCAGATGATCATCTAGTGAAAATTTGGCAAATGGATGGTACTTTTACTAGAACCTGTTCTTCCTTTTGGTTTCTAGACTTACTATTCTTCAAATATATGTCACAAGATTGATTGGAAGTGGAACAAACTTGGCGATTCATTTACTGTTTTAAAATTGTCCATTTTTTTTTTTTTTGAAACTGAAAAAAAAAAAAACAGAAAAAAAACAAGAAAAAGATTTTGCAGATATTTTTTATGAGCATGTCTTGCCGTGATAATATAACCCTGCAAATTTTTCTTTGGAAAGTTGTCGACATGAACTAGCTGATTTAAGTTGGAGAGGGCAACATCCCGCTTTTTCTGTTAGTGTTGATTCGATGTACCATGTGAAAGATCATTTCTATGGTTCTATCAGTTCTCCCCTAAGAAAGGACACCAAGTTAATACCAGTTGGTGAGAACTTCTCACCCCTTGAATCGAAGAGTTAAAAAACTTTCTTGCAGCTATATTGAAGATGCTGTTTTGATCAGTTCAGATGTTTACGGGGGTGCTTTTGAACTTCACATCAAACCAAGAGATAGCTTTGGCAGGGGTGAGACTATGAAGAAAGCAATAAGAGAAGTGGAGAATCAGCAGTTTTTGTTGCTCGAAATAGGTTGCAGTGCTTGATAAGAGCACTAATGAAGTCTTAGTGAAGAACCTGAAAAATGAGGTTGTGAAGAAGAGCGTGATTTCCGTTGTCGCTGATGAAATATTTTATGCTGGGACTGAGAATTTTGCTCTGTAGGGAAGGAGACCGACTGGTAATTTTTGACCTTAAGCATAGCACTTTCTTGGCAAGCTTCAGACTCCATTTGTCAGGTATATTGCTTAGTTAAGGTACATGGAGGCTGTTGCTCTACTAAGCCAGTATTCTGTTGTGATAGCTAACATGGAACTTGTACTCCAGTTCGCATGTCCATGAGTTGGACCATGTTAAGAGTGGAGCTTGGGATGATAATGGTGTATTCATATACACCACTTTAATCCACATTAAGTACTGCCTTCCTGGCGGGCACAGAGGAATCATCAGGACTCTTGACGTTCCATTATATATAACGAAAGTGAATGGAAACATCATTCACTGTTTGGACCGAGAAGGGAAGAACCGTGACATTGATATCGATTCAAACTGAATATGTCTTCAAGTGTGTCACTGCTGAAGATGAGATATGACCAGGTTATGAGCATGATTAGGAGCTCCGACCTCCCTGAGATATCTGCAGTGGAACGGTTCTCCCCGAGGTTGCTCTTCACCTTGTTGAAGATGAACGAACTCGTTTCAATTTGGCAATAGAAAGGATAACATGCAGATTGCTGTTGCTTCCGCTAAGGAAATACATGAGAAGGATCACTGGTACCGCTTGGGAGTGGAGGCCCTTCATCAGGGTAATGTAGGCGTCGCAGAATATGCATACCAGATGACAGAGAACTCTGAGAGGTTATCGTTCTTGTATCTTATCACTGGTAATCTGAATAAGCTGTATCAAATGCTCAATATCGCTCAAATCAAGAATAATGTAACGGGTCAGTTCCATAATGCTTTATATTTGGGTGATATCTCGGAGCGTGTTAAGATCCTAGAGAATGCCGGTCAGTTGCTCCTTGCATATGTCACAGCCGCGGAACATGGCCTCCGTGAAACTGCAGAAAGTTTGGCTGCTGAACTGGGAGAAAATGTTAACATTTTTGCCAGCAGGAAAATCACGGTCATCTCTTCTGTTGCCTCCTAGCCCAATAGCATGTGGAGGAGACTGGCCTTTGGTGAGGGTTGTGAGAGGTAAATTTGAGGGTGGTCTGGACAATGTTGGCAGGAACGCTGCAGAGGAAGATAAATATGAGGAGGCTGAAGTTGCTTTTTTCGGGAAAGGATTCGGATGTTGTTGCTGGGGATGCCCTTACGTGGAATTGATTTGTCCCTCTAATTACGTGTCCCTACGGTTCAAAATGCTTTAATCAAGTCTTGAAGACTTTATTTAGTTTAGAGTTTTTCTTCCAAACCGTTTATTTCAAGTAACGTGCAAATCAAACCAAACCAAACATATATGGGTTTGAAGATTTTCAAACCAAATCAAACCATTTAAGGAATCAAAACCAAACCAAACCGATTGTATTGGTTTAGTTTGGTTATTTTAATTGGTTTCAACTAATATTCATCAATCTCGTCTTAGTCATAAGTTAAATAGGATCAAATTATTATTATGATAAACAGTTATGTATTTCTAAATCACATATTTTAATGAACTTAAAATCAAGTTTTCAAATCAAAATAAATACTCGTAATTAAAAGTAAAGCATTCTCAACATAAAATAGTTATAAATAGTCTTTTAAAACACATATAATACATTTTGATAACATATATAAACAAATAATAATTAAATATACTAATCAATTAATTTTTTTGCACATACAAATAATTTGAAAAAGATACGTATGTAATTTTAATTAGAAATCGGTTTGGTTTGGTTTGGATTTTTTAGGAATAAATCATAAACCAAACCAATTTAATTGGTTTTTTTTTTTAATTTAAATCAAACCAAATCAATTACTGTATGGTTTGGTTTGATTTTTTATTAGTTTGGTTAGTTTGTAATCATAGTTGCAAGTTATATTTGGTTTCATAATGAAAGCCAATGTTTTTTCCTTTTTTTTTAGCTCCATTTGTCCTCCACTTTAATTTTCCTAACTATTTTTTCTTGCCAATTTGTCTATCACCATTAACATCAAAACAAGTTTTATAAAGCAAAAATAATAATAATAATAATAATAAATAAAGTCTCATAAAGTTTAATGATTAAACATAACTTTATAGTTATTGAAGATGGTTCCTAACGTTATTATATTCAATTAACATTTGCCATTTTGGTTTTGGTTTGGGGCTTTGGCACCGCCTTAGTTTTTTAGGGATGATGCTTTGGAACTTTTTCTCTCCCTTATTTGATTTAAGGAAAAAAATATCAGATAAAAGGACACAATCTATTAAACCATTAATAGGACATATTATTTAACATAAACAATCTATATAAGATCAAAGGACACAAATCTATAGAACGAATAAAACGACAATGTAATGAGTTATGATATAACGAAATAGCCAAAAACGACATTAAGTACAAAAACGATGGATCACTGAACGCAGATCTATAGAACGAATAAAACGACAATGTACTGAAGTTCTGATATAACGAAATAGCCAAAAACGACATTAAATACAAAAACGAACTAGAACTGAACACAGAAAACGACAATTAAAACCTCAGCTGTGTCCTTTCCTCTCCCAATGCATGCTTTGCCTTTGGGGCCCCAGCAAGCCTCGCTTGAACGTGCCAGGATCTTGAGCGTCGGGATCTTGGTTCGAGACCGTTCCAACTCTGGTGACAGGATGTTGGGCCGGGAACTGAGCGTCAACTCCACCTCCGGGGACGGAATCTCTGGTGGTGTCGAAATGTTGGGGGGGAGTGATGTCTCCACCTCGTGTGATGGAATGTTAGTTTGATGATATATCTACAGAAGAATGACGCGAACCGACTTTCCTCAAATTTATTGGCCGGAATGTCGATAGTGACTAGAGGTTGGACCTTGATCACTCTTTGAATCGGCGGAAGCTTCAGGTGGTCGTTCTGGTGTCGATGATGCTGTGGCGAAAAGTGGGTTGTTAAGAGCCGTCTGCTGCATCGGCCGTATCCATGTTTCTCAAAATTTCAAGAACGCTAGAGCACAAATGTGGCTCACCAAAGAGTTTTATAAACTCAGTCTGGAAGTCTACAATAAATTTCATGGTCATGAAGATGGATGACCAAACTCCAACCTCAGAATGGAGGTTCTTCCATTTCTTTTTTGACAAGGAAGCTAGAATTGGAAGATGCAACACTTTATGTGTTGGGAAAAAATTTGGATCCCCAAAACCACGCTAGGAATCAAACACAGAATTATCAACCATCAATAGAGAAATAAGTGAGAAAATAACAAAATCACCACAACACAAGAATTTACATGAAAAACTCCAAAAAGATAAAAATCTACGGCCCTTAAAAAAAAAAATCCACCATAGTGGCTGATTCTTAAGATTAATAAAGGTCGATGTTTTCATTGGTTAAGATTTTTATTATTTTGATATAACTAATTTTAGTAGGAGTTATTTGTCGATTTTATTTTTAGTAAGAGTGAAATAGTAAAAAATAATAAATTTTTGGATAGAATTATAAAATAATAATATAATATATAATAAGGAAGGTCTACAATTCCCACTCTGCCTAAGCTAAATCCTTGGACTGAGTAGTGAGTACAACTATAAAGCTTGCATGGGAGGGACCTTTTTCTAAGTAACGTAGTGTGGAACACGCGCCTCACCGGTTGGTGTAGCATTTGTTCTGCTCTTAGGACCTGTTTGGGATTTGAAAATATATATTTAAGAGAAAATTTTTTATAAAAATTATGTGAAAATAAAAAGTAATATAAAATTTTAAAATGTGTTTCAAAAAAATTATAAAATAAATCTTGTTTAATTCATAATTTTATTTTGATTTAAAATAGAAAAATTATGAATTTTTAAAATTTAAAATTGTAATAACAAAAAGATGAAAATTTTAATTTAATGAGATTTTAAAATTTAAATGATAAAATAATATTTAGGGGTCGTTTGGGGCATGAGTCTGAACTCATGCCCATAAGTTCAAACTGAACTTAAGTTGTTTGGGACTGCAGTTTAGTTTCAACCTTAGATTGGAACGTTATACAGTGATTTGAGCTTGGTTCACTGTTGGCGTTCAGACACTCACATGGCTTGATTCCCTCCCCTCGTTCGCAGCGCTCGACAGAGAACAAATGCTCTTGACTGTGGTGAGGCACGGCACTGAACTGAAGCCCAGGCCTTCCTCTGTTTCTCCTTCCCTTTTCCTTCTAAATTTCGACCACTTTCACGCTCTCTCTCTAACTCTCTCTCTCTAAATCCTTCCTCTCTCTACATTTCTTTACTCAGCCCATCCGGTGATTAAGTCGGAGCCCACCCATCGACGACGCGTTTTCTCGAACCGCCGGCCAACACCCCGTCCGCAGAGCCCACGCGTTTGGAGGTGGCGATCAACAAAGAGGGCTATACGAAAATTAGATATTTACCTAGAAAGAAAGAAAAAAATAAAAGAACCCAAGGAGAGGTCCTTCTAGAACGGCTTTGGCAGAGGGGAAACACTCTGCTCTTCTTCCAAAGTCCGTGGCTGCCAAGGGAAAAAAGGAAAGAACGCGACAGAGAGCCTCGGAGATGGAAGCACGTTGATTCGGAGGAAACCGCTCCAACATCTGGCGCCGTCTGTGGGAAAATCTTTTGGGTTTTCTTAACCCACTGATTTTCATCAGGCCATTGCTCGATTTTTGCGACTATGGTTTTTTCAGATCTGTGTAATGTGATGGCCAAAATTTTTGTTTAGCTGGAAACTCAAAATAGAAAAAGATGGATTATTTCTTTCGGTCATGTGATGCCCAAAATTTTTTTTCCACTTTTCTCTTTTTTTGTTTGGATCTCTGTTGCAGGTAAATATAATAATAATAATAATATATATATATATATATATATATCAAAGAAAGAGGAAATCGATTTTTGCGACTTTGCTCGAGTTATAATGTATTTGTTTACAATACTTGTGGGTTCTTGTTAGCTTTTGATGGGGATCAGTTTCGGTCTTTTTTCCGGGGGGGGGGGGGGGGGGGGGGGGGGGGGGGGGGGGGGGTGGGCGGGGGAGGGTGGGCGTAATTCTTTTTTATTTTTTATAAAGAAATAAAAAAAAAGAAAAGAGATTGGACTTGTGTTGGAGGGGAGGACATGTAAATTACTGAAGTAATCATAAAAGTCACAAAACTGAAAGCCCTTTTATTCGCTATGTCTGTTTGGTGCACAAGTTCAGTTTCAGTTGATTTGGGGTGAAATTTTTAATTATGAATAGTAATTTTTGTTGATTTTTTCAGAAAATAAAAAAAACTTTTTCAGAGAAGACAAAAACATGATGAAAAAAAATACAATTTAGTTTATGAAAAAAAAATCGAGTGTGCAGGCCAGTGTGTCCAAATTAATTATTTTTAATTTAAAAAATTAATTTGAGAGATTTTTTTGATATAATGCCACAAAACTTTTTAACATTCTCTTGACTCCACATTTTTTATCAAACATTATTTTCCTCTTTACGCTATGTTTTATTTGTCTTCTTACTCTTATTTTTAGGTACTACTTTCGGATTCGGTATCGTCGGGGCACATGCGTTGTAGATTGAGGCCCGCGCGGTGAAAAATTTCATTTAGTTGGAGTTTAGATAAGTTACCAAACACAAAAGGCAAAAAAATTGGTTAACTCAATTTTATACATCCAAACAGGGCCCTTGTTTTTTTTAAACTTTTAAACTCAAACTTTTTCACCAAACAATCCACTCAAACTAAACTTTTATCTCAAACTTTTTACCAAACACTCACCTTTAAACTAAACTTAACTTAACTCAAACTAACTTAAAAATATCAACTTGAACTTGTGCACCAAACAGGCTCTTAGAAAGGAAGCCTAAACGGCCCTTATACTTTTGCTCATTTATTATTTCTAGTACGTTGGTCTGACAGCTTAGGGACGGTGGTGGAACTTTTTGGCAGCACAAATTGTTGTTTCACGTCACATCAATGTGATTTTCTGTCCTCTTTTTCTCTCTCTCTCCTCTCTCTCTCTCTCTCGTTTTTTTTTTTTTTCTTTTAAATTTTTAAATCTCCCGTTTGTCTTAACTGCAATCGTAATCATTTCATGTCTTCAGAAAGAGAAAGGATTGCGAAAGGAGAGAAAATTTATTGGGGGCCAAAGCTCATCACGTGACCACAAATTTAAACCCCCCCCCCCCCCCCCCCCCCCCCCTCCCAAAAAAAAAATCGCCACGTGTCCAATGCCTTGACATTTTTTTTTCTCTTACCATGCAGACACACAATTTTTAAGACAACCCTGTCATCCAACAAATCATCTAAATATTCCACCCAAAAAAAAAAAAAAAAGAAAAAAAGAAAAACTAACGAGACTCATAAACCTTTCTAAAATTAGCCACCCTCATTAACATTTCCGTTCATCTCAAACCCATTTTAACACATTAAAATTTTAATTATTAAAAAATTTCTCTATTTTTTATTTCAAATTTTAAAATGTCATCACTTTTTTGTTTAGGATTTGATTTAGACGATTCTTTTTCAATATGTTCATAATAAAAGGAAAATAAATCCATATCCATGTATCATATTAGAATATTATAAGGAATTTATTAGATTTGTTAGTAGCTGGTCTCGACATTTATTCTAACATTTTAGCGGTTATTTCATTTTTAGAACAATAGTTTAATTGACATTCAAATACAACTTCAAAACCAAATAAAATTGGCTTTCGTTTCATGAAATGAAAAAAAAAAAAAAAAAAAAAATCGGTTTTCAACCATCTTTGAGTAGTGATCATCAACAAGTAATGAAAGTAGTATCATGGGCCAGCTGCATTAGTAATTATTCTAATGATCATCGTGATCGAGATGACAGACAGCTTTACAATGGTCAGTCTCCAGGAGTTTACCCACCCTATCATCATCATCCTGATCATCATCATCATGATCACATTTAATCACGATGATCAAGTCGGCTACGTGGTTCTTCTTCCGCCTCTCTCTCCTCTTCTAATATTCTTCCAAATTTGACTGACCATAATTAGGAGTTATTCATCAACAATAATAATGTTATTTACTAATTCAGGAGATACCACCAGCAGTACCATTACGTGTAGCTATGAGGTCTAACAGCTGATCAACTTTAGACGGTCAATATATATGTTTGTTATTATGGTCATATGATTTGAGTTTTTTTTTTTTTTATCCTTAATATTATATATATTACTTATATATATAATTATATTTATTTCTATTATCTATTATATATTACTATATCTCTTAACAAGTTTTTGTCTATCTTTCTTTTACCGTTTTTGCCCTTTCTTTTTGTAAATTTATACCAGCAATTGAGTTGCTTAGTTCTTTAAAGTTAGTTTAGGTGTTGTGGAGTTTTTTTAAGGCTATTTTTAGAATTTAAAGTAAATGTTGTCTCTTTCTCTTCTCTTTAGACGCAATGAGAACGCCATTAAGTTAATAAAAGGTAATATAATATTTTCCTCTGCTCCAGGCCTTGAGTGTTCTTGGGATTGTTTTGTAAGTTACAAATTTGCACCCACTAAAATGGTTGTTGTGCTCAATATGTACTAGGACTTTTTTTTTTTTTTTTTTTTTTAATTCGTGGTCTGAAAGCAATTTCGTGCACTGTGACCACCGACTATAGAAATTTGATTTGGATTGGTGGCAATATTTTGGAGACAGAGACTGATTTCATTAACACGTGCCTAAATTATTCTATGAATTAACTGCAGCATCCAGATTCCAGATTCCAGACATTGGCTGTATCTTGCTTTTCTATATACTAGTCTAAAGCATATGTCACGCACATTTAAACATATTTGGGAGAATTAATTTGAGTAGGACGAAATTAAATTAATAAGTTAAAGAATAGAGCTAAAAAAACAATAACGAAGTACCTGAAAATAAAAAAAAATGAAAAAAAAAAAGATAAAATGATTAAAATGTCAAAAAATTGACTAATACATAAAAAAAATATTAAAATGAAAAAAAAAAAGAAAATTGAAGGACTGTAGAAAAAAGGACTAAAATGGAAAAAAAAAATTAAAAAAGACCAAAAAAATAATAATAATAAGACTAAAAGAAAATTAAAAAGTTTTTCGTGACGAAAGTGAAAGTGCACTACTTTCATATTTCTATATATGCATAGATATGCCGACAGTCGCTTAGAAAATTTTGCTTCCTCTGTTTACCATTTTTTTTTATTATAAATTTTGGCTTGCTTTTATGTATTTCTTACTTTCGTATATAATATGTTTGTGTACATAAATGGGTGTTTTGTTTTAGGAAAGACTTATTATTGGAGAAATATTATTTTTGTCAAGCTTTTTATACGTAGGTGTTATTGATGGTGATGTCAAACGGCCGGTCCGGCCTGACCTATTTGTTTTAAGTTCATTAGTGCTTCATATCATGATTGTATCGGCTCATTTAATAAACATGTCTACTGTGTCATGTTTATAAAAAAATTATAGTGTCAAGTCCAATCCACAACCCATTTATAATATGTCATATTCTTAACGTGTCTCGTGCTTTAATCTTACCCAACAACAAAACTTTGAGATAAATAAGAAAAGTAAGTTTTGAATAGCATAGAAAAAAATTGATGTTTAATAGAAACAAAGCATAATATTAAAAAGAAACTACAATATTGAAAACTTATCAAGTAAAAACTTAAAAGAGATGAAATATTTCTAATAAGATAAAAAAAAAAAAAAAAACACCGAAAGTCTTATATGAAAATTATTTAAAATTTCATAAAAAAGAGTAATATTGTTGTGTCATATTCATGCCCCCTTACCATGCTCTTGCCGTACCCTTTACGTGCTCGTGCCATGCCCTTAACGTGCTCGTGTCATTAGCTTGCTTCGTGCCTAAAAATCGCATTAAGCACGGCCCACTTGAGTAAACGTGGTGGGCTAGGCCCATATAATAATCATGTTGTGCCGTGTCCACTTTTTAGCATACCTTACTCGCATCAGTCCACTAATCCTGGCCCATTTTGACATCCATAATGGTGCATTTTTGGTATAAACATTAACCTTGATTAAATCACATAAAAACTATGCAAAATATAGAATGTAAAAAAAAAACTCTGGCGGGATTCCATTTGCTTCCTTCCTCTGATACTGTATTCTTTTTCAGACCCTTTACTTTCTGTTATTCATTTCCTCTACTCTGATGGTTAAAAATAAAACTCCTACTAACAAGATGTTTTTTTAAGGTGAAACTTATGGCAGGGTACTTTTGTCTTATGTGTGGAATTATCTTTTTAACGGTTTATTGTATGAGTGTGCATGTTAAAATTTTTACAACGCTACTCATAGAACAAACTGCTTCTATCTAAGTTTTCCCCCTATTTTTTTTAATGTCCTATTTCAGAGTTCTCCCATTTTAGTTTTCTTCCCTCAAAAGTCCAATCCCAGCCTCCGTCTGTCTTTTTAATTAACTTTCAGGAACGCAAGTCGTGTTTAGTTTTCGTTTGTACACATAATATACGTAGTGTAGTTCAAATTGATTATACCAGTTAGCATATTACAGTTTTTTATTATCTACAACAATTGAAGTTCTCAAAATCCTTATGTCGTTGGAAAGAACAAAAACTACATGTCGTCGATATTTGAAAATATATATATATATATATATAGTTACATATTGTTTCCTTCCATTGAATTAAATTCAATCACATGCCGTTTTAGCAGGACAAAAACCTACGTTCAGTGTGAAAATGAACTAAAGAAAGGTGTCGTATTAGTTCACGGTCGTTTGTCTGGACTTCATACGACATATCTTTTTAACTTTGGAAAAGACATTTTTGGATGATAAATGACATGTCTCTTTTTTGAACCACCAAAAAAAAAAAAAAAAAAAACACCCTGTTGGATCACATTTTGTTGGGAGTAAACTTATTCTCGTCCAATTTAAGGTTGTTGTGGCTATACTAGGAAGCAAGGATGCTTAAGGTTTTAGAACTAAAAACCACATGTCGTTAAGGAAAAAATAGGAAATATAAGCCCGGAGGGAGTTTTAACACAATTCATTTGTCCCTGGAGCTCAAACAATACATATAGTTTTTAGTCGAAACTGTTCAATGGGCTGAATCAGAATTTATCCTGAAAAATTAGCTAAAGGAAAATTGTGTCCAATTACATATATATATATATATACCATAACATTTTAGTAGCTTAACAATGCGTACGAAAATAAATTCACTATATGATCTCTTCAGTCACACCTAACATGTCATATAAACAGATCGGGATTTAAATTTATTATTATCTGTAAAATTTGATTATGATATCATGTTAAAAAGGGTTATCATTTGTGTTATTTCCAAATAATTTTATTATGGAATTACTTTCCCTCGTTACAAATCATCTCACTTGTGTATCAAATATCAAACATTGAAGCATCATAGAATATATGTTGTTGTTTTGTTGGACAGTTGTAGCGTTCATAGACAGCCGTTTTGGATAGATGCCTGCAAGCCTCGCTGTCAACATAGCCGATAGCCCAATATCCTCAATTTCACAGTAGCTAGTCCATTTTGCATTTCATTTCCGTAGGCCTTTTATACCCTATGGTCTATGGATTGTCATCTTTGTATGCCTATACTGGACTTGCGCATTGTCGTTTTGTCCCTTAAAAAGATCCTTGTCCAGTCATAATTTTGACGACAGAAAATTTTCCAGACATACGTATTAGAAGTTTACTCATTCAATTATGAGTTTGAAATTATAATCCAAAAGAATAATTCATAACTAAAATATAAAGATAATTATCAAGGTACCGTTCCCTCATTTCTTACGATTTTATAGAAACGCCTCACTTTTGACAATGTCATTCACCTACTAAACAAAAGTACTTAAAAATGAAAAATTAGGAGTGTGACATTTTCAACCATGCACTTTAAACGAATGTCCATAGGTTTTGAAGATTAAGAAAATCGTCTTTTAATTTTTTATTTTTTTAACAACACTGATTTTATATTAATGAAAGAGAATGCAAGGTAATCTCCATTATTGCTAGTTTTCTTAAGCCAAAAGAAAAAAAAAATCTCATTATTATTGCTAGTTCTTTTACTGTAGTTGGTTGGAGTAGGGCTGGATTTCATCAAAGCTCTTTTTTTTATTTTTTATTAGTATTTGACTCGATTATATTATCGGTCTTTTGGACGATGCATCTTATGGAGTTATTTGTGCTTCGTCTTTTTATTATCTGTTCCCCTTTGAAGCCAACACCAAGAGGCCGATCACGGTGAGAATGAGGTTGTCTCTGGCGCCAATGTCATGGCATGCAAGCGCCTAGGATCTAAGCGGTGTCACAAGGTTGGCATTCTTTCCAACCAATCAATTGCTGATTGATATTTGTTAGTCATTAATTGACAAGATTAGTTAACATTAATCAAAATTAATTGTCTGTAATTTGATCATCATATAATTAATTATTGATTGACCTGTTTTCCCAAAAACGGATTTTTTTTTGTTTAATTTAGCAAAATTAAACATTTACTAAAACAATATTTTAACTATAGTTTATAAATTTTATCCGAAATTTGGATTCACTTGATTACTAAACTAGCCACTAACTAAAATTTCATGAGAAGACATATCAAAGTTTTAGTTGAGATTTATTGACAATGTAGATCAATGCATTGGTTAGGGCAACCTCGATACATTAATCTTGGAAATACTTTTTAGTGTTTATCCCTATTTATCGAAAGAGAGAGAGAATGACCAGCGTCAGTTAACATAAAAATGACATGCTAGAAATTAAATTCACTATAATACATGCAAGGCAAGGGAATTTTAAAATACTTTTGAGGTGTATGATAGAAGTTAGAACATCTCAAATGTAGTGTTAAATTATTGTATGAATGATAAATCACTTTGCAATACATATTTATTTTTTTGGGCTAAATATTTCGCATGTTAATTTTCTGTTGAGTTTGATATTCGATGCACCGAACCAAAATGGATTTACTTCAACTATGTCCTTACTTAACTATTTTTCCATGCAGTCTAAAATGTTATTTTTAAATATCCCTAATAATCATCTTTTAATTATTGCCTTGAGATAATTTTCGGTAAATGTGTCCATTTCTTAAACCTTATTGTGCTAAGGTTTCAACCAAAACACATGCTTATAGAGAATTAATATGAAAATCACATAATACAAAGGAAAAACATTAAGTATTCATTGTGTTAGCTTATCGTGCCCAATGGACCGTGGTCATGCTTGATTCATGAGTCGTGCCATATCGTAGTCATATTTATCATCGTGTTTGTCATGTTAGACTCATGTACTTCGAACTATAAATCCCGCATGGATTATCACCTAATTGTGTCGTGCTTAACCCGCGGTTCAATATATGTTGTGTTATATCGTGTTTGACCCAGAATTTTCTGTAACGTGTCATCGTACTTGTTGGGCAGCTCGATCCGATTACATCTCTACAAGCCAAACAACTAGTTTTGACCCAAAATGAAGTGAAAAGGCCAAGTCAGCCGAATGTTGGAACATGCATGTAGGGCTGGCAATTCATTGTGGTGGGTCGTGTTCATGTCATGTTTAAGCCCTTAGTTGACACTTTAACCTTTGATCCAAACCCAACCATTAAATAATCATGTCAGAAGCTTAACCCAAACCCAAGCTTTAATTAAAATGTTGACACGGATATGACCAATCTAACCTGTTTTATATACGGGTCACAAACATGTCATGTCAACTTACAAACCCATTTACTTATGGGATAAAGTGTCATTTTAACCTGTTTACAACCCATTAACTAACCTGATTAAAATCAAAACTTAATGCTAAAAAATAAATAACAAGACATGAATGATGATTAAATATCTAATTAGCAAGTTCATCTATCTATAACTAAAGTTTCAGCTATCAACATCAGTTCACATAAGCGAAACAACATCAGTTAAAAGTCCACAAATCCAAAACATGCACATAGGAAAGCCAAGTTTGAAAGTGAGGGATGGAGAGAACGAGCAAATGAGAAAGATGGAACTATGAGAAGGAGAAGGCGAGAGATTGTGAGAGACGAAGATATATGAGGGTGGCTGGGATAGTGGTGAATATGATCGGGAAAGAGGATAGGGTATGCTGGTAGGGAGAAGAAAACCCTAGCATAAAGGGTGAGGTGAGACAGCTATGATATTTGAAGAATAGAGAAAAATGAAACCTTACCTTTTTGCCTTTTCTATTTTCCCTAAAATCAAAATTTTTTAAAGCTTCAAAATAGTATAAAAAATATTTCTGAAATTATATAATGTAAACTAAAAGGTTAGTAAAAGGGTAAATAATAGGTTGTATTCGTATCAACTCATATATGACTCATTTATTAAACATGTTAATTACGGGTTGACGAGTTTAATGACGAGTTTAACCTATTTTGACATTTATTTAATCATATCTAGCGGATTCAATCCGTTTTGATCCAAATTTATTTAAAAAAAAAACCTAAACCCACTAATTTCATATGGATTTCATATCATATTATCGTGTCGAGATACAAATTATCAGCCCTAACAGGACATTGGGAAATAACTGAACAGAAGACGTTGTCCGTGTTTTTGTCGTTGGGTTTCCGCGTTTCAGATGAGTCCCGAAAGTCAAACTTTGCGGCTAATTATATGCTTTAATGCCATGGGGCCCAACGTGATTATTCGAAGAAGAATTTTTATTCCCTTTCTTTCTTTTTACTATTTGAATAAATCAATATTTTTAAATTGTTCTATAAGCATGTATATGATTCTCATTTTTTTTTTCTTATTATTATTTGTTAATTTTGTTGGACACATATCTTTGTTTTTTTTTTTTGTTTTTTTGTTTTTTTTTTTTTTCTGTGTTTTAACTAAAGAAAACAACAACTATAATAATAATCGTAATAACAATAATTTTTAGGTTATGAAAAGAACTTTTACCATTTTGAATAGTCACCTTTTATTCAATTCTATCAATTTTGAATATATATATATATATATAATTTTTTTTTTCATTTTGATACAGTTTTGATTAGATCCAACCTTAGAACGTAATAGGATATCATCTCATATAAGAGAGACCTAAAAACAATTAACGAAAGGGAAAAAAAAAAAGTGCTTTTACATTTTTGTATGCTTCAATTTAATCACATTTCTTAATTCGTGTCATGCAGTACTTGGAAGAAGTTGTTTTTTATTTTTATTTTTTAAAATTGTTTAAGAAACATGCATCTGAAAGTTAAAGAAGTTATAGAAGTATTGTACATGTGATCTCTTGGTAATAATTACCCCTAGTGAAGCTCAGCCACCTTTGCGGATCACTAAATTGTGGATATAAGATGATGACTTCAATCTCTCTTAAATACACACACACACACACACACACACACGTATATATATATATATATATATATATATGTTGAATTTTGAAATTAATCCTTTGGTGAAAAGGTAAAAGTGCAAAAGGGTAGGGGGGAAAAAGCTTTGCTGTTATGAAGAAATCATTAGTTGGGTTTCGACCAGAATATTACAAACCTCATTGTATTAGCTGAAAACCATATAAGTAACAACTACTGTAATAATAGGCTGCCCTTCGCCGTTGCAAATGAGGATGACCCTCACAAAGACAAAGCCAAATCACTGCTTGGTCTTCTCATCTACAGCCATCTATTCATCATCACATTATTATATATATATATATATATATACATATATATATTATGCGAGGCCCACACATGTGACTCTTTAGTATATTTTAGTCGTATTTGCCTGCCGCATTTTTAAGGTAGTGAAAGCATATAACAGTTTTCTAGGTGTAAACTGTACGATTACTATTTGTATATTTGGTTTGATTGCCACGATTAAAAAAAAAATTTATATTGTATTATTGCAATTTTTCCAAGGTGAATGGATAAAACACAAAAAATAAAAATAAAAATAAAAATAGAAAGATGAGAATTTGTATGAATATAAAAGTGTTATAATAAGAGCTAGCTGGGAATGTCTTGTTGAGAATTTGATCGATCCCAATGTCAAGCACATCCGCCGAGGGAGGAAACATACACACACACACACACACACACACACACACACACATATATACGTAAGCCTGAAGATTGGCCAGCTTTCAATGGCCTCGGATCACGTGACCAATCTCTTATTTCTTTAATCTTTACGTAAAATGCACGTGCCCACCCTTTTCCACAACCAATCTCTTCTTTCTCAATTGCAATGTACGTATCACTTTTTCAACTTAAGCCTTGAGTCCTAAGCATCTACCTCCTTAGAAGAAGAAGAGAAGAGAACAACAACAACAACAACAACAACAACTTTCACGTGCAAAACACTTTCCATACGTTATACGTATCACCTCCTCCTTTTGAGCCTTGCTTTCCAAGCCTTAACTTAACTCAACGCTCTTCTCTGTCTCTCCTTCTTTGAGATTCCAACGTAGAGAAGAAGTTGTTTTGATAACAAGAGAATTTAATTCTCATTAAACTAAGGGACTCAGTGAAAAAAATAATATATATATATATTATAATCTTTTTGTGCTCTCATTAGTATAACATACACCTTTATTTTTGTAAGCATTCTTTGCCGAATATGCATGGTCCTAACCATGGCCCTTCCGGCAATATATAGTTGCTAATATTCCCTATATTCTGAAGGCCAAAAACGTTGGAAAAGTTGCACCGCACCTCTAACACCCACCTTTCTTTTAAGTTTTTTTAATATGTTATCCGCGTTTAGCTGTGGTATTTATAGAATATATGGGGTTTATTCTTGGTAGTTGGCTATCCTTATTCAAAATTGCCAAATTAGATTGTATGTATGTATGTATGTAAATTAGATTGTATGTATGTATACATATATACATATATACCTACAATCTCATCTTGTTAGTACTTTTGTATAGTATTTATTACAATGATTCCTTATTTTGTTATCCGTTTAAGTTTTGAGATATGGATGTGTATTTTAACCTATGTGGTTAGTTATAATTAATCAGAGAGTTAATAATATTTATACGACATATTACCTTAAAATTTCGAGTTCTGTGCAATTTAGCGTATTTGGTATTTCGGGTTGGTCACAGATTTTCATGCAGTTATATTGGATAAGATAAAGTTTGAGGACGGATTGTGATTGAAACTTGTAATATTATTATACGTGGCTCCCGGCGTATAACACCAGTCAATGTTCACGGTCCAATTTGCCAAAGATTTTGTGAGAGGCAAGGCATGTTTGATTGGGAAAGCTAGTATATAACAATTAGACTTACTTATATATTATTAATTGCCTTCGTGCCACAACAATCACAACCATTAATTGTTTAAGTGATTACAATCAGCCAGGGAATTTTCTTTATTCTGCAAGCAAAAAAAAAAAAAAAGAAAAAGTCATCATGCTTTCATTCTCATCGTTTATAGAAGAACTCATAGTCCACAAATAAAACGAAGAGATTTTGATCCAATTCTACTAAGTAAATGGGCTCAGTTCACACAAAACAATTAAACGCTACACAATACAATAACCAAACAAGGCTTTTATATTGGTTCTATCGAGTATCAAACTTGAGAACATCTTGAGAGAAAAAGAGTGAAAGACATCCCTATTATTACACCAACCTTTGATGGTAGAATCAACATATAAATTGTATTAGCTTCTCTCTTTACTTAAAATCGCAACAATTTATTTTTAGAGAGTTCTTTGGTAAAGTAAAAAGAAAACAAAATCTTTCTGTTCACACAGTTATATACAGTTTTAATTCGATATAATTTAATATATATGTCCTTACCATAAGTCATAACACATCATTCCTCGAAATTTTTATCACGTGTATGGTCTCTTCTCTTCCTTCATAATTTCTACCGTTTGCCTGAATAGGACAACATATTTATGAAGAAAGCCATTGACAAATTCTACGCCTAATTAAAACCTCTTTTCTGTGTGGCCAATCAAGGGAATTTTGAAATATATTTGGTAACATTTATTCGGTTGTGCGCACTATGTTCTAAATTTTGTAATACAAGAAAGACAAGCGCGGGGAAAATCAAATCAAAACTAAGATATTCTTTTGCTCAAAGTTGTGAACTTTGACTCAATCCCTTGGCTTTTAGCAGGGTCAGCAAGTGTACCATTCTTCAAGGAATTCCCAATTCCACATAGACGGCTGATCCAGTGTCCATTTTAAAGTGTGTCTTAAATCTGTTACACACACACACACATATATCTATACAAATTCGCTGCTGTCGGCAAAATTATTGTATATAAAGAAGACACACATATAAAGATATATATATACTTAAATATAATATATGTGTGACAAAATTTGTTGTGTAAGGCTAATGAGAAACACATGGTACAGCGACATTGCTTCCTAGCCTCTTTTACGTGCTTTTTCATGGATCCATCGAATTAGAATTCCCTCTATTTAATGCTCGTCATTTGAATTAGATTTTGTTTGATATTTAAGTTTAACTCTAACTAAACTGTATTCTTTTTATCTTAATTTTTGTCTTTTTTCTGAAAAGTCAATAAAAGTTATAATTAGTTTTTGAAAAGTCAACAAACTCCAATTTAAAAATTTCATCTCTAATCGACGAAACAAACGCAAACTTATTCTTAATATTTTGGCATTTGGCAGGAGCACCTTTTACGACTGTCTCTTGTACACCACGTGTGACTATATATATACATATATATATATATATCTCCATTCCCTAGCCATCCGCTTGTATCTCATCATTCCCAAAATTGTACTCAATACCCATTTTTTCTTTTCTTTTCTTTCTTCTTTTGCTTTTTTGGTTCACTAAAAATAGAAAAAAGAAAAAAGAAAAAGAGTAGGTCAGGACAAATTATTTTGTGATTATTGGGAACGTGACAAACAATTATCTTACATGCATAACCCAAGTTTCGTTTTTTTCCACTTTAATATTCCCTATAGGGCTATTATTGATGCATACCAAGTCCACTGTGCTTTGTTGTTGCATTGCACTACATAAATTATTTTGAAATCTTCACAAATACTTTTTTGTTAAATTGAATTTAAGGATAGGGACCTGAACATAAAAACTTATAATGAAACCGAATTACATTTACAATCATAATAATTCATTGGTTTTGTGTCGTTTTAGATTGAAAGAGTTGGGCATGGACTCGTAAAACCTCTCTTTGGACTTGAAAACGGTTTGAATATCGACCGATCGTCATATTCTTCTAAAAACCAATTATGATTGTTGGTGGCAAGTTAGATTATGTTGGTGCCATCTACGCAGGGATTGTTTGAGAATTTGTGAGCTTACTCTTGAGGATCATAAGCCGGCACCGACTAATAATGAACACAAAGTTGTAGATAGACTCAAAGACACAAAGTCTTCTAAAATCCATAGCCCCTTTATATCCCTAACCACGACTTGTCCCTAAACAACGTACTTCGGCAGAATATGACACAAACACTATATACAAATAGTGGAAGTTTATTATGCATTACAACAACTTAAAACATATACCAAACCCCTAGGAGAGAAGAGAGAGAGAGAGAGAGAAGAAAAATAAAAGAATATATAGCTTGGTCTGGAAAAGTTTACAGCTGGTCATCATTTCAAGTGTGGTCCAGACCAAACAGTCCCTTAATTGCCGTCTGTTTAGTACTTTTCCAAAATCCAAATCCATCTATTTTTTTGGTTTGTCAAAGCCAGTGGTTGTTGTTATTTGCAATAAGCACTTATTGTATTCACCAAACAAGGTCTAATTGGGTCACACGATTCCAATTAAAAGCGGTTTGTTACATGCACTTTTCAATAATGGACCTGATAATCATTTCTTGATTAGACTAATAGGATTTTCATTTATTTTTTTATTTATTTTTTGCCAATTGGGCTTCTACTGTGATTTTTCTTTATTCCAACTCTCTAATTTTCTTCATTTTTCAGATGCATAAGGAACTAAAATTTTTCCTTTTAAAAATAAAATTGTTTTTGAATAAGCAGAAATTTATAGAGAAAAGGGGGTAAATTGCTCCTTGTAATTAGGTCAATCATGTTTTTAACTTTAATTTGCTTTTGTCTTGTCCAATAGTCTAATTTAAGGTGACTAAACTGATCTTTGAGGGTAAAAAATATTCCAAAGAGTCACATCCGTGAATTTGTTGAAAAGCCATTTACATGGTCGGTTCAAAGGATATATATTGGTTTTCAGTTTAATATTATGTTTTCAAATCTCCCAGATATTATTATAATTATACATATAATCACCAAACCATAGACATTTTCAGCGTTGAAAATTGAGATAATATAAAAGGAAAACCGTGAAGTTAAATATTAGAGGATTGGAACTTTAGTTGAATAATAGTAAATATGATTCAAGAAAACATCGATTCCTATCAACAAATTACCCTCGTGCAAATAATGACCTATCAACAAACACTCAACAATTTTGACCGATTAAAAAGTAAGACAGGTTTTTTATTTTATTGAACAAAAGATTCAACAAGCAATCATAATTTAAGTCCTAAATCAAAATCACCTCCCCCGTTGTCAATTTAATACAGTAGCTAATTAGTCTTCTTCTTTTCTTTTTTTCTTTTTTCTTTTTTTTTTTAATATTTAAATTTGTTAATTTCTATCAGATGGTTAATCATTATTTATCACTACAAAATCCTTTCAGCATTTCTCAAAGATATCATTGACCCTACATACATATTTCTCTTCCCAAACACCAAAAGAGCTAAAGTTGATTTCTTGGAAGCCACTCTATGAGGGCTTTCAATTTATATATACACACACACACACATATATATATATATAGACACACCTGGAGAGTGTGTAGAAACACCAATCTTCACAGTCAAGCCATCTCTTTTGTTTTGTTTTTTTGTTTTTCTCATTATTTAATTTCCAAATTTTCATAACTCTTAATTCCTTCATGTAGTTATGTTCAACCATCCATTTCTCATCACTTTAATTCTCTCATTGAATTCTACATTCTTCATTCTGTGACAATTCAACTTTGCGTTGATTCATATACATATACATACATATATATATATATATATATATATTATTCACACACACTACTCTTCCTTGAGAACCTCTCCAAGAGGACCAAAATAACTAACAAGAGAGAGAGAGAGAGTAATGGCAGAGATTGACAATTATAGAGTGGACAATAACTTGGGGTGTGGCTTCATGGGAGGGATTTTCCAGTGCTGGAGCCACTGGTCAAGAAAATCCCATGTACATTCACTACTTTCAAGTGGAACTAAAGCACCACCGGGTTCCGAAAACCCAAAAAAGGCTTCAAGTCAGAGTTCCAGGAGGAGAAGAAGCAGCAGCTCTGCAGGCCCTGCCTTTCCAGACAACTCAACCTCAGCTAAGCCTGTTCAAAAGTTGGACCAAAAGCCAACCAGAAATGTTCCCTTGGATCACCCGAGGACATCGACGTCTGGGCGAAAAAATCAAGGAAGGAGACGTTCCGATGGAGCGAGAAGCTCGACGTCATCCTCCAATGGTTCGGGCCAAAACCATGACTCAGCCGGAGAAGAGAGAAAGCTGAGAAGGGAGTCCACGCCAAACTCTCTTGAGCTGAGCAGGATTGTCAAGGATCACCGGCAGCAACCCGACGAAAGCAAAGCTCTCGTCAAAGCGTCTTCGACGGGTTCTATTGTTTTAGGACACATGGGAAACTTGAAGCAGCCTGGAACCACCCGGAGCTCTCGAGCGAGCAATAGTCCTGGCTCTGCATCTAGAGAAATTTTAGCCTTGGTAAAGTCCGTGCCAAGCAAGAACGGCTACGGAGGCGGGAACAATACTACTATGGGAAACATTGTGAGGAGAAATAGTTGTAGTGATGAGTTCCGGGGCGTTTCGAATAAGTTAGACCCCGAAGCGTTGAAGCGGATGGGAAATGAGGCCTACAAGCAGGGCAGGTTTAAAGAGGCTTTGGATTTGTATGACCGAGCAATTTCTTTGGATTCAAACAAGGCAGCCTATCACAGCAACAAGAGTGCTGCTTTGATCGGCTTAGGTCGTCTTATCGACGCAGTTTTCGAAAGTAAGGAAGCCATTAGGATTGAGCCGTCCTATCAAAGAGCTCATCATCGGTTGGCGACATTGTTTATCAGGTGCCATTCTATTGATCATAAGAAGATTAGTCTTAGAGAAAAAAGGAAATGAAAATCATTATAAATCATTTTTTTTTTCCCATTCGATTGTGTTTATTCAGATTGGGAGAAGCAGAGAAAGCCCTGCATCACTACCAACACTGTGGCTCCTACTCGAACTCGAAGGATGTTGACAAAGCTCTGGCACTTCAAAAATGCCTTATCAAATGCAATGAAGCTCGGAAACAGCAAAAGTGGAATGCTCTGCTAACGGAGACACAATTCGCCGTGTCGTCTGGCTCCAATTCCGCTCGATTGGTTAGATTTATTTCTCCTAATGGAAAAATCATGTCACATCCTAGATAATCTTAGCTCAACTGGGTTTTTTTTTTTTTTTTTTTTTTTTTTTTTTTGCATGTGAAAAGGTGTTTGCTCTACAAGCAGAGGCCTTGCTGAAGCTTCTGAGACATGAAGAGGCATACGCCACCTACCGAAAGGGACCAAATTTCAACATTGATCTTTGCACGAACTTCTTTGGCATGACTTATAGTGCCTATTTTTGATGATTGGTTCCCAAGTCTACTTGGCTGCTGGCAGGTTTGGAGGTCTAAATTACTTGATTAAAATTCGTTTAAATTAAATTACTCGTAAGCGATGTTTAATTTGTATTTAAAATACATATTTGCCTACTTTAATCATACTGCATTAAGGTTGGTCCCGGCAATTTGGTTCCCTTTAAAGGCTTAGCCACCCACCATTTGCATTTGACAAAGCACCTCAATTATTTATTGGGGTGGAGACATTTCCAAATTAAGGACAGAATAATTAACATTAGGATTTAAAATTAACAAAGTACGGGGAACATTAGTAAGTGGTCTAGGTACGCCTAGCACCATTCAACCACAATTTTCATTTTTTTATTAAAAAAAAAAATCAATCTAACCCTCTTGATTTAAAGTGAACTTTTGGCTCTTTCAAGCTCTTGTTCCTTTCTAATAATTTATTTTGCTTTTTCTGTTTGTTTGTATTGTTTTTCAAGGTTTGAGGATGCAGTAGCGGCAGCTCTACAAGCTGCAAAACTCGATCCAAACAACTTTGAGATCAGCTTGGCGGTAAAGAGAGCAAGAGCTGTTTCGTCGGCGCGATCAAATGGTAACCTTCTCTTCAAGGCAGAAAAGTTCTCGCAAGCATGTGTCGTGTACAGCCATGGACTAGAGCATGAACCACACAACTCGGTCTTATTATGCAACCGAGCAGCTTGTCGCTCCAAGCTCGGCCAGTTCGAAAAAGCAATTGAAGATTGCAGTGCAGCGCTCAATGTGCAGCCTTCTTATAGCAAGGCCAGGCTACGCAGGGCAGATTGTAGTGCCAAGGTAAGCTAAGTCCAGCTTACTTGTCTCTATAGGCGTTAGTAAATCACTAAATATCTTATGTCGCGACTATTTTGAAACAGGTTACAAATCTACATAAAATCGTAAAACAAATAGACATGCGAATTTGTGATTGGCAAAAAATTAACATTGATCATAACTCTATTTAAAATAAAAAAAAAATCATTTACAACTGACAATATTTTGTTCTCTTGTTTATTTTGTGGGAACAGTTGGAGAGATGGGAGGCTTCAATCCAGGACTATGAAGTCCTGATAAGAGAAACTCCGGGGGATGAGGAAGTTGGGCGAGCTTTGTTTGACGCGCAGATCCAGCTCAAACGACAACGAGGGGAAGATATCAAGGACATGAAATTTGGATCAAATTTAGTTTTTATCTCCAGCAATGAGCGTTTCAGGCACATTGTTACCTCGCCTGGTAATTCATTCATCTTTTAATTAGGCACAGAGAAAAAAAAAAGTTACCTTGGCCTCAAAAAGATGCAGAGAAACTAACTGCTTGTGTCAAATTAAAAATTATCAGGGATGTCGGTGGTGCTGTTCTGCAACAAAGCGAAACAAAAACAAGTGTTGCAAGTCCTCGAACAAGTTTGCAAGAGATTCCCCTCCGTCAATTTTCTCAAGGTTCTATTTGTTAACCACAAAAAAAAAAAAAAAAAAAAAAAAAATTTGGATTATGAATAATGTGTTGTCTAATGTAGTTTGTGATTATACATATAGGTGGAGGTTGAAGATCATCCTTACTTGGTGAAAACTGAGGGAGTTAACACTGTACCAACATTTAAGATATACAAAAATGGATCAAGGGTCAAGGAAATTCCTGGCAGCAACCATGATTTGCTAGAAAGCTCGGTCAAGTGGTACAGTAGTTGAAGACAATCCGATTGGAGAAACTTCTCCAAAAACTCAAAAACCTGCATTTTCTTCTTCTCCTTCCTTTTTTTTTTTTTTTTTGGTTAGGCATAGATTGAATCATAGTGGGCTTTATTTATATATGTCTTGGTTTTTTCTAAATAAGATTTCATTTTTTGGTTTGTTTGTAAATTTGAATATATTATTATTATTATTTATGTGCTTTTGTGCATTCTTAATCTAGACTCTGTCTTCCCTTTCGTTTCACACAGACTCAGTATACAAGATTAGGTAGCTATTGATTTGTTCGTAATGAAATTTGCTGATAAGAAGGGATTTAGCAGAAACAGTCCAGATGACTCTTAAAAAAAAAAAAAATCCCTCTATTAGTAGGGTTTTTTATTTATTTATTTAATTTTTATCATCAAATCTGTATCATCTAACGTTTATGAGCATTTACCACGAATGAAGTATCCCTATCATAGACCGCTTTTTTGTATTTGAACAATTAGTGTCAACTGTAAATAGTTTGATTGAACGGGAAATTCCTTTAAAGCAAAAGCCCAAAATTAAACGTGTACAAATTGTAAATACATAAAAGAAGATCCATTGAATCATGAACTTGAAGGAAAATAAATAAACACAACCATTACAGTTGACAAGCCAAATCTTGATGAGCCCACAAGAACAGACACGAATATCCACAACAGTGTAAATTAGGATCCATTGCCGTCCTCTGTAAGCACACAAGGCGTTTGTATATACACACACACACACACACACACACACACACACACACATACATACGAAGAAAGAAAATGAAAAACAGAGATATATGTATTTATATACTAATTTTTTGGTAAGACAAATAAGTGAACAAAAGTTTAGGCATTGTTTATCGATTAGACTCTTGATTGAAAACCTAACGTTTATTTATTCAACTCAAATGAAGCCGACTTGACAGGTGACACTAAAGATCCGTCGAATATCAAACTTTTTCATCTTGATGCTGCTAAAAAAGTAGAGCATTAATTAAGCCATGTTTTTAGGCTTAATCAATCAATTTAACACGTCAGCATGACAGACAACATTATTGTGAGTACTCATAATTAAGGCAGCAAAACATTCTCTCCTTTTTGCAAATAAAATTCCATCACTCAGGCCCATTTTGCATGCAAAGTGAAAATTGACAAACTGTTTTGTTTTAGCAATTGGCAATAGCAAATACAAAAGGTTAATACTTTTGGAAAATTGCAATAAATGATAGATGACTGAAAATCAAGGCACAAAGGATTTATATAAATTATTTTACGTTTCCTAAGTTTAATATCAATTTCTATAGATGAATATTGATATTTCTGTCGATATTTTCATTAATATTAGATATAATATTTCTACTGATACCGATCAATAGGATTATAGTGAAAATGAATTAAGAACGATAATAAGCACACCATTGTTGCGAGTGTACATGAGTGGAATAAACATGAAAGTCGTCACATCCTCACTCAACAGAGCCCAAGTGCATGTGGACAGAACAAGCCAGATTATGAGATTTGGCCTTTCAATAATTGTGTGATCTTCTGAAAAGATTAGGATTTCAATAATTGTTTCATGTATTATTCTACGCTTGCCTCTTATTCACAAAGGTTCCATGTGAAAGAGCTATAATTTTGTCTTGTTACGACCATTTGTCAAGAGAGTTGAACTGCTAAATTCTAATCTCTTGCTGTTTTTTCCCCCCCTTTTAGTGTAATAATTTATCTTGTTGTAACTGCGGGATTGGAAATAAAACGAATATGATGCAAAGGAACAAGATGCACAATTTCTACATATTATTGCACTTTCGTCAATTCATATCTACATTAATTTTTTAAAGGGTGTCTTCATAAGTGTACTAACATATAAATGTATATTAAATACAAAAGATTCTCTTTTGTTCATCTCACTTTCTGTAAATTACAGAGATATTTTTATTTTTTGGTAGATCTTAAGAGTTGCCTCCACTTTTGGTTTTTTCCAGCTACAAATATTTACTAGTATATTGTGATAATTGAAAAGAAATAGTGACATAATACATAGTTTAATGACAAATCTCCACATAAATATGGTGTAAAATAGTTATTTTCTTCTTCTTCTTTTTTTGTTTTTTTTTTTTTTTTGTTTTTGTTTTGTTTTTTTTTTTTTATTTTTTTTTTTTTTATTTTTTTGTTTTGGCTACTCATGGTGTAGAAAAGAATTGGTGTCTCCAATTTTATAAAAAGGCCAATTGATATGATACATCTTTTCTACCTTTTGCATTGAGACAGGTTTGCAACGTCAATTAGTAGTTAAAAATCCTGATTAAATCAGGATTTAGTAACAACATCTAATTCCACCATTAGGTGTAAAGTTCAAACGCCCCTCTCTCAAAAATAAATATATATAAATATATATATATATATATATTAAGCAGTGGAACTACTCACTAAAGGACAACTGAACCGGTAGGCAAGGCCACTGGGATAACATTAATACATAATACACATATATTATATTGCTGAAAAGGGATAACATTAATATTACTTGCATTATAGTACTATTGCAGTTTACAATCTAAGTCATCAACCATGTTAGAAATCTAAGCCACCGATCATTATCGCAACAAACAACACATTAGCAAACAATTTAGGATTTTTTCCAAAAAAAAAAAATCCAAATAAAAAGAAATAAAATACAAAAGTCCAATATTTCTATGTATAACGAAATATGTACACGGCAGCAAAATCTTTTCCCAGGAGCAGGAAAGAAAAGCTGTACACAAATATATATATCTAAACACAGTACTTTTTATAAGTAAAGTAAAAGCTATATCAAAAGCTGGCCATGACTTTGGGAGAATATTTGGTTTTCTTTTTAACTCCCACACGAGATCACTCTTTGCGAAAAAGAAGAGCTTCAACAAGAACAAACCACCAAAATTATATAAAAAATAATAATAATAAACTAAAAAGAGAGAGAGAGAGAGAGAGAGAAGTAACATTGGAAATCAAAAATGAAAAAACGAAAGTTAAAGAAAAAAAAAAGAGTAGTTATGACCGGGAAGATCATCTCTTCCAGCTTCGACTCCTGGACAATGGATCTCTGATTCCACCGACAACCCAAGTCTCCTTGGCGATATCAGAAGAAATCTTGTACAAATCATTCTTGTACTCGTATCTCATCACCATCACGCTCTCTTCCATCTTCCTCTTCTCGTCCTCCATCAGACACTTCAAGCTCCTCTTACTTCTTCTCTCCTCTGCTTCTCTCTCCTCTTCTTCTTCTTTTTCTTCCTCTTCCTCTTCCTCTTCTTGTTCCTCTTCCTCTCTCTCTTCCAACCAACTCTTCGCCGGCGCAGACCTACACCTCATTAGCAGCAATGCGTTCGGCGGCGGAATGGCCGGCCCACCACCACCACCACCACCACCGCCGCCGCCGGAGATTCCCTCCTCATGATCAGTCGACGGATTAATCACCACTCTCTGTTCTGTCTTCTTATCGTGATCGTGACTCTGTTCCTCCTGCAAAACCATGAACCATTTCGAGAAGACGGTTCTGGAACCCTCCGCTCCTTCGGCTGCCGTCGTTTCCTTCGAACGGACCTGCTCGTCGTCCTCCAACTCGTCGTCGTCGTCTTCGTCGTCGGTGGTGACGACGTCGTTTCCGTGGTGGAACGACCCGAAGCAGCGGAAGTCGAAGCGGATGCCGCGGAGGCACGTGAGGAACTGCATGACCTCTTTCTTGAACCCAAGGGCTTCGGCCCAGTGGGGTTTCTTGTTCCTCTGCTTTCTGTTGTTGTGCATCCTCTCGATCTCCTCCATCACCGACTGCCAGCTCTTGCACGTGCTCGTCTTGTTCCGGACCTTGATCTGCCCGGCGCAGGTCACCTTCGGCGACGTGGGCTCCGAGGCCAGCTCCGAGCCCATGGGCTTCGTCTTGGCCCATAACAGTGGGCTGGCTTGGCCCGTGCTGCCTCTCGTGCTTGATTTCTTCAGGTGGTGGAGATGGTGGTTATGGTGGTGGCTGTGGTGGTGGTGGTGGCGGCGCTTGTTGGGTTCCGATGACCTTGCAGGGCTGCAAATGGGCTTGGGCATGAGGCTGAGATGCGCTCGGGAAGGAAAACAGACTAACAGATCTGCTGCTGGAGCTCCTTTGGCTTCTCTTCCCTTCATGATAGCTTAATTTTCTTCCTCAGTGTTTCTGCTTCAATTTGTCTTCTTAGATCTTGTGCTTGGTGTCTTTTTTTTTGTTGTTGTTGTTGTTGTTTCTGAGTTGGTATTTGAAACAATGGCCGATGGGTTTTAAAAGAAAGCAAGAGAGGTCACTTTGACAGCTTTCCTCTCTGCTTTCTTTCTTTAATGGCTTTATTTTTTTCAAGTGTGCTTCTTTTCTCTTTACCATCTGTTTTGTTCCCTTTTTTTTATTTTTTATTTTAATTCTAACACTCCTTTTTGCTTCCTTGTGTGGTGTGGTCACAAGAGAGCTCCTTTCTTAAGCCAGTTAGCCCCTCCCACTTTTTTTAGTTCTCTCTCTTTTTTCTTTTTTTTTTTTTTTTATTTTAATTTTTTTTTAAGTTATTAACTCACGCAGACATGCTTAAAGCAATGAAAATAAGAAGAAAGATGAAATGGGAAAGCCTTATAAAAAGCTTAGCCCACGAGCTGTGTTTCATGATCCAATCATAACGTCAACTTGTGAGCCCCTCATCCCCCCTGCCAAGTTATATTAGTATTTAGTAATGCCCCCTTTGCCTTTCGCTGGTGCCCATTGCCCACTAACTACTACCAAACTCCTCCCCTTTCGATGGAACCTACTTTTTAATTACACTTTGTATAGTTATAGTCCGGTGCCTACTTCTTTTTTTTTTTTTTTTTTTAAGGTTAATTTCATTTTTTGTTCATTAATTATAGATATGATCTCATTTTAGTCTATGAACTTTAAAATGTTCTAAAACCAGTTCTTGAACTATTGTTTTATCTCATAATAATTATTCCTTTCAGAAACTGTTAAAAACTTGAAAGTAATTATCACGTGAAAATCAAGTGTGCTTTAATTATGGCTAATTTTGTCATTATAATGTTTGGGTAAAAGTGTTTTGAGAATTTACAACTTTCAAAATTAAAATATAAATCGTGATTAAAGTAATTACAGTCCAATTTTTAATAGTGTTATAGAGGAAATGACTATTAAAATGTAAATTAATAACTTAAGAACTAATTCTCGGATATTTTAAAATTTGAGTACTAAAATGGGATTGGAACTATAATTCATGAACTAAAAATGAAATTAATATATATTTTTTCTTTTTAATGAATAAAAGGTTAGTTGTTAAATACTAAAATGTAGGATCCGTGATATATTCCTTTATCTCTTGAGTATATCATTCCCAAGTAAAAGCAAACATACAAGTGGAAGGCCTTTTTTATTTCCTAAAGTTCACCTTCCCTACAAGTTCCAACTTCCAATCAACACTGAGTATTGTAATAGAAGAGGAATAAAATAGCTAAAATAATCCAATAATTTCAAACCCCATAAAACTACCCATTTAAAAGGCTTAAAAGCCCATAATGTTTGCTTTAACAAAGGAATTAGGAGATAATAATACTAGACTACTAATTAAGCAAGAATAAAACAAAGTATTAAAATCCACTTTTTTTATTAGAAAAAAAAAAGTAAAGTAATAGTGAGTAGTGAGTAGTGAGTAGTGAGGTTGCCATAATTATGAGAAGAGAGTATATAGTAATATGCAATTGAGAGCATGCCAAGTCCTGGCCCCCCCTCCACTACACACCTTGCGTTAGCATTAGATTTTACGCCTTTGTTTTTGGATTGGGACCTTCCATCCACGATTAGTCTTATTCTACTTTCTTCTCCTTTATCCTTCATATCAATTCTTATCATGATTAGAGAGAGAGGGAGAGCAAATAATGATTCATTGAGGATTAGGAACTAATTTCTCGAAAAACTCCAAATTTCTTCTTTCTTTTCTTCTGAAAACATTAATTAAAGTCATGTTCTTATTTAACCAGTAATCCCTGATTTTAGAAGAACAAGATATTTCTGTCTATTTTTCTCTTTCACGCACTTTATAGAGAGACTCAGTTCAAATGGCTAGTAGTAAGTAAACACAGAATTAGTTATTGGCCTTATAAAAAGCTCATAATTCTATTTTCCCAGTCGCTAGGCAAAAAAAAAAAAAAAAACCCTTTCTGAGGTTTGAAAAGAAAAAAGGTTGGAGAAGCATGAGGACCTTGAGGAGCTAATTAGCGTCAAGTTGGCAAACACAACATGTGTGTGTATATATATATAAAGTTATCATATTGGTGGGTGTCTTATTGTTTAGTATTACATGTACCGTTCAGACATTGTAGGGTTTTGAGAAGATGGGAACAGTTTTGAATTCTTATAAAGTAGGCTAGGCTTCATCTTTGGGAAGAGACCACCAATCGTCTTTAACCCAAAAAAAAAAAATAAATAAATAAATAAATAAAAATATTAGAAAGAAAGAAAGAAAGAAAAACCTCCCACCTTAACTTTTATATATATATATATATATATATATATATATATAGGAGAGGATGCATATGTCAAAGACACAAGGGAATCCCTCTAGTATGAATATTGGATGCATCCCTACTCAGTATATAGTCCTCTTTATATTTTTGTTTATGTGTCCCAGTCAAATTTTTTCCAAAAAGGTCGGGACCCATATGAATATTTAAAGGTGTAGGAGGAATATGACCTAACATAGTGTCCAATTTTACTTCAAATTATGCCTATATTTCATGTACTAGACTTGAATCTAAAGCATAGGAATTTTGGCACCAAAATTGCAACACTACCGCGTGTCATTTAGATTCTTATTCGTTGAATTTCATGACATGACAATAATGTCTCAAAAAAATTATTCTAATTTCTTTTTGCTTCACACAAAACTATACGAGGTTCGGTTGTCTGCTAATATCTACGTATTTTTTCCGTCTTTGGATAGAGGCTTAACTAATACCGATAGTAAAGTCCTAACTTCTGAGAATAACAATTATTAGAAAGAATATATATGATTTGGTGGAAGAAACTTTAGGGACAAGGTTCTTCTCTCTCTCTCTCTCTCTCTCTATATATATATATATATACACACACATATATATAATATATATGCATTTACATATATTTATTCATGTAATTCGGTGCACTGTTCTTATGTTAGGCAAATGGCGGGAAAGAGCTTTCACATTGCATTGCATTGTTTAAAGATGTTGTCATAATTAATGTCATCTGTTTATTGGTGTTTATATATATATATATATATATAAAAATTTAAGTACATATAGTGATAGTTTTCTTTAATTAAATCATGATTGTGTTTCTCTTTCTCTTTCTCTTTTTTAATTTTAACATTATTTTGATCGGTGTTATCTGATAGAAATAAGATAATTATTAATCGTTGAGTGTTTACTTGTCCTAGGCTCTTGGTAAGCCTAAACCCTAAAGTTCATGAGCTGAAGATAAATATTAGCTTATAACAAGAAAATCATGAATCCAGAGAACTCTCAAGGGCTTTGCACTTGCATATTCTAGAGAGAGATACACCTTCCGAAAATTCTACTTGAAAGGAATATGAATTGACTAGTGTGTGACAAAATTCTGATGCAAAAACTCTAGGAAAGGTTTTTCTTTTTTCTTTTTAACTATAAATTAAAAAAGGTAAGAAGTTGATTTAATTTATCATTTCACAAGCATATTACACTTACTTTTGGATTTATATGTTATACTTCAGAAGAGAGAGAAACTCATAACATGTTAAAAAGAAACTCTAATAATAAAATATAATTTTGAATCATTAAATTTTCATCAACTTTCGTTAAATTATTATTTTTTAATATGTTATAATTATGATGCGATTTATGATTTAAAACTGTCTATCTACTAAAGAATAGTAAAATATTGCTAAATTACCAAGTATAATATTGTTCAAACCAACTCTTATTGTGATATGCCTTAGAGTTTTTAAGGTTTTTTTTTTTTTTTTTTTCTTATGAAATTTTTTAGGATCTTTAGTTTTACCAAAGTGTAGTGACAGGTTATTTTTTATTTAATAAATAAAAAAAAAGGGACTGGAAAAGACAATCAACGTATATGCATAGATATAAATATTTTCAAGGAAAAAAAAAGTTGGCATATATTCATTTCGAATAAGTAGGATGTGATAATTACAATAAAAATGATGACAAATATTCTTTCCCACCATGGCTATAAGGTTACAAATTTTGATTGTAGAAACAGAAACAACATGCTTTCGTTTTTCAAATAAACACTAGAAATGATTTCATAAACAGACAACACAATTGTCTCACTTCGATCTCAAAGAAAAATGGTGAACTTTTCATAACACTAAAAATAACCATTTCAACAATTACACTAATTTTGATTTTGTTTTGTCACCATGACATCAGATTTTTCTATTAATTATAATAATTATGAGTCATAATGATAGTACTTAAAATATTACAATCACTTGTATTAATAGATTTATTTGTGATAATGAATGGGATTACAATGAACAAAAAAAGAAAAAAGAATTAAGTCCCCGTACAAAATTACTAATCTTGCTATTCACACGGATTAATATTGATATGATAAGGATATTGACCCATTTCGACTAAGATCGATGTTTTCTCCGGCTGTCACACCCTAAAACCCTTACCAACTCGACTGTGAGGCTTAGGGACGCGTAACCAAATACTATTTTTCATCTCAACAGAGAAAATGGTGATTTGCTTAGTGTGCTTCCCAACAATATCTGCTTTCCTACAGAAACCCATTTGGGGAAGATTAGGTGGACAGTCAACACTTCTGGATAATTAGATTAGATTGTAGGCTAATAATTAGTGGAGATTTTGGACCTGGTGTATGAGTTTGAGTTAAGATTTATAAGTTCAAATAGTGATTTTGGTTGACTTTTTCAGAAAAGACAAAAAATTTTTGAGGAAAAAGACAAAAATTGAATTGATGGTGATGAGTTTAAACTCATCACCCAAACACCCTCTTTGTGTGTTTCTACCTCGATTTCCTAATAACAGAATTCCGGAATGATGTGAGTTGGAATAATTTTCGTAGGGGGATGATAAAAAAAAATAATGGGTGAAGAATTTTATTTATCTTTTTTGTAATTTTATCGGAAGAACAAGTAAAAGTCATATAGGTTTTGTTTAGTTTAGCAGGGGTGGAAGTTGTTTTTGACTTCCTATTTGGAAAAAGATGTTTCTGTTAGTATTTGAATGATACGTCAGTGTTAGTATTTTGTGATTTTTCAAAAAAAAAATTTGTGAATATACTTTAAAATTTTTATTAGAGTTTTCCATTTTAAACAGGTATGTTATCCGACGTATGAAATATTTTCATAAGATATTGTAAACTTTATGCTAATATATTTATTATTCTTAGAAATTTTAATATTTATTCTGATCCATTTAATTCTGCTAATATTATGGTTTCAAACATTAACAAAAAAAAAAAAAAAACATCAAATAAGTACATATTTATCACTAACGAAAATGACATATCATTTTCTGTAGTACAACTTCAATTTATAACGACAAACTCTATGGAGTAAATTTGAACGGCGGAGGCCCCAAAGAGCAAACGACAATCATATAGAGGTTTGGCGTTTTTCAACGTGTTGTTCTTCTCCGTTATTATTATTATTATTGTTTTTTGTTTTTTAAATGTGCCCAAATCATTCGAACGACAACAAGCTTATTCCAACTATATGTCGTTTGATCATTTGAATTTAAAAATAAAACGACTATCCTACAAAATAAGCAATATCTCATTCATTGAATTGCAGGGGAAAAAAAAACGAAAAAAAAAAAGAAGAAGATAAGCTTCATGTTCTTAACGATATTATTGTTCAGTTCTTGAAAAGTCGAAATGGAAATGATTTGTCGTTTTTCTGGATAGACAGCAACTAACATGTCGTTTTGAAAAGGGGTTTAGGGTTTAGATAGCTGTTGAAAAAGAAGACTTCTCCGCTGATTTCTTCCCTTTTTTTTTATTATTATTTTTTTATTGTAATCTCAGACCTGAATTAAGCTTCCACATCCTCATTCCTTTCTACTCGTTGTTGCTGTTGTTCTTTTTTTTTTTTTTTTTTATCTTTTTTTCAATTCGTTTCAGATTCATATTTTCTCAGGTTTGGTATTTTTGATGTTTTTCGCATGAGTCCTTTTTATTTATTTATTTATTTATTATAATGATAAGAAAGAGATTCGCATGAGTCCTTTTGAACCTGCTGAAAATGAGCTGATAATTTTGCAGAATCAAAGACAAGTTCTTCACTTCTCATTTGCCCAACAGCAGTTCTCTGTGTGTTCGTAATACTCGTCAAATACTCACCAAAAAAATTAAAAAAGAAAATGATCTCCCAAATATTCAAACGGGTTCTATCTTCTCAGTCTCATCTAAAGAACCCCAATCTCAGCTTCTCAATCTCAATCCTCTTTTTCTCTTCCTCGTCCCAACCCAGAACACATAAACCGAAACCCACCACCACAGTCTCCGAATACTTGATAAATCAGCACCAGTTCTCTCCCGAAGCTGCCTCAAAAGCTTCCTCAGCCGTGTCTCATCTGAAGAATCCCCAGCGTTCCGATTCGGTTCTCTCATTCCTCAGAGAAAGCGGTTTCTCCCAATCCCAGCTCGAGGAAACGATCAAGAAACTCCCAAGAGTTCTCTCCTCAGACGTCGACAAATCCATCAGGCCGAAGTTCAAGATTTTCCATGACCTGGGCCTCTCTCCTTCCGACATTGCCGAAATCATATCATCTGACCCCTGGATTTTGTGGTATAGTTCGGATAATCGGTTCGGGCCGTCGATTTCGGTCTTGAAGAGCATTCTGGGATCGGATGATGCTGTGTGTAAGGCCTTGAAGTTATCTGGGTGGTTTTTAAAGATTGATTTGGAGAAGAGTATGGTGCCTAACATCGAGTTTCTCAAGAGTTGTGGAGTTGATTCCTCTGCAATACTCAAATTCGTGTTTAAGTTCCCAAGATTTCTCATGCTCAAGCATGAGAGCATGGTGGACTGCGTGAGAAGAGCCGACGAGATGGGGTTCGATAGGAAGTCGAAGATGTTCCTTCCCGCGATTCGGGTTTTGAGTTCGATGTCGCTGGAGAATTGGGGGTTGAAGTTGGATGTCTTCAGGAGTTTGGGGTTCTCGGAAAATGATATCTTGGCAGTTTTTAGGAGAGTTCCTCTAGTTTTCGGTGTGTCTAAGAGCAAAATCAAGGACATGACAGAGTTGTTGCTTCTTTCCGGGAACCATGATATCTCATTTGTGGTTAATCACCCTGAATTGCTCCTTTGCAGCCCCGAACGCAGGCTAAAACCGCGACTAAAAGTTCTTCAGATTCTGGAGGACAAAAGAATTCTGAAGAAGAAACCGAGTTTGACTACTGTATGTAAGATCACTGATAAGCTGTTCTCGGAAAAATATGTACTTCCTTATGCAAATGAACTACAACTTGAAGAGCAAAATGTGGAGCGCTCATAGGGACTTACTCTCTGTATGCACCCCACCCAAAGTGTTTTGTTACAAGATAGAAATTATAGATCTCCGCGTGATGTTTGTTCTTTGATGTCCATGATTAGTGGCGCTTGAAGGCTTAATCAAGCTCCAAGTTTTCATGATTAGTACTAGATTTTCTGTTTAGTTCGTTTTCTATCAAGAACATGCCTCGTTTTTTCATTATCCAATGGTTGATTTAACTACCATGCAATAGTCAACTACGGCCATGCGATCTGGATTTTTGTGTTTCTTATATCTGTACAGGTTATAATGATAACCATTGTTAATCCACTAGTTGTTAGAGTTTCGTAAGCAGTGTTATACGGAGAGATTGCAGCCCAAACTCTGTAGACTGGCAGACCTCGTTTTGAACTTTAAGAGGGCATTTGGAGTTTTTGAAAATGTTTTAACTGGAAATGAGCTAATGTAAGAAAATTGAGTTGAAGATGTGAATGGTAAACTTGAGTTTACTCTTCTGGAGGAAAACTAAAAATAATTGGAATTTATTCTAAAAAGGCCCCAAGAAAAAAGGTTTGAGGAACATTAAACTATTCATGAATTTTAATTTCTTACTGTGCTGTCGTTTCCGAACTCCTTGTTGCTTTTCTTTTCTTTCCGTTTATTTTTATGCTTGTCGCTAATTTGTCGTTCTTAATATTGCCCTCAGTTATTACATTGTCGTTTTAGGTTTTGTTGTCGTTTCCAGGGTCGTAGTAAGTTTTGTTATCGTTTTAAAATGTTTGTCGTTTTCTTTTTTACATTGTTGTCGTTGCCTTGTCGTTTTATTTTCTCGCATGCTATAAAGGCGTTGTCGTGTCATGTTTCTTTTTTTTTTTTTTTTTTTTTTTTTGATAATTGTTGTCTTGTTATATCTTTACTTGTCAATTTTTATAGTCGTTTGTCATGATATTGTCGCTTATTAAGTTGCTGTCGTTTTAACCGTCTTTTTCTTTCTTCATCACTGACTTCTTCTTTTTTTTTTGGTAGCAATTACAACCAATAAGTTTAAGAAGTATTTGTGCTGAAACCGCGGATCAAAGGACAGATCAATTGGACCCAAGAATTGATGAAGCATCTCAAGGAAGAGTCATTGTAATTATAAAATCAACAAAAGGCCAAAAAAAAAAAAAAAGCGTACAAATCTCATCATATCTCCACTATTAATAGAAGTAGGAGAGGAAAAATCTGTCACAAAGTAAATAAATGTCGACGTTGACTTATAACTAATCGATCTCAATCTCACACGTGTCAATATTAGAGACATTCGAGTCCTATTTTTTGGATAACCATCGTCCGGTCTTGTTCTAGTCATTCCGTGTCCCAACTTTATGTTTCTTACAGCGTCTGTTACTTCGTTATGGTTTCTTCGTACTAACCTAACATTCGTTATTCTGCATTTTCTAAATGCGTCATCGTTTTATCTTCTTCTTTATTGTGAAAAAGTTCACTCCCACAAGAAGCATATACAAAAACAAAAATGTTAATGCTTAAACTAGAACAGTTTTTTATTCGATCAAAGACACGAAACAAATATACAAAACAACCTGCTTCAACTCTCCACCTAACTGCAATTGCACTAAAGACCAAATTTACAGAGAGATTAAGAAGAAGAAGAAGAAGAAGAAGAAGAAGAGGAGGACAAATCTGAAACCAGATCCGTTACCAAGTAAAACAGTCTGACAGACAGAGCAGCTAGCGGAAAAACTGGAACAAAGAAAGAAACAAAAACAGACTAGAAGGAGTTCATCTCGAGAATATAAGTCCGGCTCTTGAGCAGAGCCCCTACAGCCTCACCGTACAGCCCTTCCCCAAATGCCCTCGTGGCCAAATCAGCCTCCGCCACGTCATCCCCCAACTGGGTCTGTGCCCCACCGCCACTCCCTTCCTTGATGGTGGTGGTGGGCCTCACCACCACCAGCGTCGCACCCTCAGCCCAAAGCCCTCCCTTCAGCTCCAGCCTCGGCGCGTGCCTCATCCTCATCCTCACGCTCGGCACCCTCGTCCTGTTCCTCTCCGCCACGTCATCCTCGTCCTCTTCCTCTCCACCTCCCCCACCGCTGACGTGCTCCGCCAGCTCCGCCGTCCCGCTTCTCAGCTCCGCAAGCCCCGCCTCGTCCATCACCACCGTGCCTTCCCCTTCCTGTCGGTCAGGACCAGCCTCCGGAGCTCGCTCTGCTCCCTCACCACCTCTCTCAGCAGGTAGTGCCTCGCCGACGCCGCGATCAGCGCGCTTATCGTCCACACCACTCTCGTCTTCAGCCCCCTGGCGAAGTCGTCCTCCTCCTCCTCCCCGCCGGCCGGATCAGCTCCGATCTCGGCCGTAACCGACGAGTCCCTGATCGCGCGAAACCCTAGGATAACGCAGCTCCTCAGGCTGTTCCCGAACTCGGCCGTCCATTTCACGACGGCGCCTTTCTTCAGCCTCAGATCGCCCGAGGGGAGCTCGATCTCGAGGTCTCGGACCCGATCGAAGCCGCGGAGGATCTTAGAAGGGGAGTTCTGAGGCGGCTTCTGGGAGGGAGAGAGGGGATTGGGGGAGACGAGGTTGTGGAGGGATTTGAGGATGGACTTGAGGAAGGTGAAGAGGAAGGAGTCGTCGCCGTCGTGGTCGGCGGAGTCCGGGGAGACGACGCAGTCGACCTTGAGGAGGAGGGAGTCGGTCTGGGGGACGAGCGAGTTGAATCGGCGGGAGACGGCGCGGCAGCGGAGGAGGGTCTTGATGTCGGAGACGGAGTTGAAGATCAGGAGGATCAGCGAGTCCGGGAGTTGATCAAAGCCGTCCATCTTTTCTTTTTTTTTTTTTTTTTTGATGCTGTCGATTTTGGTCTCGATTGAAGTAACGGTGAAACGTTTGGGAAAGGTTGGAGATTATTATTATATCAAACAGTTGTTTAGTTGTGAGAGAGAGAGAGAGAGAGAGCTTTTAGTATAATTTTTGGCCCAGTAAAGGAGAGCGTTTGACCGTTTACCTGTTGGAAGGAACGGGCCCCACAGTGCCCCCAAGTGCCGGCTTTGAATTTCTATTAGATAATAAGCAAAAACTCGCCGTGGATATGTTAGCAATATATTTTACTTGTAATTGTTTATTCCCCACCCAATTATTTTAGTGTGATCAACCAAGTTTTTAATCACTTTTTGTTTTTTTTTTTTTTTTTTGTGAATATAAAATGATATCGAGATGATCTAATTATTTTCAGATTTTTAACTTCACCTATAGGAATACTATCATTTTTTGTTCATTGGGACCTTATTATCTTGTAATATACTAGGAATGAGTGAATGTTTTGTGTGACTTAAAATAATCATATTATTTTGATTGTAAGAATATAGTCTATAGATAATTTTACACACAATTATATCATAAGGTGTAGAGTTTTAATCCTCAAATTTTAAAATGATAAAAAAAAAACATAATAAATTATAATGAGATTAAGATTCCCAAAAAAAAAATATGAGGAAGTAAGGACAAAAGTTGAAATTTCCACACCACCAAAAACATAATGTCAATTTTTATTTGGTTGTACTAAAATAATAAATATAATAAGCTTCTTAATCAAACCATTGAAGCTAGTTTAGCATGTGGAAGGGAAGGAATTTAGATATAATTTCTTAAATTCAAAATATAAAAGGGTTTCATTTCTCTTTTAACATAAAAATGAGGTTATTATAGATCCAAACCTTTTTTTTTTTTTTTTAAAGCCAATTAACCACAAACGAGAAGTCATACTCCCAAAAGGGAAGAGATAAGCTCGGCAAAAGAGACCAAGTCGGTTCCAAATTCCCAATGACATCTTTGGCCAAAATATTTGAAGTCTAACTGTATTAAATATGTATTGAAAAGGGGGTGGGGGGGGGGGGATAATAGTCTAGTCAATAATGGTAGCTTTGGCTTTTTTTTTTTTTTTTTTCTTTTATTTTCTCGTATAAACAACAACGACAATTAAACGATATTTTTCTGTTTACTATTTTTTTTTAATCTTGAAAGTACAATATAATTGTTCCTTTATAGTTGTCTTGTCGATACGTTTGGATAACTCTCCATTTTTGTGGGGTGTTCATGCAACCAAAGTGATTTTTCTGCCAGATCTATATTGGAATGAATATATAGAGATATATATATATATATATTTATAACTTAATAATGAAGCAAAGTTCAACAAGATGAGTTGTTCTACTTGGCCTTATGTGTGGCTTTGCAACACTAACGGCCATATATTTTTTCATGATAGATGGATGTAGAAAGCCTTCACCTTTTCTTTTTTTTTTAAAGTAATTAAAGTTTTTTATCTTTTGTTAATTGCTCTCTTGATCCAGTTCTTAAACCTAACTGTTTGAAGAAGATAAACCAACAATAACTTATAGTTATTTATTGTTTAATTAGTACAAGGAAAGAATATTACGTCTTCGCCTCTTTGTATCAGAACTATTATATATGCAATGATTTCGTGTAATAACATCCTAAAATATTGCACATATATCCTTTGCCGTTTCTTTCTCCAAATTTAATGTCCGTTACATTGGTCAAAGTATATACATATTTGATCCAAGATTAATGCATTCGATATGTGAAAGCTGTTTTTTTGTTTTTTTGTTTTTTTTTGTTTTGGAAAAGGATTAAATGAAGTTTGCATCCGTACTCCCTCCTTTTTTTTATTTTAATATACAGCCCAGATCTGCCAGTATATATTCTTCCTGGATTTTTAATTTTATTTTGGCTCTTAAACTACAAGTCCAATTCCATCTTAGTAAATGGATTATAACGTATCATCATCAGTTAGTATCGAACTATCATCATATATTATAATAGTTTTTCTGTCCAAAAATGCTGTTAAAAATATAAACAGTTATTATCACATCAAACTTACGTTCGTCCAAGATCACATACGTTTTGAGAATTTAAAACTATTATTAAAATTAAATCCAAATTAAATAAAAGATTCTGGAATATGAAAATGACAACATTCACACTGACTGAAACATACTTTTGAGATTCACGTGATGGTAATTACAGTTTATTTTTTAATAATTTTGAGATCAAATAATTGTGCGAGATAAATTAATAGTTGTGGATTGATTCTGGAACGTTTTAAAACTCAAGAATATATATATATTTTTTCTTTATGCTATTTTATGATGGACCAGATTGAACCTAAACTCTTGGCATCCTAGGTACTTTCTAAATAATAAAACTGTAGCACTAATAATACAATGATGTAGCTCTTATATCGAAAGTTAACGTCCTCTAGATATATTTCTTTATACGCAAGTAAACTCCGTTCTAACGACGTCGTATTGGTTATTAACCACTAATACAATTTGAGTTGACCATATATTTTACCGTTTGTAATTTTGACTATTGTGTTTGATAATTTATTTTACTTAGCAGCTGATTTGTCATTTCCATTATATCTTGTTGCAACTTGGAATTGTAAATGAAAGTTAGTATGAAATGCAATTTTTATATATTTTGAAATGCAATTTTTTATATATTTTTCTAACTTGAAAGGTTTGAGATTTGAACGGTATATCTAATGTCATAATTGATGTGGAATTATCGTTAAACTATATTTATAATTAATTTATGAATAAAGTTAAAAAGCATCCAAGATGCTAAGCACTATATATTAAAAGGTAAATCCTCTGACACGAACTCATAGATAAGGTCACCTTTTTATTTGATTGTGGTAGTCGCAACAATTTTTTTTTTAAATTACATTTGAGATACAGTTATTCAACAGGGGGAAAACCTAAGAGATACAACTGTGAGAGTCGCGTTATTTTATCACCGCAATAAATGTAAGGATTTTGCATTGTTGCTCCTCTGAGTTATTATATAATTAGAATTTACTCTTTGAAGTTTTAATTTGGCAAATTTCTCTCAAATCTTAAAAATACAAAACTTCAAATGTGCCATATAGTGTAATTTTCCCTCACCTCTTTTTTAATCAATATAAAGTTTAAAAAAATGTTTAATTAAATTACAGTACTTATTTTAAAAATTCTCATTTCGACAAAAATTAAAGAACATGAACCTTATTATGATAATATAGATAAAAGTTGTTATTCATATAAATATATACTAATTAATAACTAATGTGAATTGTCAAAATTATTGTTATTCATATAACTATGTCAATTTTTCCCCAAAATATTAATATCATTATCAATTGATGTTTTGCAATCTATTTTTTAGTTTAGGTGGTAAATTGTCAAAATTAAAAATTCAGGAGATAAACTGTAAACATGTGAGTGCAGAAAATCCTAAATGGAAGGTAAACTCGCCATTTTCAATTTTCAAAAAAAAAAAAAAATTTGTGTTGTGAAGGTTGGTTTTTTTTTTTTTTAATGATTTATGAAGTTAAATGACCAAAACAAACCATTTATTTAGGGCAAAGTCAAAAGCACTCCTCATAGGCACCAATGAAGTGATTCTGTTGACCCATTAAAATAGGCATTTGATGTTATTTAAGTTCTTTTCCTTTTTCCTTTCTCTTTTCGAGAAAAAAAAAAAAAAAGAAAAAAAAAAACCTCTCAAATCTAACTAATTTCTCTCTTGTTCCAACGTTATTCCACTGGCATTACGATGATCACGAACCAATAATCAAACATAGTCCGCCAACCACATCCTCCAGCCCCTCCTCACATTTCCATGCAAGCCACGACGGCCACCACCTCCTCCCTCCCCAGCTCCCTAATCGCCGCCGCTCCCCATCTCCCCATGGCGGAGCGGGTCCCACCTCCCGCCGATGATCATGATCACGACCATGATAACTCCAATAATTATGTCGACGACACCAGCTCCCAACCCCTCAACACCGACTCTTCTTCCAACGACGTCTCCAATAATTGCTTCGGCCGTCCCGCTGCTGGCCACGCCACCTACGTCGTCCAAGTCCCCAAGGACCAAATCTACCGCGTCCCTCCTCCCGAGAACGCCGCCATTGCCGAACGACATCGTAACCCCGCCACAAACGACAACAAGAAGGCCATCATCAGGCCCTGCGCTTCCCGCTGCTGCTGTGTCCTCCTCTTCGTCACCGTCCTCGTACTCGCTCTCGGCCTCGCCGCCACCGTTCTCTCCGTTTATTTCCAGCCTAAAGACCCCAAATTCTACGTCGAACGCCTCGACGTAGTATTCCACGACGGTTCTGTTCATAAAAGATCATTACGAAATTCGCAGGCTTGTAACGTCAGGCTAAGGTCCCAGAACACCAATGCTAAAGTCGACATGTTGTATAGAGAAGGCGGCGTCGTTTCGCTGTTGTTTAAGGAACAAGCAATCGGTGTCGGGAAATTCCCGGCGTTCTATCAAGAACGTGCGAGGTCGACGACGTTTGATGTAGTACTGCTGGTTCGTGGAAAGTCCGACGTCGTTGGTCGGTTGATGAAGGAGATGGAGAAGAGCTTGAAGCAGAATTCACAGGTGAAATTGGATCTGAAGATGGAGAATATCACGGCCAAAACCGACAATGTCGGGTCGTGGATAACCGGGACGACCGTGAAGTTTGGAGTTGCATGCGACGTGACGGTGGATTCTTTGGCAAAGGGTTCTCGTGTTCTGTCGCAGGAGTGTCGTACGACAGATGAAGATTAGAAAACGACAATGTGAGGAAATTCTCTTGATTGATTTTATCCTTTCTTTATCTATGATCTGATAATTTGTTTTTACATTAGCACACTGCTCCTCGTGACTTTCCAACCAGGCCAGATTTGTGTAGGTTTTTTTTCCCCCCCTTCTTCTCTGCCCCCCTCTCTCATTAAAAATGTACACATTTTGGTGCAAACACCCTATAAAATGTACATTTAAAGTGCAATATAAACTGAGACAGCTGAGCTATTCTTTTATTTCTCTATTTCGTGATTATGTGATGATTTATAGGCTGGTCATCTTGAACTTTTGTTTTCAATCTTATCCGATATAGGTGTTTGCCCCATTAATATTCTCTTTTTTTTTTTTTTTTTTTTTTTTTTGGGTTTAATGGTGGATTAGAGGCCAGCTCTTGGATGATGCAGAGGCAAAATATGAAAATTTTAAGCATGTATTTGTCTGGCTATCCATGATGGAGATGAATGAAAGGTAATTAAAAGATGAATGCTCTGTTTGGATTGCCGGTTGCAGTTAAAATTTCTAAGTTGAAGTTGGTTGACTTTTCAAATTAGTTATAATTTTAAGTTGAATTTTCAGAAATAAAGACAAAAATCCAGCCAAAAAAATTACAATTTAATTGAAGTTGAACTCAAATACTAAACAAGCTAGAAGTGTTTGTGGATGATCTATGATTAAGTCCACACCTTCTTGTATGTACTACATGGGGTTGGAGAGCGGAACAATACCAATAATTCATTTTTTTTAATTAACCAAAAAAAGGTAATCCCTCTCATGTTGAACCAAAAAAAAAAAAAAAAAAAGAATTTATGAAAGTTTGAAGATTGAAAGGGGAAAAAATTTCAAAAAATTGGCCCCTGAATAAATTGGATGCAAGAACTAGTCTATGGAAAAGGTGATCATATTCAGTAATCATGCATGTGGATATTTCCAAATTTCAGTACTCTCTCGCAGTCTCATTCCTTTCCACTTCGATTTTTCTTTCGCATTTTTTGAAAGAAAAAGTTCGATCGATACTCTCTTGCTAGAAATTTCTTAGGTAATTGTCAACTTCAATTGGTCATGGCAATTATCAATTCTATTGCACCAATCTCTTACCTATATATATTTATATATTTAAAAGAGTTAATAATTCTTTTGGTCTTGCACTAATGACTATCACGTGACAGCCACCTCAGTGCCACGTAGATGCTTACAGTGATGACATAGTCAATACCACATTATCTTTTTTTTTTTTTTAATCTATTCCGCAAGTGCCAACTAGCAATTTCAAAACGAAGATATTATAAAGAAAATCAAAACCAGATACCGTAAACAAGTATGGGCCTAAGTCTTGAATCCAGCCCCGTATTTTGGGTTGATTGGGCCCAATCACAAAGCAAATAGCACACAAACAAGCATAATATATAGCCCAATAACTGTTTTCGCCCTCAATCCGCAAATTAAACCTTTTGATCAAGATGAGATATATATGTATGTATATATATTTTAGTGCTTAATTAGCTCCTGCAATCTCATTTTAGGTGATCAGAAAAATAAAGTATCCAAGAGCACCCACAAATAACTCTTTGTTGTAATTTATTATAGTTTAGTAAAGTCTTAAAATAATCGAGAGCAAACATACTGGTGACAACATGGGGGAATTGAACTAATATTAGTTCGAAGACACAATTTGCATTGCAAATTGCGCTAGTTAATTAGTGCTAAATTCAACGTGATTTGCTTTGGGTTGGAAGAAAAAAATATATATCTATCTATATATATAGTCAAAATGACAGATGGCACCAGCTGAACTACCTCCATATCTATTCTCTCTCTCTCTCTCTCTCTCTCTCTATAAATGTGTGTGCCCACGTGACAAACTAGCTACGATCTTTGTGTCACCCATATCTAATATCTAATATCTATACCTGTGCACTTGCTCCACGTGACTAACAATTCGAACGTTTGGGATATTCAAGTACAGAAATTCCTAATCTCTCAAGTTACAAGAGCAACTATAATAGAAGATGGAGAACAGTTATTTGTCCCCTCCTCTGTACATATGTGTGCGTGCATATATATATATATATATATCTAGATATGTGTACATGTCTAATAACATGTGTGTGTGTGTGTGTGTGTGTGTATTAGTTCTGAACATAAGAATTTAGAAATGAAATAAATTGGCTTGTTATGACAAGTGGTAGTTCATTAACAAACATAATTTTGACGCCTCTCTCTTTCCAAGGATCCATACTTCAAAAACTTCAGCTTATTATATTACTGATTGAAAATAATATATGTAGGCTTAGCTTGATCAATATGTTTAGTTCTTTTTTTTTTTTTTGTTTTTTGTTTTTTGTTTTTGGTTTTCAAAACGAGTACTTTTTTAGGATGATCATCAACCGATGAAGTTGGAGCTGGATTTTCTATAGATCGCCCTTATTCCTGTCTTGTTCTAGTCCTTTCACAATCAACGTTGCAATATATATATATATATATATATATAATTATCTATACATACGACTTTAACCTAGGAAACTGATAGGAGAACTGATGTATATGCATGCAATTGGTTGACGCCTCCCTCTATTTACGTACAATATTATGCGAGGTTCTGCAAATCTTTTGCACCAATAATATGTTAGGCCCAACGCAATAACCAGCAAATGAACAACTATATATATCAAAATAACTTATAAAGATTGGTCCTCGTTACAAGATCATGGAGATCACATGGGCAAAATTTTCAAATTATATGCTATAACTTTATAAACACTTGAGTCATGACCATAGCGTGCGTTGACCAGCAACGTAGAAACTGATGTTGATCATTGCTTTCCAAGTCATATCTATATTTATATATATATATATGTATATATGTGCGAATCAATGGAAATATGACAACGCACCCCCTTGCTCAACCTTCTATGTGTTGGGGACCATTACTTCTTTAATTGGGAGAGCTGCAGTTGGAACGAACTTATATAAACATGTAGTAGTACTGTTGAGAATCTTCATAACAAAAACATGTTGTTAGGACTGAGGACCATCATATATTTATATTATACGTATATATATGTATATAACTATACGACTTATTGGAGGAAAAGTTTCTTAACCTTATTAAAGAAACTTTTCTTCTTTATCTTTTATTTTTATTGATTGTGAGTGTTTTATAATGGAGGAGGCATATGAAATAATTCACTTTAAAACATTGTACGTGCCAAGAAGAGGCTTACTTTTCTTATATCGTGGATGCTCAGTTAGTAAAAGCTACGCCAATGTGTGATACAGTGAGGCTTTTAGTTAGTTGGGTGCTCACTTATATTACTGGTAATACATATTTAATTTAAGAGAGACATACAATCTTCATTGCTTTTTCAATAAGTAATAATTATCTACAATCTCATTAGTATAACGTTCCTGACATTTATGATTGCTGATTCTGAAAAAAAAATAATAATAATTATAGTGTCTACTTACATTTCGTGTTCGAAAGAGAGTTTTATTGATATAATTATCGATAATATCATTGGCATGGCGTTCATAACATAATTGCTGATTCTCATGAAAAGAAAAACTTCGAATTCGGAAAAAAAAAAAAAAAAAAAAAAAGTTACAAGATATATATAAGCGGACTAGTTTTCGGTTGCGTTCATCCCCCTTATTTAAGGGTTTGTTTTGTTTTTTATTTTTTGTTGGTTAGTCGTTAAAGTTGGCTGATTATGAGTTTGTTTTTCTTGCTTTTGATTAATAAATAAACTTTAGTGAGGTTTTTATTCCTCCTCCCCCGTTTATTTAAAACAAATATGTGTGTGTGTGTGAGTAATCTTTGTATAAGAGGCAGTGCACCTTTTTTCCTCCAATAATTGGAGCCCATCTAGTTCTCGGTGGTTAGTTTATTTCTGTTTAAGGTACCAATAATGGATTGAATTCAGTGGGGCGGGGAAGCTTAATCTCCTTTACACGTTTTGAAAGAGACATAGGTGCTTTTTTTTTTTTTTTTTTTTTTTTTTATGGCTTTGGAAATTGGTGGGTGTCCCTAACCCCCCACACCCCCCCCCCCCCCCCCCCCCCCTCCAAAAAAAAAAAAACCCTCATGTATCATCTTCATATCAAGCACTTTAAGTGGATTCCAACTCCTCACCAACCAATATTTATAGACTCCGGGCAGTAGTGGGTTTCCCTTTCACCACCTAACCTTATGAAAAATGAAACCCATTAAACTAGAAGGTAAAAAAAAAATAAAAAAATAAAAAGATCCATTGAAAAACAACTTTTAGATTCCGTCTGAATCTTTCTCTGTGGGCCCTCCCAGATCTAGGTGCCCAACGGGGTAGGTCTACATCTCTGTTCGTGAGCAATGGTCACTCATTGAAAGGGTCTTTAGTATCTTTTGTACTCACTTAGATCTTATATATATAATACACACACACACACACACACATATATATGTTTATATAATATGTTCCATATATAATATATAGTATTTAAGGGATATGGGGATCATCCCCAATAGGCTAAATTATGCACGGCATTGGGCTCTTTAAATTTGCTTTAGCCGTCTAAAGTGGTGTTCAGTTGGATTAAATAATATAATCTGTGTCTCCAGATTGATCTACTTGTGCCCTACAGTGGTTCCAGCTCTCTCACAAGCTTATTTTATTTACCTCGCGTGGTAATGTGCTCCTTTTCTTCATCTTTTCTCTTGTCCGAGATTAGGGGTGTGATCAGATAAGAGTACATATAGTGTATCCACTCGTACACAAAGAATTAGGAACAAATAAGGCGGGCAAGAAAAAAAAAATAACATTGTTACTTTTACTTATAGAACAGATCCTAATATTAGTTGTCTTTTCTCTTCAGTTTGAAAAAAAAAAAAAAAAAAAACACTTTTCTTTTAGAAGAGAAGAAGTGTTAGTTAAATTTTTCTAACTATCAATTAATTAATTTGAATAACTTTTTTTTTTTTTTTTAAATCTCTAGTGAGAGACAAAAAAAAATTTAAAATATTTTCTAAACACTTGTAGAAGTAACTTTTGACGAATCCAAACAGCGAAAAATACAACACCAAAAGCAATGCAAATAAACATATCTATATAAACATATATATATATACACACACTATCAAATCTTGGCTTTCACATGTTACATCCACCATCATATATCAAAATGTGAATGTGTGTGTGCATGTATTTATGTAGACAGGTTTAATCAGCATTGGCTCACAAGCACGCGTAACATACAAAAAAGGGTAAGATGTGAATATTATCCATATATGTTCTCAATTATTTAACTCCACATAAAATATGACAAGATCTTACAGCAATAACATGAAGCCTATGTTCCTCATAATGAATGTTACATAAATAATGAACCTTGGTGGAAGGTAACATATTAAAGTTGATAAGACTTTAGCCTACCATCTGACCAAATTCGTATCAAATTAATGTCAAAAATAAGTTTCAAATCCTTCGATGTGAGTGCAATAAAAAGATTGGTGACCTAAGACACGATAATTAACTGAAATGGAAAGAGTCATTATGTAAAGAAATGAGAAGGTCCCCTCTATGTTGCATGAAACTTTGTCATAATGTACCATTAAATTATTGAGCGATCCAACTAAGAAAATGTACGTTTTGTACTAGAGAAATTCCATTTTTTTTTATTGAACGTACGATGTCCTTGCTCTGTAATTTTGTGCTAAACTTATCGATTATCATCATCTATAGCAAGGACTTTCGTCCTTTGACATGAGATAAGATTGATGCAAGCGTGCATATATGATGAAACCCTACCTAGTAAAAATTTCAAATGTCAGTGCTATATTGACTATTGCATCGGCTAGCTAGCCAGACGCATGCAAACTTTATTCTCTTTTGCTTTTAAATCATAAGAAACGTGTCAATTAACGATGATGGTACTATAAAAATGTCGATCTAATCAAGATGTCTTATTACATTTATTGATTTGTATTATCATAATTTATTCAAAAAGAGAGATATTCCCTCCGGCTAAAAAGAAGAGATAATTAATAATTGGTTACTTTTTCAAAAAAAAAGAAAAAAAGAAAAAATAAACGTGTCAATTTAAATTCAACAAGTGATCTAAAAAGGAATCTAAGTTGTCACTCAATACTGATACAAGCACTATCTGCGTCACCCATTTACACGAATTATTTGATAGGGTAAGAAGAAAATGTTTACTTTCATAATAACATCAACTAAAAAGTGCATTGATAAAGTTTTGTTTTTCAGTTATTAAATCTGTATCAAAAATTATCTATTTTGTATATACATATAGTATTCTAATTAATATATAGTTGTAGAAGTTATGATGAAAGGTCCCTTATATTTTGGTAAGAGGGGTGGAAAATAGAAAAGGAAGAGAGAGTAAAAATCTAGGTAGAAAAAAATGAGAGATTTTTTTTTTCAATGTTGTATGCGCCCTTGGAGGAAAAATATAAACTCTTTCGTATTACTGTGCCTGAACAGGAGGGGAAAAAAATGAGTGAAAAGAAAATGTCTAAGCTGTTTTATTTTATAATTATTTATCTTTTGTAATAAAAAGATGTAAAAATTATTAGTCCCGTAAATTTATAATTTTTTCCTTCTCAATTTTCTCTCAACCAAACAATCAAAGATTTCCTTTTTTTTTTTTTTTTTTACTTCAATTTCCTTCCTCTCCTTTTTCCACTCTTATAAACATATTATAGTTTTCCACTGTTATATATTTCAAATATATAATATATTAAAACGTTCCACGAGAACCACGGTGTGACATATTCTTGAGATTTAATTACAACCAGTTGGTCGAAAGTAATAGTTGAGAGAGAGAAGTACGTATTAGAAATGCACTGGGTTCAAGAATATCATGTTTGTTTTATTGACACCTGACTGCCTCCATATACATGTGTGTGTGTGTGTGTATATACATACATATATAATGAACATATAATATAGGAAAACTCAATATTCAATACCAAAGAGATAGGCATGAAATGAAATATACAAAAGAAGGAACATTACTAAAGCGCTGCTTCCCATACTGCATATTCAGCAACGATTGGTGAACTTTAAATATGTAACTGGCAATTTGCATGAAAACTTGGTCCCCCTAACGATTTAATTTAATGAGAATATATGCTCAATATGGTCACCATTATTATTGTAATTATTTTGTCATTATAGATGTTATTATTGTTGTTATCATTATTATAAATCTAAGATTTTTTCGATACCCCACTTTCGTGCTAGTACTTGTATGCAGTAGCTTGGAAGTCTTTAAATGCAGAGAAGTACCGTAAGTGATTTTACTTAAGAACAAATGTACTAATTAAATTGACACATTATATTAAAATTGGTAAAAGACATTCTCAGTATTACCCCAGTTCTTTGATATGGGATGAATTCATGTACAAACCACCACTCTCAAAATTTTATATATACATCGAGCATTATATATGGTTATTCATATCTATATATGTGTATAAATATATAAACGTATGTTATAAGGCATGTCTATATATATATATATATATATATAGCAGTATCCTTCTGATGGCACGTTTCGATACCAAATCGAAACTTGACTGAAGGTGGCTTTTATTGTACTTTTGCTATTTATTTTTCCTTGTTAATGAGAAAGTGTTCCCTCAATATATAGCTGGAATATAATTAATTTAAAGAGAAAATTTGTGCCGGCAATAAATTAGTTGATTAAAAACAAAAAAGAAAGCAAGCACGAAATAATTTGACTATGATATATTGATCAACTTGAATTTTTCTATTCCTTGGCGAAGCGCTCAATGAATTTCAGGGCAAAAAATTGATTCAAATTATACTTTTGTACAAGTTCATATTGTTTCTATACCTGAGATTTGGCTTTCTTTTTACTTTTATAACATAACAAATAACAATAAACAATGAATAATAACAAAATAAAATAAGGCAGAAAAAAAGTTGCCTCACTTTAACGCGCTCATCGCATTTAGTTTGTGGAATGTAGAATCTCCCAACTGGTAATGCATGTTTTTCTTGCTGAAAATCTTGTAATTTATGTTGATATAGTACTTTTTGGTAGTAATATATGTTGGTAGTACTTGCTCTATACATATTTATAGTATTGTAATTTTGGCTGAGTTTGTAAATAGTAATAATTGATATTTTGTTATAAATTAGTAATTCCATTTGTGTGATTTTTTTTTTTAATTTTTATTTTTTACAACGCACAGGAGAAGTTCAGTCTGGTTCGGACAATAATGGCCATGCAGGCACGTGAACAAGTGAACGACAGAGCTTGTAAGAGAGAAGAAAGAGATACTCAAAACAATTTCCAAATTTTTTGGAATTGCCTTCTTTCTCATATAAAATAAATATTTGTAATCATAGGATAGACTAAAATTAATATTACACAAATTTTGATACACCCTTGACAAAACTTTGGGGTGCACTATTCAGCAATTCAACACCCTCTATACGATCAATATTTTCCTCGCATGGATAATCTTTTCCACTTCACCAACCTCCTCAAGAAGTCCTTAACCTACAAAACCGAAGTAATTCCACGGTCAGTAATCAAGATTTATTTATTTGTTTATTTATTTATTAAGCAGGGTTAAGGGCTTGTATAATTAAGTATCAACATTAGATAATATTCTTGCCTCGGATGGTTCTTGCAAAGAATAAGAAGCATCTGTTTCCTTTGGAACTTTAGAAACAAGGATTCCAAACCCTTGCCCTCTATCACGCAGAACCTATAAAAGAAAAGATACCGTACATATATAATCTGCTATACACATATACAAGGATTTATAAGCAAATTAAAGACTGTGATTTTGGCCAAAAAAGAAAAAAATCATGAGATATGGTATAGATAAGAATCTGATACCTTGAATGCATCCTCATCAGTTCGATCATCTCCGATGTATACGGGCAACACTTCGTTAGAATTGGCATATCCTGAAGTGGATTGATTGATAATTGGCGTGATTAGAGATTATATTATGTTTATCATTAAAAAAATTTACAGAATAAGTTGAATTATATATGAAATGCTCACCTAGTGATTCTAGTAAGAACTCGAGGGCTTTGCCCTTGTCCCATTTGATGGTTGGCCTGATCTCTAGTACCTATTCAAAGGCCATAACAGATTGTCAAGCACTAATTAAATACAAAATATATGCAATAATTATTTTTTCTAAATAGGACCATTCAAATAACTTTTCATGTTACTATTTTTTTAACTTTACTTTAAAAATAAAATAAATAAATAAATAAAAAAAAAGAACTCTTCGTTCAAATTGAAACTTAAATTTTGGTTTGTACCTTCCTCCCTTGAGTCAATCTAAGTTTTGGATACTCATTCAGCACCAATCTAACTTGCTCAGCTAGAGCAGCCCAACTCTGAAAAATAAAAATAAAACAAAATATACTTGAATAAGGCAAAACCATAAAAGAAAAAAAAAAAAAAATATATATATATATATATATAAAAAGTCTACGTATATAGTTTTTACCTTCTCGTCAACGCAACGGAAGTGTACGGATAAACAGAACTTGTTGTGCTCCACCCTCGAGCCCGGGATGGATTTTGTCTTCTCCAACAAAATTTTGTACACCTATTATTATGAGAGAAAAAAAATAAACATATAAATAAATTTGATCCACCTTATTGTGATAATGAAAAAGTAGTTTGTGACATATATAATAGGATTCAAACCAACCTCATCGACCATGGGTAGGAATTCTGTGGCCGGTTGACATACGACCGATTCATTAACCTGAATAACACCAACAAAACCAAAAATAAGTACAAGAAATTCAAAGTCAACAACATGATGAATCAAAATATATATATATATATATATATATATAAACTAGCTATAAAGAAGTCAAAGGTTATGGCTCACATTCTTGTATTGGCTACATTTTGACGGACCCTTTATGTCCATTCCATGGCTGCCTGCATAGTAAAGCTCCGCTAATTTCACAAAGCTATAAACCTGTAAATTTTATATATACATCTCAATTAGAATATATAGACATAGTAAAACAATTGCCTAAACCTATATATGTGTGTGTGTGTATATATATGATCTTTCATGTTATGACAAGAAAAACTTTGATGACCTTGTCTCTGCATCTTCCGCTCACAATGGCGGTGGGGAAATATCTAGCGGCTGCTCTCACAGCTTTTCTCATCTAATGGAAAGAAAAAGCAATAAAGAAAATCCAGTTAAGTAGGGAAAGAAGAATAATTTTTTTTTTTTTTAATGTTTTTAAGTCTAAGAGGAAACTAAAGAGTGAAAAAGACCTCATTGGACATGTAAGCTTGATCAGGGTCTTCAACAATGGGGGAGAGAGTACCGTCGTAGTCAAGAAACATCACAATCTGCTTCCCCTTCGATGCATTTGCTATCTGCTCAAACATGCTCAACGCCGACGGATGACGAAGCTATATTAAAAAAAAAATGTTAAAACAAAATTTAAAAAAAATTAATTCACAAAAAAGAACCCAAAAAGAGAGAGAGAGAGAGAGAGAGATTATTACCGTCCAGGAGGTTTTATCTTCGTCGTCGGAGAGAGTGGTGGAGGATTTGGTGGTACGAGGAGGAGAAGAAGCTCTCATGGAGTCGACCCAGGAACTGATCCTGGCTCCGCCGCCGCCGAAGGTGTCGACTCTCTGAAGCTTGTTCCGGGAAATGGTGATGCAGCCACCAGGCGCGGACGCGAACAGAGACTGGTTCGGCACGGCGACGGCGATGGCCGGACCTTTCGCGTCCGAGACTACCACATTCTGGTTGGTCATTTTGATGTTATCGAAGGAGAGGAAAAAACAGAGCAAGAAAAACAAGAAAACAGAGATATGGCAAAGTATGTGCTTTTGGTTTTTAGAGAGAGAGAGAGAGAGAGAGAGAGAGAGGAGAGGGAGAGGTGGGGTGTTTGAGAGAAGGGGAGAAGGTTTTTATAAAAGGAAAAAAGGGGGTTGAAAATTAGACGCGCACTAACTGAGCTTTTCTCTTACAATTACAAGTCATGAACACAAACTGGGTCGGCTTTGTCAATTTATAACTATGCGTTTCTTTCAATTTAATTATAACAGATGAAACAACCAACCTTGTTTCTTTAGGCACCTGTACTTTTCGACCACAACGCTAAAGGGCTTCAATTATTATATTCAAAAGTTAGAGGTTCCGATTACAATATATATTTGTCCAATATTATAAATCGGTGGGGCCCACTTTTTTTTTTTTTCAATCCCACCTTTTTTTTTGTCCAAAAAAAAAAAAAAAAATTCATGTGACTCATAATACCCAAGCTATTCTAGCAGCCACAATGAAACTTCTTGTTTTCATCTCCCTCTTTAGTCTATATATCCCAAATCAATGTGACCTTAAAATTTGAACAATACTAGAAAATATCAGTGATGTTGAAATATTACTCATTAATAGAGAGTGAGTCCCACAATATTGAGCCCATCAATACGATCTACTTTTCTATTAGTGTGATGTTGAACATTAATGATGTTCACCGATATTTTTCTTAAAATTTACATGTGGTTTGGTGTAAAAAATTTTACAGAGAAATCTATTGGTTAACAGTTACTCTAATTAATTGATCTTCAAATCCATTTTCGTATTTCTATTACTTTATTTTGAAACCTGTATCTAGTTTTATTAACGATAAAACATGCGCGAGCAATAGAACATTACTAGTATAACATCGTATATTAATAAAAAATGGATTGTGAATTCATTTTCTATTAGTTGTAGTGCTAAATAAAAGTCGTGCTCACCAGCAGTTTCCAAAACCAAACGGAGGAACAGAACATAACAAGAGTGATAAAATAAAATAAAATTGTTGTGCTTATAGATGAAAAAGACCCTGTTGATCTGGCCCTATCTAGGAGCACTAACCAGATAAAAAGGAGGACCGTTTTAAGCAAGCGCCCACTCTCCATTTTTTATTCTTTAAAAAATATGAGGACATCTAAGAATTGCCAAGTGATTTTTTTTTCTCCAAACTTTTAATATCTTCATTTTTTTTTCCTGTTTTCTGACATTATTGGCCAATCTATGATGTGCAATACGAGTTTGTAATGCGACTTATATATGTTTAAGAACCACAATATATATATAGTCACTTTTGCTGTAAAGTTACTATTTAAATAGCACTAGCCAAGGTAGAGAAAAAGCATGGACCAAAACTGCTTTTGCATGATTTGCTATCATATAGTGACTGGCTGACTGCTACTTAGACACAATTAATATGTTCTTCAATTAGTTGCTAATCATAAGAACAAATATCATAGTACATTAATGTCTGTTAGTGGGACCACATCCTCTAGTCAGTCTTCATGAGTAGTTACAATGTGAAATTTCTCTCCACCAAAAGAGATTTGAAATTTCTAGACAGTCAAGGAACCACTTGAACACCACCGAGTAATACTATGGTAAGACGCTTGTTGTCTTGACTAGAAGATTGAGATCAAGTCGTCAATGTTGCAATGATCGGGATATATAAGTAATTTATTAAAACAAAGATCTATAAATCATGCGAAAGACTCTCTTCTTCTTAGAGTTATCTAGATATATACTATCCACTATCCTTATAACCCTCTTTATACTATTTAAAATAAAATAAAAAACCCCACTTGAACGAGTTTTTGATACTGAATATATAGGACCTAAACTACTCCAAACAAAATGTTCACTAAAACATAAAAACTAGGAAATTAACAAATGTTTCCAAGCATGCGTAACAATACGTGTATATATATATATATATATTTTTTTTTTTTTTTTTTTTGTTTCTTTTCTTTTGTAATTTTTTTAGACTTTGGACACTCCGAAAAGCAGCTTAACATAATTAACAAGACTAACTTGAACCAATAATTGCACATATGATACATTAAGACCGCCCCTTGTAATGGGTTACTGAAACAGGCAGCTCCAAACCTAACCTATACGTAGTTTGAACAAAAACCAGCAGCGCTTTGATTGTCTATCTGGCTCTCTTGCTTCTGCATTTTGTATACGTACGACATCAACCCTTTTCTTCATGGCATTTCGTCCTTTTTCCCGCTTTCTATATTAAGAATATCATATAATAGTGTATGTTTAGATCTAATCAAAATCATGTCAAGATGAAAAAGTACGTAATTAAAACTAACGGAATCAGATTGATCACAGTTGTCAGAATGGAATTTGTTTATACCGTACCCTAGAATTCTTATATTTCATTGGTCAACTACAGCTCATTTCTTTGAAAGTTTAGATATATTAGGTTTAGCTAGTATCTTATAACCATATATATGTTTGATTCCATACTCTTAACTTGACCATATACATTTCCATGTACAATTCCTTTTCATCAATTAAAAAAAAAAAAGTATATTATTTGTCAGCATTGTTGAATTTCCAGGCACATTAAAAAAAAAGAGGCCGGTGTTAAACCTTTTTTTTTCCTATAGCTAGATCTTTGAAAGTTGAGCACTATAAGTAATGGAACTTTCCTCTTGGTTTCTCGCTATATGTCTATGACATTATGCACTTGGCTTTAGGGACCGAGAAAGATTGTTGAATTTTCCCGACAATTACCGTGCGATTGTTTAATATATTTGACTTACTTTATTTCTTGGACTAATTAGTTTAAATGTTAGTAACATGTATTAACTTGTTAATTTGCGAGGTGACTGGACGGTTTAAAGGTACAAGGAGACCAAATGCGAAGGGTGAGTTATAATAATATTAATTAAATGAATAAGATAAAAACAATATATATATATATATGCAGCCAAGTTAAGTCAATTATTGACCTGAAATTTCAATGTCATGTGTCCTTGTTGCGTTTTTAGGGTATTAATAAAGAACGAATGAGATAATTCGTGGTAACTACGTCTTAGAATATTAATCAAATAATGCTTAAACTTCTTTAGTTTCTAGGTCGTCGTCTACTTACAACATTTCCTTTTGTTATATAATTATGTCGAATCTTCTTTTTTGTTTTTTTTTTTGTTTCTTTTTTTTCTTTTTGTTGTGGGGGGGGGGGGGGGGGGGGGGGGGGAGGGGTATTGGTGGGGTGGGGGTTGTTTATTTCTTGTTGCTTTGTTCAAAAATTGCTCCCCTTTTCTACAGTCAAAACCAGAGAGATCTAGATTCCTTTCAGTCTTATAAAGCTAACCCCACGTGGTGCAGAAGTTAATTTCAACATTCAGGTACCTAAACTAAAGGGTTGCCTAAAAGACATGAGTTAGGCAAAAGCTCATTTAAAAATTTTTAGGGAGGTGATATCTTTGAAATGAGCCCTAGCTATATTGTCCGAAAACGGAATAACTTTTCGATTGAGAAACCTCCTTCACCCCCGACATCTTTTTTTTTTTTTTTTTTTCCCCTTTCCTTTCGGGGTTAATGTTCTTCATATATTGCAAAACTAGTTGTCTTGTTCCTCAAGAAACAAAAATGGCAAGAATCCTTCTAGGTCTTGTGAGGTTCCATGAACTTGAGGTTATTTCAGTACTTGGCTACTTTGGAATCGTTGCCATTAATATTGTAGTTTAGTCAACAGTCATGAATCACTAAAGGAAACCAAAAAAATTATGGGAAAAAAGGCTAAGCCTCCGTTTGATAAGTTAGTTTGAGATAAATTTTTTAAGTTGGAGTTGGTTGATTTTCAAAAACTAGTTATAATTTTTATTGATTTTTCAGAAAAAGACAAAAACTGATATTAAAAAGTACAATTTAGTTGGAGTTAAACTTAAAACCCAAACAAAACATAAGCAATTTTATTAAGGTCACATTTGATTCCTCTTCTAAAATAGCAAAAAGAGAGGAAACAAAAACAACCAAACAAATAAAAAATAAAGATTCTATTGTTGCAATCAAGAATAATTTCTTTTAATAATACACTGAATAGAATTTTTTGAACAGGAGTTTCGGACACCAAAATTTCCACGCGTGCACCTAATTAATTAAAAGTTCAAGCCAACTGCTTCATGTTTCGCATTATACTATTTATCAGAAGAAAACAATGCCATATTACACGTTTACACACACAAAAAGTTGATATTATTGCCACGTGAGAAAATAGAGTTTTGGTATGATAATCAAACATAATGAGAATTTCACGGTCAGATTTATATCAGGTTGTGTGTCCGTGGTTCCTTTTGATAGAATTTTGATGAAATCTAGCGTTTAAATATATACACCAGTAACAGAGACACTATTTTAGAAAACTCCAAAACCTAAAAAAAATAAGAAAATCTAGGACTTTGAACATGAGCATCTTTTAACTATAAGTCAATGCATACAGCACATTGACTAGACAGCTCATATGCAACTTCCATTTTTTTTTTTTTTTTTTCTTTTCTAACAATGAAAGTGGGGTTCTCAGCCAAAAAGAAAAAAAGAAAAAGAAAAAGAAAGAAAGAAAAGTGGGGCAGATCCGATTAATAAGTCAAGAAGACAAATTGACCAATAATTCTACGAAACAGAAAAACAATTTACGTGAGATCATGGCCAATATTAATTAATGATACTATTTTTCTTTCCCTCTTGTTTTTGTTTTGTTTCTTAAGTCCTGATATTGCAAGTCCTTTTCGTTTCTGTCTCATTTCCGAGTCACTGATCTTAATTTTCCTTACATTTTTTAGTCTGTTAATGTTATTGTGGCTACGTGTGTTTCTCTCTTTTATTAATTTCTCTACATGTTGCCAGGAAATTGATAGTGGAATTAAAGGAAGTCCTTGTTAGTGGCTAACAAGTGTTATGGGGTCATTAACCCAAATATATACATATATATATATATATATATTTTTCACAAAAAAAAGAGTGAGCTATTTAATTCTATATCCTAAATTTGGATTTGGCTTCTTCTTTAATTACTTTCTTTTGTGTTTAGTCTATGATACTTTGAAAACTTGTCGTATTTCTCCATGGTCGGTTCCTGCTTTCCTTAATAAGCTTCAATGTAATTCCCTTTTTAATTTAATAATTTATGGGTACTTTTCTGTGGGCTTTCTGTTAATCAAAATCACAATTTTTTTTTTTTTTTGGGCGAAACAAATTTCAACAGCTTTTTTATTATTCAAATAATTCTCCACCATTTTACACTAATTATAATCACTTGCGATGCCCGTTAATATTAAATTATTGATATTTTCAAATATATATTAAATTATTGATACACAAAAACATGAACTTTATTATGGTCAAAAGTTTCTTCCATGTCAAAATGATCTGCAGTAAAATATTATTAGGGTATAAAATATACTTTGTAGGAATAAAGTGTTGATGGACCAAGCAGCAAAATTGGATTTGCAAAAGCAAAATGTCTTTCCTCACAAATCCAATGGAAAACTCAACACATATCATTCTTTATTTCAAATATTCTTTTAATTTTAGGGATGTTCTAATCAACAATTAGAAAATAAAATCTGAAAAATAAAAATAAAAATAAAAATAAAATAAAAATATATTATATTCTCTAATTCTTGAGGCTTACGAACCATAAATATACGAAAGCGGCCAGCATAAATAAATATCCCCTCATAGATATAGAATATTGGATTAGTATAAAAAAATTGTAACTTTTTATTTCATGTGTATTACATATTTATTCGATCAAGGCACCAAAAGTATTCAAGATATTGATTCGAAATCCATAAGTTAGCCAAGTAAAAGTTCTTATATATGGAGAGATCATGATCATATATATATGTATATGTATATATACATATGTATATGTATATAGCTCTGATTGAGACGTACATGAATGAATATAGATTCGAGTAAGATATGCCATTTATGACCTTTTGAACAAAAATGTCAATTTCATATATCTTCCAAGCCAAGGAGGAAATAATTGTGTTCCCAAGTGTTCTAAAAATACTATTTCAGATTTGAGGTGTAATCTAATGTAATTATTCTCTGTATTATAACTTTGTTATATTTATATATAAATATATAAACAAATTGTTTGTGTTATATATAATTGGGCAATTTTTGGAGTGAATGATTTGAAGAAATTCATCATAAGCTTCTCAAGAGTCAAGAGCCACCAAACTCTGCCCATATAAATGATATAATAGCTGGCAGTCCCTGATCGTTTGTTTGAGTTAAGGTCGGCCACTTGAGAGGAGTTATCCCAAAATGGAAAAGGCAATCTTAAAAAAAAAAAAAAAAAGGGTAAAAAGAAGAAACCAACAGAAAAAACTGCCACTCAAAACAAAGAGACCTAAATAGCTTTCGGTTTTCCAAAATGGACCCCCCACTAGGAGAGGCAAAAACCTGACGCTGCACAATAATATGGTCCACAAATTTTTATTTTTTTTTAATGAGAAAATTAGGAGAGATCCTGTCACAATTTTTATGTCTTTAGATTCACGACACAGTTTATTTGTGATTTAGATTTCTATCATCTTGATCAAGTTCATATGTGTCTATTTATTTAGCACAAATCTTAAGTTTTAAAATCCGTAAAAAATCTACAACTGAAGTAAGTCTTTTCGTGACATTCCTTAAATTTTATTTTTCCTTTCAATTTTCTTTTGTGATGCTTCATTTATGGCCCCACACATCATGCCCTTAGTGCTAAACCCACTTAATGATTTATTTGCCCACCACCCCAACTGGCCATTGATCTCTAATTCCTACTATCCCCACCACCACCACCACCAATATCACCACCATCCTATAATCTGGATGTTCTCTTTTTTCTCTAGATCTTTATGCGTTTTAAAATATTTTTTAGTGGGGGGGTTTATAACTTATAGAAGTAGATAAAAAGATGATCAAGTTTTCTAAACTCTCAGTAGAGTTTTTTGAAAAAATATATGTTCTCATCCCATGGTTCAAAGACTCTAGTGAGTGGGTAGGTTTAGATGACCCATCCCATATGTTTGGCTTAACACTTCAGTAGTTCAATGTTTGGAACTAGTTGGGTTCATCCCATTCATATTTTTTTAGGTTTTTTTTCCCCCTTTACTTTTTACTTCTCGCCATGGAACCAATAGAGAATATTGGGGTTACAGACATAACCTTGACTATAATTTCATATCTGAATCCATCATAAAGTGTTAAGTACTTCGAACTCCTATCCCTAAATTAAAAGAAAAATAAAAGAATGTTCGAAGTAAAAACTACATGGCATTGAAATATATTGTCTAAAGTGTAGGTATATATATTTGCGCTTTATAGTTTGTGTTATCTTTTACGTACATGGAGAGGTATAGATAAGATAAGGTGCTACATAAGATAAGGTGCTAAATAAACTAGTAAAACGCATTCTTGAGAAGATTTCTCACTCACTATCATTTTCGTTAATTTTGGTGGTTATAAGCATAATTATAGGCCACTTTTGTTAAAGCATATAATCATGGCTCTATTCCCCCTCTTTCTAGATGGGGGAGAGATTTCTCAAGTTTCTGTTTGATTGGCTTTTCTATTGTTTAATCTACAAAATCAACCTAATTGTACTTAAAACAAATGGGAACATCCTAAGAACATAATTATTGCAATTATTTGAAAGTATCTTGAACAAGTTAGGTTAAGATAACACATTGATTCCCTTCTTTTTTTCTTTTTTTCTTTTTTTTTAAAGATACCAAAATCCCATTGATGTTTATGTTTGTTAGTGCCATAGGCACTAACTAGTATGGTCCAAAGCAGAATTGATTGCCTTGCAGTACTATCAACAAAGGGATTTATTTATAACGTAATCTGTGGATTTTTGTGATAGAATATCAACTATATCATATAAATGGGTTAATAAAGTTTAATAACTTTCGAATTGCAGGGTACACCATTGAAAGGGGGGAAAATTGCAGGGGTACACGTGGACATGAACCGGCAAGCGCCGCCAATTACTACCATAGTGGCTCTGATTGGATGGACGGATGAAAAATGTGAAAAATGAAGAGGTTTGTAATAATCCATGTTGTTTGGTGTAGGAGAGGGAGAGTTTAAGAGGACCGATGATAATTATTGCGTAATTACTATATTACATTCTATTATTTGTTATACTCCTTTTTGTTTTTGGATGACGAGATAGTTTTTTTTTTTATAAAAATGTGATGGAAATCAGCTTGAATCCTTAAGAATGCAATTTGATGGGTCCGGATAGACTCCCCCCACCTCTTCCTCAGATCTTCCTTCCAAATAAACAGTGGAGTTACTCTCTCCCTCCACCTCTGTCCCTCCCTCCAACCAAAGGTCTTCACATATATCTTAGCATATCTATCTATATATATATATATATATATATATATTTTTTTTTCTAAATCTTAATTGCGATCTGAATTATCTACTATGAATCACCTGTAAAACAAATAAAAAGTTATATAATATTAATAAAAGTTACTTTTTTCTTTACAAAGTGATAATGCCAACATCACTATACGAAATTGGAGGAGGGACTTAACGCACGGTCTAAACTAATGAGAAACTTTACACCATTTCATTCATTTAGGTCTCTACTTTGCCACACAAGACATTTTTCTAAACTTAAAGACAGTTAGAATTATTGCCGTTTTTACAGGAGCTTCCATTCAAATCGTAGAAACACTTTTCTTTCCGACCTTCCAGCGCCGAACAGGTGTTACCTTCGCAAAGTCTTGTATTTATATATAACAGTCATTGTCCCACCTATATTTGCCACTTTCCTAATTAAAAGATAGGAGAGAGTCTCATCTTTTGAAATCCTGAGGTCATAATTTTGTTAAGTTCTTTCGATCGAGATGGTTGTATCAAGTACCAATGTTCCTTGTTGCTTTGGATTTCTAATTTTTTTTTTTTTTTTTTTTTCTACAGCTTGTGGAATTGCAATTTTGATAACATCGATCGAGGATCGACCTGGCTATAAGCCAAAAAACAATAATTGAGTCAAGGAGACATATTAAGCTCAAGAACAATAATTGAACAATAATTGAGTCAAATGAAACAAATTAGTTAGCAGCACCTATAATAGTAGCTTATTATAGGTCCCCAACATCTGTGATGTAGTAGTACTATGGTTTTTGAAGATTAGGACACCCTCTTGTCTATGAATATGATTGTATAGTTTTTATATAATGAAATATATATATATATACATATAGTGTATATATCTTTTGTGGAACAATTTAAAATAACCGGACATGATTTGCAACTGTCTTGATAAATTAGTCGATGCTAACCAATCGGAAACGTTGATGACTCGTGATACAGTCATAGATTACTTGTCATTACTCTTTTTTAAATCAAATATTTAATCATTTTAGTAACTAGTAAATTGCACCACCGGTTTGCTACAGCCTATACAAAATTTATATGCTCCTCTTAACAGGTACAAAGGGTCAGAGAAACCCCTCATTTGGGCCCTTGCCAAAGCTAAAGGACAGGCGACCCTTTTGAACCACTAACCTGTGTCTATATATTTTATCAATTATATATATAACACAATGTTCACATATATAAATAGGAGAGTCGGAATCATTGATTTAAATCATATAATTGAGATTATCAATGGCGTTTGTCCATGATAAAATATCTGATCATAGCTAGTAATTGTATTAGCTAATCTTATATACAAACCCTAGTGCAGGATATTTCTATTGTTGAATCTGCCTATTTATATATTTATGTGGAGTCATATATCTCCGTTGTAAAATCTTTGATCCTAACCCTTTTTAGTTTTACACCATATATATATATATATATATATAAATTAAAAAGTTAAAAAGTGTAGTCCAACTTGTTCTTTCTCAAACTAAAAAGATCTTTAAGAAATTTCCAACATGGAATACATTCCAATCTTATCAGATAAAAAACCTCACATCAAAGTAAAAAAAGGTGAATTCTGCAGGTGATTTCTTTGGCAACATATGAAGAAAAGAGAACATGTGTATATGAAACTGACTAACACTTTAAACTATTTTTTGGAACTAATTATTTTCTTCTCCCCACATTAAATATCTTATTATATATTATTAATATTGCCTTTTCTTCCATGCGTTTTTTCGATAGTGCTCATCCTCCACTCCAATCTCTCTCTCTCTCTCTCTCTCTCTCTCTCTCTCTCCCTCTCTTCACCACCATAAAAGTCTAATGATTGAGAGTAACGAAAATTTTGATTAGCAACTAGTAAAATGAAGACATGACGCAAAAGATAAACCCCATTTTATTCCCTTCTTTCTCCATTATTTTCCAAAAATGAAAACAACTTTAGTGTGAGCAATTTACATTTCTTCTTCTTTTTTTTTTTTTTTTTGGGGGGGGGGGGGGGGGGGGGGGGGGGGGGGGGAATAAGGTCCGAGTCAAAATGATTCACATTCCACGGAAGGAGCTTCACATTTGTAACTAAAATTAAATATGGGAAATATGGGGAAAACTAATGGACAAAATCATTGCAAAATTGAAGGGATTTCTTTTTATAAGATTCTTTTCAAGTCCCATTTAGAGGAATCAAAGTCCCCAATATATCCCATATAAATAAATAAATAAAAAAAAGCTAAAAACTTCGATTTGATTTGGCCCTCAAGCTAGCTATCCCTCCTAGCGCATGTTCTGATTGTGATTTGATCCGTGCCCACCAGTATATGACAAGATTTACATATAAAACTTGGCATAACTTTGTTCCACGTGCTCATTAATTATTACAACAAAGAAAACCCAAAAAAAAAAAATTTTTAAAAAAAAAGGGAATAAATTTATAAAAAAAAGGGCAAAATCTAAGCTTTGGAAAATCTTTAGGATTCTCCATAATTCCATACTTTAAACCTCAATGGTGGCACAAGGTCAGCCTCAATCGCCGAGTAGTGTACGCATGCAGAAGAAGATCCAAGAAAGAAAGTGGAATTTCTTAGCTATATATATATATATATATATATATATATATATATAGCTGCTAGTTTTTTCAGCATCAAAATTCAATGTATTATTCTGGCACACAGGTTTGTGAGAGACTAGGATATATTCATTTCTTTTCTTTCTTTCTTTTTTTTTAATTTTTTTCCTTCTTGTCCACCTCTAGTAATCCAACAAAACAAAATTATCTGCTTTTCTCTCTCTAATTTCTCTTCTTCTTTTTTTTTTTTTTTTCGTTTCTTTTTGAGAAATATCCTTGACGGATTGTGAAAGCAATACTCCTTATTACATGAATTTCTTTTTTCTTTTTTTGCTTGGATTTCATTCTCTGACTTCTGTCTGATCTCTAGCTAGGTTGTAGAAGAATAATTCCGTCCAAAAAGTCCTAGTAAAGTCGCCTCGGGATATATTAATATTCAATTGCGATCTTCACGTGTGTGTATATATATATGTATGTATGTATGTATGTATAATCATGGATTTTCGCCATATATATGACTCAATTTGCATATTGGTCGGTTAATTAGCTACATAAATAATACGGTCGGTGAAGATAATTTCATGTATAGTAGTAACGTGTGTGTGTGTGTTTTTTTTTTTTTTTTAATTATTATATATTTATCCAGAAACGACCAGTATCTGCATTTGGGAAGCAAATTTGGAACCAAATCTTGATCAAGGGAAGCATATTGGAATAAAACTAACTACTAAAGTGCCCTTTACTTTTTAACTTCCCCTCGGCAATTAATACACAATATATATCCAAATTGTTTACTCTTAGCTTGCGTTTGATTCACCAGTTAGAATTAAACTTTTTGAGTTAGTGTTATTTCACTTTTTAAAAATCAATTAAAATTTTTGTTGACTTTTTAGAAAAAAAAGACAAAAAAGAGTTGGAAAATTTTAGTTGGAATGGTGTTTCAAATATTAATTATTGCAAATTTCTTGTCATAAGATGAGAGGTTTCTGTAAGAGTATCCCATGAAAATTTAACTACACATAAGTACTATTCACAGAATTAGCTCACCGGATGAGAAACAAAGGTTTAATGTCATAGGTTTTAGATTCGAAATAAAGTGGATGTTCTTGGGTGTATACCTCAAAAAGAACTACACATTTATAGCTCATTAAAATTATACTCGAATGAATGAAGTTACTGTTTCTTGGAGTCTTTTGGTTGGTCCAACGTTGTCTTTTTTTTTTTTTTTTTTTAATCTTAAACGTGCAACGTTGTAGGCCAGTCAATTATGAAAGATAACAAGAATCATCAATAACAATACTGTAGTTTAAGGGAAGTTAGGTACACAAATTTATCCAAAAAAAATTACGAAAAATAAAAAGGTTAGGCGCGTAAGCTTTATAGAAGCTGAGAGCTAAAAGAGTCAAAAAGTTCAAAAAAAAAACATTACCAAACCGTGTTTGTTGTTTGCATGCAGGAAACACGTGGGAATATAAATAAAGCTTTGTTGGCTTATAGCAAAGCTGGCAAGTGGCCTTTTGTCTTCTTCGTCCAACGTCCGCTCCTATTATGGGCTTTTGAGGCCCATCATTTTTCATTAGATGGGCCGATCATGAACTAAGAGTTTTTTTCTGGGCCATTTTTTGGGAAGAGTCACACTTTTTGGCGCTCGTACTGAAAAATGTGTAGAATTATATCGATCTACTTCTGCACCCACATGAGTAATTGAAATGAAAAACACCGAGCTCAAAAAAAATCACCTGAATAATATGAATTCAAAAACTACTACATCAAAATATAAAAAATTAACATTAGATTAATATAACATAAAATTAAATTAAAATTAACTAAAATTTATGTCATGTTGATCAATAATGAAGAATTTATGTTATATTAGTTAATAGATGAAAAAAAAATTATTATTTAGATAATTTTCTTATAAACATACCCTGAAAAGGAGCTATAGTACATAAGCCCACGAAGGGGTCGAGGGTAACCGAAGACAGGTACTTGCGTAGGGACCCAAATACCCAAGTATCTGCCCCGTAAATAGGGTATGACCCTGTTTATGGGATACGCAAATATATTGGTCTAGTTTAATATGATTTTATTGCATAAAACGATCTGGTCCGGTTTGCATTTTTTTCAAACCGTCAAAATAGTGTGGTCTAACCAAACTGGTGGTTTGGGATCGGATCAACCATTATGATCCTGCCGATTTCAATTTTCAGTCGTTGACACTGGAATGGGCAGTTTTGATGATTCCGAAAACGCAAATGTGAAATGGTATGGGTTGAATGGGTTCTGCCCATTACTCACCCCCTACAGTCTACAGAGTAGAAAATGCCAACACTCTAATACTTTGATGAGTAGTAGGCTTATACAAATACAACTTGCTGGTTTTATTCAGATAATCTTGATTAAAGTGCTTTGATTAAATGAATTCTATATCTCGAAGGAAAAGATAATAAACCAGCTTTAATTGTATAACAGCTTGTTAAACTATTACAATATTGCATAGTTAGCAAAGTTATTAACAAAATAATAAGACTGGATATTCTAGTATATACCAATTTTAGTAAAAGGAGTAGCACACTTGGGGGAAACTACCTAAACCTCTTTTCTGTTTTTTTTTTTTTTTTTTTTTTTTTTTTTTTTTTTTGTTTAATGTTAAAATTTACTTGCGTTTTCAGTAATAATCTTAAACATCGCTTATGCCTTTTATTTTAGGTTAAAAGCCTCAATTGTTGAGTCCGAAAGTTAGAACTTAAAAAATGACTTTATTGCCCTTGGGAACCTGTTTTCAAACACTAGAAAAGTAGATACATTAAACTCACAGTCATAGGCAATTAATGCCTAGTAGGGGGCTCAAGTCCCCTCAACTTCCCCCCCTTCCCTTATTTAGCTGTGGATATAAACCTCTTACAAAATAAAATTGGGTTAATTTCAAAAATAACACTTATGAAAAAAAATATTATTTTTGTTTCCCTTCATTACTAGTATTGTGGCTGTAAAAAGTCAAAAATACCCTCAGTCAATCCTAAACTGAAGTTTTTCCCACTTCCCCCCCCCTCACCCACAATATATAAGTCCTTGTTCTAAATCTCATTTTTTCTTCCCTCGTTTTCCTCTCACCCTAGCCTCATGCACTTTTTATTCACCATTGTTGAAGATCTGAGCTCACTCTAAGTCCAACAAATCTATCCCCATCTTTGTTCACTCTATTCAACAATGGTATTAACGCTAACGAAGGTATGGTCATTACATAAATCACTACCCGGTCATTACGTAAATGACCAACACTGGTATTGACACTAACGAAGGTATGGTCATTACAAAAATTATCACCCGGTCATTACATAGATGACCCGCACTGGTATTGACGCTAACGAAAGTATGGTCATTACATAAATTACCACAAGGTCATTACGTAAATGACCAACAATGGTATTGACGCTAACGAATGTATGGTCATTACAGAAATTACCATCCGGTCATTACGTAAATTGGTATTAACACTAACGAAGGTATGGTCATTACAGAAATTACCATCCGATCATTACGTAAATGACCAACATTGGTATTGACGCTAATGAAGAAATTACCATCCGGTCATTACGTAAATGACCAACACTGGTATTGACGCTAACGAAGGTATGGTCATTACATTAATTACCACACGCTCATTGCGTAAATGACCAACAATGGTATTGACGCTAATGAAGGTATGATCATTACAGAAATTACCATCCAGTCATTACGTAAATGACCCGCACTGGTGTTGACGCTAACGAATGTATGGTCATTACATAAATTACCACACGGTCATTACGTAAATGACCAATACTGGTATTGATGCTAACAAAAGTATGGTCATTACAAAAATGACCACTCGATCATTATATAAATGACCTCATCAGTAATAATAGTATCATAAAATAGTAATTATATTTATGACCAAGAAGTAATCATAAAAATGACCAGCTGGAAAATAAAAGAAATCTAAAATTAACCATTGAATATTGATGACCAGCAAGTCATCATAAAAATGACCAGTTGGAAATAAATAAAAAATCTGAGTAATTAAATTAATGACTAGCAAGTCATCATAAAAATGACCATAAAGTCATCATAAAAATGACTTATGGGTAAAATTACAAGATGATCTCAAATAAATAACCAGATAACCACATTTTTCGATATCACATACAATTAACCAAACATCAACAAAAACCCAAACACCTTCGGTAACCGAATATTTATATAAACCAATACACTCAATTTTCCTCTCAATATCCAAATCTCAAACTAACAAACTTTTAGTTTATGTCACAAAATCAAATAAAAATACAAACTTTACTCTTTTTTGCAAATTTTTTTCAACAAATCAATTAGAAAATGTAGAATCTCATCAAAAAAACATATAAAAATGCAAAAGCTTTTTTTCAACTTTACGGTTTGGACATGGTTGGTTTTAAAAGATTACCCGACGTTCACAGATTTCCAAAAGCTTTATAGAGGACGTTGGTGGTGGTTTCGGATGGTTTCCGAGCGGTTATAAAGCAGTTTTTGACGGTTTTTGTGGGTGGTAGGAACTATTTCTCTCTCTAAGGGCCTGTTTGGCCATAAACTCTGTTTAAACTTTTTTTTGTCTTTTTCCCCAAAAGTTTTTGTCTTTTTCTCAAAAAGTTTTTTGTCTTTTCTGAAAAGTCAACAAAATTTACTATTTAAACTTATCAATTTCAACTCAAACTTACACACCAAACACCCCCTAAATGGGAGTTTCTCTTTCTAAAACACTGTAAATGGTTTGAAATCAGGTTAGGACAGACGAGGGAGTTTTGGGCAGGTGAGAAGTGGGGGTAAATCAGGAAGTTGGCATCCCTTAAATGCTTCTGGGACCCACATATCAGAAGTGTTAATGACATGACAGTGCTAATAATAAAGGAAAACAAAAATGGTGCTACTTTTAATAATATTTTTCCCACAAATAATACTAATTTTGAAATTAACCCAATAAAATTATAACCCATAACTCTCAAAATTTATCTATGTAGTTAGGCTTTGTCCCTCTTAACAAAATTTTCTAACTTCGTCCTTGAATAAACTAATTGTCAAACTTCAATTTTACTCTTTTGTTTTTCACATTTTAAAATTGAAATTCTCTAAAGAATGCATTACCAAAAAAAAAAAAAAAAAAATCATCATTTTTTAAGGTTTATTCATTTGGAAACAAAAGAATACGGAAGTTGTTCAATGAAGATGGCAAGGAGATACTAGGTCTTAGGGTTTCTATTTGTGCTAAAGATTATTATTTTTTCCTTTATTTTTTTATTGACATTTTCTTTAGATTTTAGGTTCCCTCTTAAACTGATTAATGCATATTAATAACACAATTTAAGGGTCCTTTGGAATAATCATTAGAGACAGAGTTTTGCCTTTTCCATTTTAAAAGTCTCAAATCTACTTTTTCACATTCTTTCTCTTAAATATTTATAAAATTAAAATTTTAAAAGTCCATCACATTTTTATTTCAAGTCAAAACATGATGATTCATATACCTAAATACTTACAACGATAAGAGAAAGAAACAAGTCAAGTTCCATATGACATATTTTTCTGAATACATTTCAAATTTCTATATTATTTTTTATATCATAATTTATTTCCAATTAACACTTCAACCATACATTTCAATTTCAACCACTGTTTCAACAAGCCCTTATTTAATTAAACAAGAACAGTAGCGTCCTTTCTAACCTAAGTTTGACCATATTTAATCATCCAGGAGGTTAATACAGCATTATATCTAAAAATAAAAAGTAAAAACATGGAGAAAGTTACTCGTAAATTTAATCTAAGGGGATTTCACATCATCTCTGATATTTAAAATATAGCATTCAAATCTAAATAAAGTAAAATTTAGTTAAAAAATAAAGTTGAGATTAAAGTATGAGGTTTGTGATATTATATGGAAATGCAACAAAAAACCATATTATATAAACAAATAAAACAATTAGAAGGACATCAATGTAGATAAAAATAGCTAAACGTTTGATAAACTGTAGGCAAAATTTAACTCTGTTTTAAAGGTTTTTTTTTTTTATTGGGACATCTGTAAACACCGATTTCACTTATTTTAAGGGTAAATTTAAAACTACAAATTTAAAGAAAAGATAGAAATAAAATAAGAAAATAGCAAGAAATACAGAAGAAAAAAATTTACCAGTTGGTAGACAGCAAAAAAACGCAGGAAGAAAAGGTGGGAAACCTATTACGCGGTAATATCCTCCGGTGTTGTACTGTCTTCTTCTAATTAAAAAAAAAAAAAATTACGGTAAAAAAAAAAATTAAATAAATAAAACAAGAAGCAACTTTTTTATTAAAAAAAGAAAAAAAGAAAAGCAGGCCCTAATATTGGTGTTTGGTCGGAAAATAAAAAATCTCGAAATTTCTGAAAACGCCCCGTTCTAAGAATTTCCCGATCAGAAGGGTGGGAAAAAAAAATCCTTCTCTCTCCTCGTTCGATCGTCAACGGGGAGTTTAAATATCTACTCAGAGTCATCGTAGATTGTTTGATCCTTTTTCTAAATTATCATATCTTGAATCTTCCTTTTAATTCTCCACTAATTTCGCAGAAAAAAAAATATTATTAGGTTTTTTTTTTCTTTAGATCGCGGAAAGGAAAGGGAGAGAAAATTTTGTGTTTTCCGGGAAAATCCGAGCAGAATGGACAATATAACGAGTAAGCTTCGAAGTTTGGACGCTTATCCCAAAATCAATGAGGATTTCTACAGCCGAACCCTCTCCGGTGGCGTCATCACCCTCGCCTCTTCCATCGTCATGATCTTACTCTTCCTCTCCGAGCTCCGTATGTTTTCCTTTCCCTCATCCCCGTGTTTTTTGATGGTGTTGTTTTATTCTGTAATTTAGATATGTTTATCAGCGTAGGAAGTTGCTGAAATTTGATCTGGTTGTTTAGCTAGGGTTCATTTGTTTGTTTCTCCTATGATTGTTCATATGAAATTCAATTTCGTCTCCGAGTTTTGCGCTCTGAGAATTGATGCATTCGAGTTGCTGAGAATTAGCTTTTGAATTAGTCGACAAGGTGTTGAATTCTGTTAGACAAATATTAGCCTCTGGATATTGGAATTATTTTCGTTCTAGTTGTTTCGGATATATACGTATGTGTATATATATATATATATATAATATGTATATGTATATGTATATATTTTTGTTGAGGTTGTGGAAATGGAATGGATGTTTTGTACATTGTTTGGATGCAGTGACAAACCTGCATTACTTGGAATTCTCAACGGTTTTGGCAATGGCTTGTGTTTTCACAAGTGGAATAGTTCATTCAACTCATATATTAACACATACTCATGTATAATTTACGATAGATAGGTTGTTCTGTTTCTTTCTTTCCTAATTTCATTCACGAGCCACGGAGGTAGTATACTAGTTTTTGCTCTTTTTGTAATTGTTTCATTTCTTTCAATGTCTTTACCGTGTCTTTTTGTTTCATCAACTTATGTTTTTGTTTGGGTTCAGAGTTGTATCTACACGCAGTCACTGAAACGCAGCTTGTGGTAGATACTTCAAGAGGAGAAACCTTGCGTATCAATGTAATTCTCTTTTTTAGCTTTTTCATATCAGATGTCTTTGCCAGATTTTAGGTTTTCATCCTAAAATTCTTTGGAACTCTAGCATAACAAGCCGCCTTTATAGATTTCTTGTTATCTTATGAGAATATACTAGGTTTTAATACTAACCTTATTTAAATTCTTCTACCTTGATTAGTTCGAACCATTCAAGAGAATATTGTTCGGTTCTTGAAACCAATTATTTATCTTATAACTATCTGCTTAAAACTAATCGATCTACATTCTTTTTGATGTCTGAAAGTGCAGTTTGATGTCACCTTCCCCGCACTTCCTTGTTCCATACTCAGTCTTGATGCGATGGATATAAGCGGAGAACAACACCTGGATGTTGTATGTATCTTGAAGAGATTATTATTATTTAATTATTTTTATTTTTATTTTTGTTTTTGTTTTTGTTTTCTGTCACTTCTGTAGTGATTTTATTGTTGTTGTTGTCGGTAAGAAAAAAGTTTTATATTATAATACTTCTTTAGCTTTCTTCCTGTTTCTCATTCCACTATATGACTTTACATGGTTGTGCTCTGCTCCATAACTTCTGACCTTGTGCTTTTGAAAGTTTGACTTGTATTGATTCGTCATGTTTATATAACTTGCAGAAACATGACATAATCAAGAAGAGATTAGATTCTCATGGCTATGTAATAGAAACCAGGCAAGATGGAATTGGTGCACCCAAGGTAGTATGCAATCTTGCTTGAAGTTAAACTCTGTAACCAATTTTTCTTTCCTAAACCAATCTTATCTGCATACCAGTATATCTTGATGTACGAAATTTGTGGTATTTCTCACTACCAAGCAAATCATGATCTAAGATTATCCACATGCCACAGGATTACTTTAATGATTTACTTGTACTCTTTTTCCCCTTAAGTCCACCAGAAAAGATTCTCTATCTCTTTTTTTCATAGATTTGAGTTTCTAACAAATAGAAGTGCAGGAGTAACTTGTCTTTGTGTTGATAGTCTTTTGTTTAGCTGATTTTGTTTCTTTTTGACCCAGATTGAGAAGCCTTTACAGAGACATGGTGGCAGGCTTGAGCATAATGAGACATACTGTGGTTCCTGTTTTGGTGCAGAAGCGGTATGATTTTCATTCTGAGCCCATGTTATAGAGATGAACTAGAAATTATGAAGTTTTATCTAACACTATTTGACTAGTTTGATAGTAAACACTGAAGTGTACGGAATACATATTTTATTAATCCACTCTCTTTTTGGGGCTGCGGTATTAAACTTAATTACTTTAAGCTCTGTTAACCTCTGGTCATTGTAGTATATATCCTATTTTTAGTTTGTAAGACATGTAACATACGTTGACAAACCTATCCTATTTTAGTTTGTAAGACATGTAACATACGTTGACAAACCTTAGGTAACCAACTAATTGTTCCTAGGAAATCAGTTTATGGCCTCATAAGAGTGTGTGTGTGTGTGTGTGTTTGTGTGTGTTTTAATATAGTTTAGGTAGTTGCAATTTTTTTTTTAACCCAACTTAAGTTTTTATTTTGCGTCTGGGGCTAGTAATAGTAATCACATTAGAACCATTTGAAGGCCTTTCCTTTTACTTCTTACTAATGGTGTTTCTATTTCCATTTTGCTTACTTTTTCTCTGTTCTTTTTACAACTCTAGTCAGATGAGGAGTGTTGTAATAATTGTGAAGAAGTCCGCGAAGCATACAGGAAAAAAGGATGGGCATTGTCAAATCCGGATTTGATTGACCAGGTCTGTGACAGTTAGAACTTGAGCACTACTGACTAGCGTGAATGGCAGACATTTGTTTGTGGATTTTAATTAGCGCAGTATAGCACGTTTAAGTTGTCAATTGGAGTTGCAAGTTTTTCATTAGATCTCTTTTTTTACGTGTTTAGTTGAACTGTTTTAACTATTTTCCTCCCGTTAATTTGCTGACAATTTACATGTAGGCTGTTTGTTCCTTTGCCATAGTTTACATTCAATGTATTGGCATCAAATTAATGGATTTCTAATGTTATACTTGCATTCAGTGCAAAAGAGAAGGTTTTCTACAAAAAATTAAAGACGAAGAAGGTGAAGGATGTAATATATATGGGTTCTTGGAAGTTAATAAGGTGGCTGGGAATTTTCATTTTGCACCCGGGAAAAGCTTTCACCAATCAAATGTTCACGTCCATGACCTTTTGACATTTCAGAAGGATAGTTTTAATGTAAGCTATGATTGCTGCAACTCTTTGTTCTCTTTATATATGTATCATCTTGTTTTTGATAGGATTATGTGCCATAGGTTTACAATTAAACCTATATCTTTTTAATATGATATATATATATATATATTTTTTTTGAAGTAATTCAATATGTGGGTCTAACTATGAATGTAAAACAGTTACCTCCATTATTGCTTTGTATCATGAAATTAACGCAAGGCGTATGACGCAGATAAGTCACAAGATCAACAGATTGGCTTTTGGAGCGTATTTTCCTGGTGCTATGAATCCTCTTGATGGGTTTGTTCTTCTGTCTTTCATTTCATTTCAGTCTAGTTAGCCATCCGTTCTATTAGAAGGAAGAAACTTGAATTCTTTGATTTGATTACTCGTTACAGTCTGTATACTTGACATTTGCTTCTTTATTGTCTTTTTTACCTCTAGTGTGAAGTGGACGCAAGAAACTCCTACTGGGATGTATCAGTATTTTATCAAGGTCAGTCCTCAGGAGTAATTCTCTTAAAAGAAAAATGATGCCCTTAAGCAGCATAAGCATGAAAAGGATGCAGTACATTACTTCATAGTTGTAAAATCTATTGGCTTTCGGATTTAAGAAATGGTTGCAAATTGCTATTCATATTTTGTAGGTCGTACCTACTGTTTACACAGATGTTAGTGGACACACTATACAGTCGAATCAGGTTCAGATCTCTCTCTATTTGTAGATAAATTCAGCTACTGATGTATTGGTATGTATAGAGTGGAATATGACATTTAGCCAATGGATTCTGCAGTTCTCTGTTACCGAGCATTTTAGGAATTCAGAAGTAGGCAACCTTCAGTTTCTTCCTGGGGTCTTTTTCTTTTATGACCTTTCTCCAATCAAGGTGAGTTTTGCTACTTATGCCAAGTGTAAATTGTGTTTTTGTATCCATTCGTCCTTTTTTTCCCCCATGTATTTCCCAATGTTCTGGGATATGGATCTTCTCAGGTGGTTGCACGTGTTACTGATTTGCATGTTACAGGTTACTTTCACGGAGGAGCACATTTCATTCTTACACTTTCTCACGAATGTGTGCGCTATTGTCGGAGGTAATTTCTAAACGGCCTTAAACATATCCCCCTGTCGTTTTTGTCAAATCTAGGCTAGGGTAGATTTTTAGATGCCAATTTAATTTATATTCCTTACCACGTATGATTAAGTTAAATTCAGTTGCATGCATTCAGCTTTAAGGTTTTTTCAACCATGGCTAATCTTTAAATCCAACTGTTTATACAATAATAATTTGCCTTCATTTGAGATTTACAGTTTTATTCGTATTCTCTCTCCCCCTCCCTCCATTCCCATGTCTGCCCTTTTGCTTTTTTTCCAGCTTACGGAATTAGTTTATTCGAACTTTTTTTTTTATTGACTGCGCTCCTGTTGACACACCATCTTGAATTGAGAATCTAAAATGAATGCGTGTTTGGGAGAGAGAAAAATGAGAGCGATGTGGATTTCGAAAAAGTAAAAAGGTAGATTTGGAATTGAAATGAATTGAACTTTTTGGATTTAATAGGGTGTGTCAAGCACATTGCTTCTTTGATTTCCAAGTGATATTTTACTCTGTTGTTGGCTGTTGTGTTCAGGCGTTTTCACCGTTTCGGGTATACTAGATGCCTTTATATACCATGGCCAGAGGGCAATCAAGAAGAAGATGGAAATCGGTAAATTTAGTTGATTGATTCTATTGGCACGTAATTGTTGCGGAATTAGTTTGTTTGCCCTTCAGTGGGTTTTCTGAACATAATCAATCAAGGCTTAGGGGACGAATGTAATGGCGGTTGGATAGGCATCTTTGGATTGCAAACTTTAAAAAAAATTTTGTCAATGACATCTGATTACTGATTGAATTAGGTTGAAGTTATGGATCTGCATTCGACAAAGTGTCTAAAATGTTACAAGTTCGTTCACTTCACTCCTAATGTGAATACTCGTTTGAAAGTTAGAAAAGGTCCTTTTCGGTTAGCTGAACAATTTGTCGATTGTTTTTGTGGATGTATGGGAATTTACATATAAAAATATAATTTTTTTTTTTTTTTTTAATCTTTGTACCACCCCCCTCCCCCGGTGATTGGATTATATTAGAAACTTGCAAAATAAGAGCACGACATGGATTTAGATCTAGGCTGATGTTAAACACTAAACAGGTTAGGAAATACAAAATTTGTACTAGAAAATAAATTAGGCGTGTCACTAATTGATTATCGTTAGCTGTCTTTAATTCATTGTGTTGAACGTCAGTTCTGAATATTTAATTTATTTTTAATTTTTAATTTGTTATATTTTAGTTTCATACTAGTTAGCGAGTATAAAGTAAGTAAGAAGAGAAGAACAAAATGATAAGATATAGGTAAATAGTATGTAGTCACTCAAATTTTTTATACTCATTTTTATTTCTCATCAAACGAAACTATTCTTAGTGGCCGGCCAAATAAATGCGAATAGTTTCGGTGGGTAAATATCCTCATTTATTTATTTGGGTCGGTAGGAAAACTTTGTCTACAGCCTACAGGTCCTGATAGCAGTAGGCTTTTTATATTGTATTCTTTTTGAAAAGAAAACTTAAAAAAAAATTTTATGTACATTCTTAAAAAAAATATAAAATAAAAATAAAAAGAAGAAACCATATCGTTCCTTCATCAATGTTCTTTTTCATTAGAAAGAAGCGGAATCGAAACTATGAAGTTATTCCATAGCTCAGCTTGTATAAATAAAACAGAAAGCAAATTATCTGAGGATCACGAGATGCAGATTCTTTCTCCAAACCTTAGCAAAAATGGCCCCAGTTGATTATGAGATTACTTACCTTCATCATTCTTGCTTTAGATTTTTTTGCTTTTTTTTTTTACTTTTTACGTGGACTTCTGCACCCATTCACACTTCTTTTTTGCTCGTTGGATATTTTTAGAATAAATAAATATAAGAATTTTAATAGTAATTCCTATAAGAAGAATCAGAATAAAGACTCAAAAAGAGAGATAAGAGTAGCAAGAACCTTTATTCGTCCCTGTAGAGTGTAGTCTCCTTTTTGACCAAAATTTAATTAAAAAAAAAAAAAATTGCATATGCCACAATACATATTTCAGCTTTTCATCAAAAATGAAAAATAAATAAATAACATATTTCAGCACTAGTATTTACTCGTTTCGTCTACTACGCCAAATTGACCCCAGAAATTATTTTATTTTTATTTTTTTACGACTTGTATCAGCGTTTACCTTTCATTTTAATCAATGCAAACCTGTCAATTTACTTGCTAAAAAGTGAAGCTTAAATTCGAGCATCTAGGAGATTACAATTACAATTTTATTCGCTAATATTTTCGTGATAATGATCTGTATTCGTATAATCCCTTCCACTTTGCCTTTTCTAAAAACACACACACACACCAAAAAAAAAAAAAAAAAAAAAGAAAAAAAAAAGAAAAAGGAAAGGCACAGTTCTTCTAATAATGGAGTGCGTAACCTTACAAATGGTTGCAAATATAGTCCACACGCACATCATTGAAAAAGATTGTTATCTTCCTATGAGCTTGTGATTTCAATTCATTTCTAAAAGCTTAGAAAGCAAAATTTGGATTATTTTTTGCACACCTTGATATGAGAGTTTCCACGAACATCATGATTTTTTGATCAACTTGCTAGTTGGTTCCAATTGGGGATTGCTTTACGTCTCATCTATAGTGGAAATATAACCCCGACTTTAGCCGCTTCATCATTCCAGCTATGAGCTTATCTTAATAGTAAATCCATAAGGACCGTTTAACAAAAAAAATAAAAATAAAAATAAGAGGATGAACCTGACAAAAAAATTATAAAATAAAATAAAAATAAGGGGATGAACCTTTTCAAAGAGTTAAATATCCATATTTTGTTTTATTTAAAAATTTCTTTTGAAAAAAAAAAAAAAAAAAAAAAAAGACTTTCGTTAATAGATTTTCAATAAATTAAAACTAATTGGAAAGGATAGATCCTGGGAATCGGTGATTGAATAAAGTAATTGTCTTTCCTAAAATAAAACGTCATTGTTAATCATCTTTACTATTTGCAATCAACTTTAAAGATGTTCGAACAAGATAAGATTAAATTAGCTTAGTAGTTAGCTCCTAAAACTTAAACTAATTGGCCATTGGAAGTTCACGGGGGTTTTTTTTTTTTTTTTTTGGTTGGATGCATTTCACTTTAATTTTAACTTGTTGGGTTTCGCACATGATAAAAGGACACAAAAAAAAAAAAGTGTGGAAATTTGGGTAGTAGTATTACACTTTGGCCGACATTGTAATTACTGAGATAACGAAATTAATCAACTTTTAATGAAAAAGCTCGTACTTACATGGAGATTCATTGAACTCAATGTAATTTCATCACGCATTCCAAACTTCAACTGATAAGATCAATTAGAATTTAGAATTTATTCACCCCGTTTATTTACTTTTTTTCCTTTTCCTAAAGATTTACTCGCGCACTTCAAATCTTTTGCTCACTGCCACTATCTCTAAAGTTCTTTTCACACACACCAAAAAAAAAAAAAAAAACCCTACAAAAGTAAAATCAGATATCAAAATTTTGAAGCATCCTAAGAATAAGATCAAGTAGGATTTATTCACAATGAAACTACGTTATGATTATTATTATTATTATTATTTAGCTCAAAGCCACAAGCAAAACGTGAATGTCAATAATGATGTTGCATCCCGTGAAGAGACAGATTCTTTTACAAAAAGAGGGGAAAAAAAACGAGAACCTTTTTATGATATGGTTGATAGAAGATGAGTTTGTTACACATGACTAAATTATAAACTGTTATCGTTAGTTATGAATTGTTATTATGATTATATGTGAGTTGGAGACCTTTTTTTAAACAAAGCAAATTCATTTAATATACAATCAGAACAGACGAATTTGAAACTCCAATTCATTTGCATGACATTACATCTATACATAGAGTATATTAGAAGTTGAATTTATCCTTACATGTGGATATTTGCACACCCCTTTTTTTAGCTGGCTTTAATATATTTTTATTAAGGTTGAGTACGATCAAAATCATACAAGAAAGCATACGAAATAACCAAAGATAATTTCCCTTAAAAAAAAAACCCCAAGATAATTGACGCATGATCTCAAATTCGCAGTACATAAATATGTGATGATACAAACTCACAATCTTTAAAGTCATTTTTTTCTATTTCATCTCGTGAAGTACGTAGAAGCAGCCAAACAACTTTTTAACCAAAAAGACACTCGGGCGTGTCAGCGTCACATGGGTGTCGGGTCTAATTGCAATTTGCAAGTACCCTTTGATCATGCATCACACATGCCATGTTAATGACTCTCAATACCACCTTCCTCCTTTTTTTTTTTTCTTTTTCCTCTGTAGACTCTCAATACCACCTATCTGAATGTTGTGCTTTTAATGCATAAAAATCTGAATGTAAACCGGCCGTTGAATTCCAATCATAACCACAAAAATATTGAGAAGACAAAAATATTATATCTAAAACAACCCAATTTAAAATACAGAAAATGAAAATATGATTCTACATCAATACATTCATACATAAATGAGAACTAAAGTTTGAATTACACAAGACTAACCCCAACAAGATTTTTCCTCTTATTTTTTTTGCCCCGAGTCTCTCATGATCTAAGCGAGAAAAAAACCAGCTGACCATGGTGGAGATTTTACATTTACTATCAACATTAATTATTAAAACGAGAAAAAACCTAATTCTTGGCTCTGCAACTGCTAAAATTTAATCGCAGTAGCCACTAACTAAAGACCCAAATTACATTAAAAAAAAAAAAAAAAAAAAAAAGCTGACACTATTTGAACAAAAACTACAACAATGCAATAAGTAAACAATAAATTAAGCTAAAATAGACGCCCAATCGATCTCCGATGGATACTTCTCCAACAAGTAATTACTCTCCGGACCGCTGTAACTGCAATCCCAAGTCGACTCCCCGTAATCGGAAAACGTCAGATCCGACAGCGGCGACGACTCGACCGAACCAGATCCGTCGCTCTCCGTCGTGACCACCGGCGACTGCGATGGCGCCGGCGAGATCTCGACCTTCGGCTCCTGCTTGGCAGAGGAGGACCTTTTGGCCGCCGGCGACCTCTCCGACTTCTTCTTCCCACCGCCCTGCTGCTTCTGCTGCGACTCGGCCAGGCTCTCGCAAATTGCCTGGAGCTTGGCGTCGACGGAGGCGTGGAGCGGCTTATAGTCGCCGAACTCGCCGCCGCCGACGGATGAGCCGTGGTGGCGCAGGTGTGGGAAGTTGAGCCTCGCGAAGTCGCCGCGGAGCTTGTAGGCGGCTCGATCGTAGGCCAGCGCGGCTTCCTCGGCGGTGTCGAAGGTCCCGAGCCAGAGCCGGGTCCGGTTCTTGGGCAAACGGATCTCGGCGACCCATTTCCCCCAATGCCGCTGCCGGACCCCTCTGTACAGCTTCGTGGGCTTTGACGGCGTGCCCACTTGCTTCATCGGAACGGGCCTCGGGCCCAGGAAACTGAGGCTGTGCTGGTGGTGGGCTTGGTAAGAGAAGTTGGGTTGAGCCTGGGGTTGGATCTGGCAGATCTGAGCCTGGATCTGGTGGATCTGGGATGGGGTTAGTTGGTTTAGCCCGATCGAACCCGGTTGCTGACCCAAGAGGGCTTGGTTCGAGAACCCGTCGGCAAAGATTTGGGCGTTTTGGAAGAAACCGGGCTGGGTTTGGGCCTCGGCTTGGGCCTGAAGAAAGGGGGAGATAGAGAAATAGTTGTAGGAAGGAGAAGAAGTTGAAGGAGGTGAGGAAGAAGAAGAAGATGAAGAAGAAAGAGAAGAAAGAGGAGGAGGAGAAGCACTTTTCATAAAAGGCTCAAGTGCTTCCATAAGCTCTGATTGAACAGGTCTGCTACTGTAGAAATCCATCGTAGCTGCCATTTTCTCACTAAAAATATCTGAAAAATTAAAACAGAAACAAAAGAACCAAAGAAAGAAAGAAAGAAAAAGAAAACGACCTGATTCTTACCAAAATCAAAGAAACAGGTACTGGGTAGAACAAAAATCAGAAAAACAAAAAACAAAAAGCAAAAAATACTTCTAAAAAGAGATTTTTCAAAATAATCAACCTCTTCGCTACACCAAGATGAACAACCTTGAGGGAGAAAAAATAACCCTCCTAGCTGGTTCGAAATTAAGGGAGGAAAAAAAAAAAAAACTACACAAAATTTACCAGAAGGAAATTTAAAAAATAAAATAAAAATAAAAGCCTGGATCTCGATTCTGAAAACACCTGGCTTTCGAGAAATCCTTCTAAGTTTGCTTTTGGTTAATTTGAAAAACAAACCCAAAAATCAGAAAACCTGAAAGACAGATGATTAACAGAAAGGGATTCAGAGAAGCGGGGTAATACAGAGGGGGGGAAAAGGAGAATTAACAAAAAAAAACAATTCAAAATCACTCAGATCTGAAACTCTCAACGCTCTTTTCTTTCTCTGAAGGCTTTTTTTTTTTTTTTTTTTTTTCTTTTTGGTGAATATCTCTCTGCCTTTTGTGCTTCTCAGCTAACCTCCCAGTTATATAAGAGTCTGAAAACTTTATCTTCCAAAGTAACCCCAATCGTTAATCTCGATTATCACACTCTTAACCCCACTTGCTCTTTTCTTAATTAGTATTATGTCCTTCTCTCATCCACCCACCTCCATTCGTGACGTAGGACTCCTCCTATCAACGCTCCTCAACCAATAGAGTGCCGCCACGACATTCCAAGAATCGTCATCGTGACACCTGTCCTTCGCAAACCGTCAGGTGTCGGTGAACAAGTTTTGTTTTTGTTTTAATTTTTATTTTATAAAAATAAACTGTGAAGAATGGAGTTGTCTTATAGCTATTTTTGTCCGTTTGCTTGTTGACCTATTTGTATGTGTTCACATGTTCTTTTTTTTTTTTTTTTTTTTGTAGTTGGATTTTTTTATTCCACTATTGCCCTCCTCATTTTCTGATTTTATTTATAAAAAAAACATTTAACAAAATGCACGCCTTAGTCCCTACCATTATTTTGATGTAATTTATTTAATCATGCAAGTCAATTTAGATATAAAAAATCTTATCCACATGATAGGGTAGTGCACTAGTGAAGGGAGTTTGATATGCGGGTAGTGATCAAGTTATGAGCTCACCAACTTCCACCATGTTTCGTTGACCAAATTAAATTAAATAAGTAATTTTATTTTTATTTTTATTTTTATTATTTTTCACGTTTATTTTAAATTAAATAAGTAAATGAGCAATCGATGACAGGACCATTATTGGCCTTTGGTGTACTAGTTTTGTGTGATTGAGACAGCGCACGATGAGAAGCCTCTAGAGAAAAAATAAAATAAAAATAAATTAAAGTGCGATTATCCCATCTAATTGGCTTTTTTTGGCTAGAATTATCCCATCTAATTGGATTTTTTTGCAACTAAAACAAAGGAGAGAAATTTCACATTAGAGTATTAAATATAGGTTATTGGTCAGTTCTGTTATAAATGATTTCATTTACATCAAGTTTTTGTAATTATATAAATGTATTTTAATGTGATTTCAATGAAATCGATTAGGTAATTTATTGGAAAAAAATTCAAAGATTAATAATGTTTAGGCCAATTCTTTCGCAATTTGAATCGAAAAAACATGATTAATTAGACTATTTTTTTTAATTATAAATGAATTACCTTTTTATTCTATAAATTTAAAGCGTTTCATAATTAGTTCTCCAACTATCAATTTTACATAATAATTACTATATAAAAAAGATTATAAAAATGGAAAATTTTAATAATAAAAAATGGAATAAAATTGTCACATAAACATTACATAAATTTCAATTATAGTCAATTTCATTGATAAAAACCTTCATAACATGAGACAAAAGCTTGAAGTTTACATCAAATGACAAGATAAGGTTATGATTAAAATGCAACTGATCTTCAGATAGTAACTACAGTACTCCTTTACAGTTTTTGACAATAAAGGACTATTATATGAAAAATAATAATTTGAAGACTAATTGTACAACATTTTAAAATTCAAATGAAAAAAATGAGATAGATCTATATTCAAAAATAAAATTAACCGAATTCGTAGTGATCGACTAATGGTCCAGAAGAATAATTATGGGGGAGTTTGGCTCTCCAATTTAATTTAAGTTAAATTGTATATGTTTTTTTATCTTTTTTTTTTTTAAAAAAGAATTTATCTTTTCTAAAAAAGTTAAACTAAAATTATTATTTAAATTTAAAAATTTCAACTCAACTCAAACATAAACATCAAATACCATTTAATAAAGGGAGTTAGGACAATGCCAACTCTAGTTAAGTTTAAGACATTTTATCTGCATTTGCCAAAAGAGTCAAGATTGCCAGTGACGGCGGATCACAGCCGTTGGATGATCAAAACAAAAAAAAATTAAAAAGAAAAGGCGAAAGGCGAAAGGCCAAAAGTGGGTTTTGACATCATGATTATCAAATTGGTTGAGGTTGTCCCTATCTTGTAGAGAGGGCAGGTCGTGTGTTAACAAATTTCATTTTTTGCATACAACCCGAAAAAAAAAAAAAAAAAAAAAAAAAAAAACAAGAGAGAGAGAGAGATAATGCAAATAAAAGCTGAGGACGTGGCGTGACAGAGACTATGAAAGAAGAAGGGTGTCAAAATGAAGCAACGGACCATCTAAATTCTATAATTATAATTTAATTTTTTAATTTTATTATTCACGTAATTTTATAATTTAAATTTTAAAAATTTATAATTTTATATAATAAATTTAAATAAAATAATTTTTTTTAAAATTTATAAAACTTTTGAGATAAATAATAGTTTTATCTATCTTTTTTTTTCCATATTTTAAGTTTTTGTATTTTAATTTATAATTTAATATCTCGATAAATATATACCTCTTTCCTCATCCCTCTTTCCTTCAATCTTCTATGCAATCGCGGTCGAAGCGTAAAAATAATTATGGTTAAATTTCGGTGACCGTGGTTGGGAAGCCGCTTGCGGCGCGGGGGTGGGCGGTCTGTACCGTGCCCACGCGCGTATGGCACGCTCTTGAATTGCGGCGCCAGGTGCTGCACTTTGAGATGTCAAACTTTTAGACCATTTCCCACGCTTCTGGGCCCCACTCCCTCTATTATTATTATTTTTTTTTCGGAACACTCCCTTTATTATTGTAGACTCAGACCTTGTTTGGATGCACATCTCATTTTAAACTAATCATCTCAAATTTCATCATGTTTTTATCTTTTTTGAAAAAGTTTTTTGTCTTTTCTGAAAAAGTCAACAAAATTTACTATGCAAACTTAAAAATCTCAACTCAACTCAAACTGAACTGGTGTACCAACGGGCCCTCAGATTATATTTGACACTTTCGTTTTATTTAAGTGAAATTATATTTTTTTATTTTTTTCTGAAAATTTTTTATTTTTTTTTATTTTTTTTTATTTTTTTTGTTTTTTTTTTAAATTAAAAAAATTTACTATTAAAATAAAATATTTCAACTCAAACTTACACACCAAATACCCCTCATTATTGTTAAGAGAATTTTAATGCCATATACTCATACACAACTATATATTACACATAACCAAGGTCTATTATCCAACGGTCATATAGTCCATTACATCTAATATCAAAAGTATTATTATATAACATTAATCTATTAATATGTAACATTTTTTATTAATATTTATTATTTGTTAGAAAAAATTTCAATCTATAACATGTTATATATAGATCATATAGTAATTATATGAATCTCAAAAAATAATTTTTTTTTTAAAATAAATGAATTATAAAAGTAAAGATCAGAGTGTCTAAATAATCACAAGAATTTGAATGCTTTCCGTAAGATATATAAATCCGAAAAAAGAATTTTATCTATTATATCTATATAGCTGCGGTACAGGGTACACAACATAAATGCATTATTAATTATTTGCTAGCTGTCGCCGTAGAGTAGACGTAGTCCATGTTTCTGGAATTATTATATTTGGGTTTGAATTTATTTTTATATATATCTTTTTTTTTTTTTTAAGGAAATTTGGGGCGTGCAATCTGAGTAAGCAAAGTATTAAAGGAAAGGAAGTTGTGTTGGTTAAGTTAGTTGACCAAATTGGGTTAAATTGAATCCGCAATGAATCTTAGGGGCATGTTGGACGGGTTAAGTTGTGTTGTTGTTTTTCATTTTTACTTTTTCTGTTTGAATTTCTTTTTTTCTTTTTTAGTGAAATAATTTTCTCTCTCTCTCTTTTTTTTTTTTTTTTTAATTTTGAGTAAAATAATTCTTTGTGGTGAAGTGTTACAAAATCCTAAGCTAAAGCAAAATATTCATTATTTTCATTATTCTTTTTTCCGTTGAGAAGATAGAAATGCTATCAATTGAGGTATTGGCTTCATGCATTGACAAACGTTGCAGCCCATCAGATAACATATATAATTCTTTTTCCTTTTTTTTTTCTTTGAAATAAAACATATCTAAACTATTTTTTGCTTCTTAAATTCATCGTTTTAACTTTTAACTATTTATTTGATCAAAATTAAGTAACTGAACACTACTTCATTTATCTTTCCTACCATTGAAATACACTTGGATGGGTTTTTTTTTTTTTTTTTTTTAACATGTTTCAACAAATGTAGCTTATTATTTGATCTTCAAATATATATATATATATATATATATATAGCTAGGACTTAGGAAAGCGTTTGTCAAAAGGAAATCGGCCATCCAACTGCTACATAAAATATAAGAGGTATAATATAGGTAAGTAATATCAGCTGTGCATATAGAATCAAAGCTTGCTTTAGTGTTTTACAGCTAATACTTAGATCATAAGTGATAGTTAGGTCAAATTTATGATTGCATTCAAGGACACGCTTGTGAATTAGTGGCCTCTTTTCTAAAAGTCAATTGCATCTAATTTAGGAATTTTACCAAAACCAGCTAATTTCAAGCAAGAGTACTGAATCCTGAAATAATATTTTACCGTTTTGTATTAAATATTTACTTGTGATTGTGAACTTTTGTCTTTGTTGTCAAATTTCATGTGGTCCTCTGGTCTAAAACTATCTAGTAGTTATAAAACTTTCTCCGTTCCCGGTGAACCATTTGTTATATTCTTCATATTATTTTCAAGTTCAATGTATCCATATGCAAACTTCGAAGCATTTGCAGTAATTTTCCCCAAATTGCAAGCCTAAAATATTCTTAATGCATGTTTTTCCCTCCCTTTTTAGATATCCTCGAACAAAAATATCATTTCAAACCTTCATTTTAAACACAAACTAATAGTCCATTTAGATGAACTATTATAACATCTATTATTGAATCACCACTAAAGTGAAATTATTTAAATATTTTACTATTTCACAACAATTTAACTCAAATTCAAATATAAAATTTTTATTTTTTAAATTCATACCACACTCATTTTCTAGCTTTATAATATTCAAATATTACCTTTAAAAAAAACTAACTAAACATGTATTTTATTTGAATACACGATTCTTTAATATTTGAATGTATATATTCTGTTTGAATGATAATTTAAACACAGTGATGGAGTTAGGATTTTTTGGTAGGGGGCTAAAATTATTTTTAAACAAGATTATACTAACATATATATATTTCTATGTGTAAAGTTTTTGTTTATCAAATTCATGATATATTGACACATAAAACATCAATATTATATTTAAATAGGACAACATGTCAGTGTAAGTTATATGCAATAAAAATAAAATTAATGCAAGAAAAAAAAATTTGTTGATCTTGATATCTTCATAATACCATAGCTATTCAAATTTCACATCTTGAAGCTCTAAGTCTAATATGTCAATTATAAAAATGCAAATATATATATATATATTATACACTTATAAATAGCATTATTATCTCAATAAAAGAGCGACTATGTTAAATTTATATACCTCAAAATATCATTTTCTTTTCTTAAATATAAGTTGTACTCAACGATTTTTCATACAGACAAACTAATTTATAATTGATTCACCACTAAATTTTACAGTAATTTTCTTCTCAATATAGACAATCAAACAGTCATTCAAAAAATTATCTTCTATATACGGCACCAATACCAATTCAGCCCATAAGCCCAAAATTCTTCCCCAAAAAAAAAAAAAAAGGCATGTTTAATGTTTATCACAAACTAAATTGAAAAAAAAAAATTTTGTATTTAAATCCATAATAATAAGCAATGTCATTTCTAATTTTCTCAGCTAAAAACCATAATAAAAACTAAAAATCATTAATTTATAGTGAGATATTTCTCATTTTTAATCAGAATTAGTATATTATCACCAATACATAATAACAAACAAAAACAAAAAAAATCAGAAAAAACAGTAACACCATAGCCCATCAATTCCACATTAAAATAAATAAAAAAATTCAATCAAATTAAAATAAAAAAAAAAGGAAAAGAAAAGAATCAGAATAAGAAGCGAGAAAAAGAAATACAAACCTAAAGTGGAAATAAGAAGTTGAAGAATAATGAATTAATAGACTAAGATAAAGTTGTCTCAAATTGAGAAGATATTCAATACAATAAACCGAAGAAAAATAAAAATCACACCTTGAATAACATAGCAAATTTCCAAATTTGTTTGGGAATGGTGAAATGGGAAAGTGAAGAGTTGGCTTTCTTTAGAAGCTTTTAGTTTAAGTGTAGATAAAATATTACTTAGTATAAGTCAGTCTTCTAAAATTATAGTTTAGATTTAGATTTTAGATCAAGTCATTAAACCCGCTAATGTATATGAATTTAATAAACTATTTTTTTTAAAATCTAAATTATTTGTCCAATAAAATATAGATAATTCTTAATTTATGAGAGATTTAAACTAGTTTATATACATATTAATTTTTTTAAATAAAAAAACCCACACTGTAAAAAAATTTCACAAAAAGTTAGGGGTGGTCATGCCCACCACCACCCCACCCCAACCCCCACAACAATCTACCCAATCTAGACATAATCCAAATGGGCCATAAGATTTACGTGATGAGTCCTTCACTTTTATATCTATCAAGGATGCATTTGAATTGTAGGTTTAAATATAAATTTTTCATTTTAACTTTTATTTTTTATTTTTTTTTAAATATATAATTAATTTTTAAAAATATAATAAATTTTAACCTAAAAATTCCATTTCCATTCGTGTTTGAAACGAAGCCTAAAATGAAACTTTCTCAAAGTTCCAGCATTTTCACCGATGACAACAACTCAAGGGTAATAAGGAGTAATAAATTGCTTTGAAGAAATTGGTGGTGATGGTGTGTTGGCAGAGCGTGAAGGTGAAGCAAAGATTGTCCGGTTCTTAGAACGTTACGACTAATGCAACGGAGGGAGGGTGGGACCCACCGACCATTCCCCTTCTATTATTATTATTATTTTTAATTTTCTTGACGCGCTTTTACACTTGTAAAAAGTCTCAAGTGGGGCCCGTGTCTGTTTAGAATTCATGAATGAACGAGGGCGTTACTTTGGAGTCACTTGGCCGCCAGTTGTTTCGATTGACTGGACTGAACTGAAAGACTCTCTGACTTTTTTCACCAACTCTCTCTCTCTCTCTCTCTCTCTCTTTTTTTTTTTTACGCTGAATAATAATTTAATTCGATTTTGCTTTGCCGTTTTGAAGCCGTGGGGGGTTTGATATTTGAACTTAATTTTAATTAGATCATATTTTTTTATATCAATTCTTCTCTTTTTTTTTTTTTTTTAATTAATAAAAAACTTATAATTAATTTAAAAAAATTAATCAATTTTAATCATTCCATCAACAAAGCTTATTATCCTTAATTTTAGCTTTCTTTCTCCCTCGCAATAAATGCTATCTAATCGAACCAACTCAGCCTGTTTCTTTGTAGCCATTTTCCCCACTTTCATAGGCTTTTATTTAATGCAGGTCAAGACCTCCCCCTCAAACAAACACACCCGAGAAAAAAAAAAAAAAAAAAAAAAAAAAAAAGAGACCTCGTCAAATTTTAATTTTCAGTTTACCATTTTACCCCTAACCATAACCGACGGACAAGGTTACAGGTGCTTACGGCAAACTCGAGTATTTGTTGTGATACTTTATTAATTTGTTTGAAGAAATTCCATAAAATTGTATTGCGATTTAACAGGGGAAAAAAAAAAAGTGATGGAAAACATTGTTTTTACTGAGTAGTACAGTTTTCAATTTTGTTTCCAGTCAGAAGTTCATTCTTTTACTGTCATTTTAAGTGTTTATTAGGAAGGAAGTAAAACTAATCAAATACTTCAATTTTCAATTTTCTTTACTAATTTAAATGACCATCATGCTAATATACTCTTATGCATATATTTAATGCTAAAATTTTGGTATAGCTATAAAAGTAGCCAATTCCAAAGAAAATAAACTTAGAAGGTAATTTAAGATTAGCTTTCCTTTTCTAATTAATTACCCAAATCACGTGGATTTGTACCAAATTAATATTCTTTAGTTTTTAAGTAAACACCTAAAGAAACACGAAACACAATCACTCATTTCTTTTCCCCCTCGTAGAGTAAAACAAGTATTAATTACCATGTAACTCCCAATCACCATTTTCTATGGAATTTAAGCGGAGTGAAAAGCGCAAGTGGATTTAGAGTCCCAAATTCTTGAGATTCCAAACACCTAATTCTAGCATAAAATGATTATTTATATTCATGAAAAGGGTAGTTCTAAAATCTCTCTCTCTTTTTTGCTAAAAAAAAAAAATGAATTGGTGGTGGCTTTGTTATTTCCTATTTTTTAAATTCACATAGGGAAGGATACTTTCTTGAGTTGATAAGAGATTCGAACCTCCGACTTCCTGATTTATGAGATCCTAAAATTGCCTCCTATACCAATTTATCTACCCCTACATGTTCATTTTTTACTTAAATATTGAAATCATTGGTTTGATCAACTTCACTCTTGTTGGGGGTGAAGAAGTCGCACCTTTCACACCTGTTAAATAAAATGTTACCCATGTGCCAACATAATGCCTTCCCCAGTTGCAGCTCATATCCAGGTTAATAATGTAACTGCAAATGAATGACATTTTCAATCACTTTTCCTCCATTTTTCCCTACAAAAATATTGAATCTATAATTGAAGCGAGAGAAAATTTCTGTTTTTTCCTTTTTTTTTTCTTTTCAAGTTTTCATAATTAGTATAATTAAATCAACCCACTTTAATAATACTATGACATATAAATATTTAGTTCCGTCATTTCCTAGAAGAACCAATTTGTCGGCCATGTTAGAAGGCTAGAAACTTAATTATTCTAAATACATAAATAATCGAGCAGTACTAGGATTTTGGTTCCATAGTGCAAAAACAATATAATATCCACCGATTAACTGTTTTCGTAACATATATAGGATATATCTCAAATCTGATTATCAAATAGGTCTGACAGTTGTAAGATTTTATTAAGAATCTTATAACAAATTTTTTTTTAATAAAATATAAATGATAAATATCATTGATAAATATTATATTGTAAATAATTAATTATTATATTATAATATAAAAAAAGTTATAAAGACAAGAAAAAAAGATTATATGTATGTACTACTGATGATATAATTGAGCTTATAAAGTTTGGCTACACTGCAGAGCGATATAGCCTGGTTCAGATGATTAGAACCACGACAAGAACTTAAAATTTTTGTCTCAACTCTCAGGCAAGCCAAATATCAGATAAATCCAGGTCAAAGTGATGTAAATAGAAGGTGGGGGAAGGCTGAAAGGTGAGGTTGAAAAGTGGGGGAAGGCTGGTCACGGACGACATTTTTTTTTTTTTTTTTGAAATATCTAAGTTTACGTTTGATTTATCGGTTAAAAATATAATTTTTAAGTTGAAATTGATTGATTTTTTAAAAATTAATTATAAATTTTGTTAATTTTTAAAAAATAAAAATAAAAAACTGATATGAAAATGTATAATTTAATTAGAGTTAAACTTAAAAATCAAACAAAACATAAATATAAATGTTATAAATGGAGTTAAGTAGTTGCCACTTAATTTCCTCCACAAAAAGGGAACCCCTCAGCAAGCGAAGCAATTAAAACTAGTCTCTTCTCTGGTCATTTTCAGAGTGGTTTGCACGTCGCTTTAGCCAATATATACTTTGTGATTTTTTTAGACGAACTGTGTAGGGTGTTTGTCTAGTTTTACTTTTCCACGACATTGCACATGATGATGAAGCCAAATTATAATCGCTTTTTAATTTCTTGCTCATCCTTAATTTCTCGTCGAGATTGGAGTAGAGTCCTCTTTTTGGTTGCTAAGATCAACCTTAATTCCAAAAGAAATACTAAACAATCTAAAAGGGAAAAAAGAAAGTGTTTTAGGACCTTCGTTGGAATGTTGCGTAAAAGTAAGCATAAAGAATTTCCCCCTTAAAATTCTTTTTCTTAGTTTATTAACCCATTTTCCATTTTCACTCATTTCCTTTGAGGAGAGTTTCGTAACAAAAGGTATGAAAAAATATCTTATTGATAGAATTCAAAATATATATATATATTTTTTTTAACTCATATCAAAATCATGTTAGAATAAAAAAAAAAACGAGAATTTAATAGAACTTGATGAAAACTAATAGTTAAAAACTTTCTTACACACTCATAAAATTTGAGAGTTTCTATGGTTGAAACTGTATTTTTCACTACCTACAAACCTATAGTTTTGGTTGTTACATTAATTTTTTAACAATCTTATATATAAGTACTGTGAACGTTAAAAATTTATATCACACAAGACAATTGTATATGAAATATTTTTAAAGTTAATCAAATTACTAAAACTGCACTATCTATTGATAAAAAAAAAAAAAAAAAAAAAAATCTCCCCTTTTTTTTTTTTTTTTTTTACCTAGATAAGAATTCTCTTTTTTTACTTTCTTTCTCCAAGCCCGAAGCTAAGGGGGTGTTTGGTGTGTAAGTTTGAGTTGAAATTGATAAGTTTAAATAGTAAATTTTGTTAACTTTTCAGAAAAGACAAAAAACTTTTTGAGAAAAAGACAAAAATTTTTGGAAAAAAAGACAAAAAAAAGTTTAAACAGGACCGGTTAACAATCAGGAACTAAAAATACTAGCTTATTGTGTGTGGCCCCACTCAAAAGTTGGGTAGATGGAGCTGATCTGATTAGCTGCGCGTGCACGTAAAAGATCATAGTGCTTTTGAAATAAGAAAATATATTTCTTAAGCCCTATAGATAGCATGGTTGTACACTTGCATTATCTATTCTTTTAATCCTTATTATTAAAAGCCAAATGGCGTGAATTACGCAAAGCTTGTCGTTTCCTTTCGTTTGCTTTCTTGTAATGACACATTTTTAATGATTTTTTAGACAATAGTTTGGTATTTTTTTTTTTTTTTAGATTATAGTTTAGTTTCATTGTTTTTCTTTTTAACTTCATTTGACGGATTTCAATACCTTTAATTGAAAATATATTTCTTTATTATTCTTCAAGTGTTTGTCGCAGTTCATAAAGCACCTGATGAAATTAGTAAGAACTTGAGGGCGATTTTCAAATTTTCAATTTAAAAAAAAAAAAAATTCTCTAGTCCAATTTATTGAACATCGACCAAATCCACGGATTTCTTCAACAAAATTTGCTCGGGTGTGTGGAATTAATTCTGAATATTCTCCTAGTTGCCATCAAGCCACTTTTCAAGACCTGTTTTTATTTCAACTAGAATGACCCTTTTTTTTTTTTTTTTTTTTTGACAATCTTTGTAATATAGGAACGGAAGTTTGCCTTTCCATGTTTCTTTTTGGATGAGCCTTAACAGTCTTCATATTCTATTAATATGTTGAAGAGTAATAAGTTTTCAGAAAATGCAAATAAGTTAATATTTTATAAAAGCTGACTAATACAAATGATAACGCACCTCGCCTGTCTTGATTTATGTCGTTTTCTCAGGTCTACTTTACCTTGGACAAAGTTCTACTAGAAGTGGTCCCTGCTACAACTAGTGGGCCAAAATTTCAACTCTGACTGGGCTTCTGCTGCCGTAGCCCAATAGCCTACAACATTCCTTACAAAGTTAAAGGATAAGTTAAAGAAATGGCATAATGATGTTAAAATATAGTCAAAAGATTGTAAAAATTATTTAAGTAACAGAAATATCCATCATTATGATAATTACTACGTAGCTTTACAGTATAATATATGGAAATCTATGTAATTACGCTATACTTAAAATATTGTAAAATAAATGCTATATTTCTAACTTCACTCTTTTTTGTTTTTCTTTTTTGGTTTTTGTTTTTTTAGATAAGCTTTACTCTCTTCTTTTTTTTTTTTTTTTTTCCTCGAACTTGGGATGAAAGAATTCGAACTCTGTACTTTTTTGTGGAGTCAGGTGTGATTTTACCACTGGATTATTTCTGCAATTACAACTTTACTCTTTTAAACATGTCTTCATAGTGCAACTTTTATATTTAAATGCAAATATTTAATTTAAATAAACATTCGAATAATAACAATGATTCAAACAAGCACTAGGTTTGGAAGACGCAAAATCATCATCATGTAGAGATGATTTCCAAGAAATTATCCATATAATACAGATGGTCACAAAAATCCGACAATTAAAAAAAGAAAAAGAAAAGAAAAGAGTAGAAAAGCCAATTTCGGGATCTTTTAAATACTTTCTTCAACAAACTTAAAAAGAAAAAAAGAGCCGGCTCTACCCTGGCGCTGAAAAAGATTATCCGTTCAAATCAACGCCGCCTTGAAAAATTCTTCCACTACGGCTATCATTCAAAGCTCCTACTTTAAATAAAATAAAATTTTTTGAAGTAAAAATAAAATAAAATATAAAGCAAGCCTGGTTCTTGTTGTCATGGTTCTTAAGAAGATAATATTAGAAGAGCTAATATTATATTATATTATAGTATAGTATTTTTTTTGGTAGCACAGTCTAGTATTTTTAACTAGAGAGAATGGGCTGCACGCAGCCGCTCATGAAGCATTTGTGGGCCATTTTCATGGCAGTTTCCACGTTTTAATTTGGACAGTTGAGGAATGGAAGATCAAACTTTCTACATATTTTGATATCCATATTCCTTCACTTTCACAAGATTTAACAAAATATTTTGCTTCTGCAGTTCAAGCCTGCTCTGTATTAGGGGGAGAAAAAAAATCTATGCAAGTTCAGTCGTTAACAAAAAAGAAATTAAAAATGCATCTAAATCATCTGAAAGCTCAAACTATTATGGTGTGTGACCATCTATGAATAACGTTTCCTCAACTAGTCAGTATTGGGGGTTCCATGTCAGGTATTTATTTCATTTTGCGAACTATATTTAGCTATAACAAATAAATATGAACATTTATAAAAGACGCTGTATTTGCGACTCATCTTATAGCGTAACACACCCAAAAATAATTAAAGGATTGAAAAAAAAAGAAAAAAGAAAAAAGAAAAGATTGGCTATACAGCATGTAAAAGCTACCGCAACGAACTTAACCAAGGGAGGGGGCAAAAAAAAAATGAAAGAAAGAAAAGGACCATATCAAGTCTTGAATTTCTCAAGAAAAAGTTGGGCGTAAAGCTAAAATAAGTTTTCCCCAATAGTCCTGCGATATCCCACTTCCAAACACTAATCTGCAAACTTAGGTACGTAAGGCCTCTGTAAAATATACACTTCTACTTTCCACGAGTCGACTTCAGAAAATTGTTTCTAGATATCGGTTAAAACGTGTCCTGTTGAACTCTAACAAACTACCGTATGTGCGATCCGCAACGCCAACAAAGAGAGCTTCGGTGTCAGGGCTGAAGGATATTCCGGCAATTTCACCAAATATGTCAATCTCTTGTCCTTTGACATACCCAGATTGAGTATCAATGATATGAACAAAGTCAGCAGGCTCGGCCATAGCCAGAAACCGGCCATCAGTAGTGAACTTGACGGCTCTTATCGCCCCCATTCTTCCCTTGATCACAGCTAGGGACCCCGACAGGTTCCTTATGTCCCACAATCTGCAGGTAGTGTCCTGGTTCCCAGTAGCCAAAATACGTCCATCTGGGTGCCAAGCCGACGCAAAAGAATAGTCCAAGTGCCCTTTCAGGCTTGCAGTAACCTGCCGTAAAATGCTTCATATATCAAATTTTTATGTCCTCACAGTGAATAGAGAGAGAAGGTGAAAATAAATAGTGACCTACTTTGCCAGATTGGGCATCAGCAATCAAGCAGTCAGCGCTATCACCAAGGACGGCAAGTAACTTTCCATCAGGACTTACGGAAGTGTTCTGCAAAGAATAAATACAAAGAAGCAAAAAATATGAGAATGTGACAGAAGATAAAGAAACCAGACTTGTGAAGAGTGTTGCAAAGGGTAGCACTCACGTTCACAGACCAATCAAAGGAGAAGCGATTAAGACAAGCAAAGTTCTCAGCATCGAAAACTCTAATTTGAGCATCATTGTTTGCAGCCATAATTCTTGTCGAGCCACTGCAAAAACAAGTTACAGTTGGCTGTCATAAACTAAACGACGCGAAACGCTTGTTCAACCTTTACAGAGCGAATAAATTGCCTTGGATTATGGTAAATGTCCACGGCATTGGTAATGGCATTCTCATCTGTAGTCAGTTTTGTGCAGAAAGCAACTCCTGGATGGTTCAAGTACTGTCCCAAAACAAACGGAAGAATAGTTAGAAATTTCAAATAAATGCTCATGCGAAATTCACAAGGAGCACCTACATTGTCACTCCCATACCTTGCAGATAAGCTCACCCTGGAAGCCGCCTGCTACCATTAGATTATCCTTAACAGCCATGGTGCTTATCTGCACTCGAGAAAGTGACTGTTCCAACAATCCAGGGTGATTCTGTCAAAGTGCCTCAATTTAGTTACGACTCTGTTTAAGTGAAAACTTTTAACAAAAAAATAGAGGGGAAAAGAAATGCTTTGTACTGTTTTAATGAGGGTTCTAGTCTTACCAGCATTGGCACGATTGGCTTCGCCACGTTGAGTACTTCTTTGCCCCTCCTGAGCAAAGATGACCAATGCATTACTGAATAGTTCTGCATAAGGTACACATCATGTTTCGATGTTGCCCACAGCAAATTACGCAGCTACACAAGACGATAAACAAATAGTATGGCATCATCAGTAACCTCATTCAATCACTCATGAAAGCATATAAAAACATCACCGAATGTAATTGCCTTAACACAGCTAAGAGAAAGGATAATAAATGTTAGCCACTAGAAGAACAATGTGCAATAATGTCAAGTATAAGGGCAAGACTCTAGTTCTCAATTTGTACCATGCAAGGAATAACTGAAAAGTAACAATTTAAAGATGAACTATTAGGACCATATATGCAATGCAAGCGTGCAATAATGGGCATTTGCTCACAATGTAAATTTGAGAACTTGAAAGAACAAAAAAGCCTTAAAAAGGAAACCAATGAAATAGGTAAATGTTTTGTTCAGGGCTTGACATAAACGAGGAAGTCTCTAGGGGAAAAAAGCATTTGTTATCTTCCTGCCAGGTAGCCCTACTCAATAGAAATGAGAATTTCAATAAATTTTCAAAAACTCTTGCAAACATAGTTGAAAGAGTAGTAATTCAGAGAGACAATATTGGGGTGGAAAGATCAAAGAAGTCGTAAAACATAAGGTTGATCTAACACAAGCATGTGCAAGTGGACACACAAACATGCACTCGTGAATGCTCCAAACGCTTCTGATACGCAAGGCTGCATGTCAATAAGGCCCCTCATGAGCTGTGCACACATGATAGTAAGTTACAGGAATAGCTACATAGGCCTGTTACATGCTCAGATATTTTCCTACCATACCATATATACAATGTTGCGCCAGCTGCTCAGTTATACTCCCACACTTCTTTAAAGGCTGAAATGAAGAGAAATAGCAGTCCCAAATGCCACAGAGGGGTTAAAGCCACAGAATCATATTTAACAGTCAACAGAAACGTTGTATTTAGAGACAGAAAAGGAAAATATTAACCAAATCAAGAGGTGAAAAATAGTCTTAAACAGAACAATTCATGCAGTAAATCAATGGAAACGCATTACAATTTCTATACTACCCTGATCTCTACAGACACTGATTGACATACAACAAGTTAAAACCTAGACAAACGTTCCCCATCAAAACGTTGGAGAAAAAATGAAAAAAAGCACCCAAGCCTTATGTGGCTAAAACAGAAGATATTCAAGAAATCAAACGCTATTTAATCTGTGTCCTAAAAAGCTACACTAACACATGGGGAACAGCAACACAAACTACCTTTCTTCTTAAAGTTTGTTTTCAGAAGCAAATTTACAACTTGTACAATTGTAATACACCTAAGAAGTTACCACAATCACGATATTAGATGATGAATTTAGCTAGCTGGAAAGGTTTTGCACAATGCAGGGACGTGTGTATATATGCAAGTGTGTGTAAAGTAATTTTGCAACAAAGTTCCACCACAAGATGTAATAGATAGCATACATCACACAGAGTTACAAATATAAGGTATATGAAGTCATACCACAGCCACGATGGATCCATACCCAAAATTAGGCGTCAAATGATCTCGTCCATAGAAAAAGAATATCAGATATATCAAATATCTCAAGATCGAGACCTTAAAATTTGATCTTTTACATGATTTCGTAAAAAGTTTCTTTGTGCAATATTCTAACTACAAAAGTATCCCTCACAAATCTGCAAAAAAGGACCCCATGAATGCAAACTCCATACTGAGGCCCATTAAGTACCAAAAGATATCCATTTAAAAAGGAAAAAATGTACAAAATATTGTGCAAGAATTCTTGTTATAAATTAGTTGGTAGAATAACCGAAATTCTGCAAAACATAAAAGCTGAAACCGTGTTATAAAAAGATTGAACAAAATTTTGTCTAGAAAAGTTTGAGTAAGCGGCAAGAAAATGTCTCTTTGAAAGAAAATTAGTTCTTGAAAAGAATGTTTCAAAAAAAATGGTATTTTTTTTTAATTTCTAATAACTGATGAGCATGTTATAGTATTGCTCCTATGTTTTTTTGAAAACAAAAACAAAACCAAAAAACAAAAGCAAAACAAAAAGCTACTTGTGTAAGACCCTTTCCTTTAGCTGCTGTGGAGGGAAAAAAAAGTTGGAAAGCATAAAACAACTCCATATCAAGGATCAAGTGAATCACCAGTCCGTAGGCCTGAAGATCACTTTGTTATGACAATTTATATGGTGATGGTTATGCTGGATCACTACTCGGCTTAAGTTTAGCTGCAGATAAAGTTATATCATACCCCAAATAATAGATCTGTTTCATGAACTCCATAGAAAAAGATATCCAATAACGATTAAACATAAATATAAAAATATATATATATAAATATTTATGTAACCTGCACAACTAAAGACTCATGATATGTGTACAAATAAATTCCAGAACAGCTACAAAAGAAGGCTAACTTGAAGACCAAGACACATACTAGTTGAAGAATCAAAACTTATGGGTAAACGAGCTAGCAAAGATGTTCTGGCGTATAATATACTTGCATATATATATATAACAATTAAACTAAAAAATTGTTAACAGCAAAAGCGGATCCATGGCAATATGAATCAAACAAAACTAATACGAACGAGACGAGACTGACACGGATGAGATGCTGAGAAAATTATGCAACACGTTGGAATGTTAATTTATGGTTGGATAAATGTACTTGAGTCAGGACGAGGAAGAAAGGGGGTAAACTTTCCCCAGGGCTCAAAATATTTTTCATGAAAACATGCAAAAAGGTTCATGAGAGATGGGAACAGAGTGGCTACCTGAAAATGTACGATTGTCGACTTGACAAGTCTTGTATTGAAATGAAAGTCATAAAAAGCCTTCCCTTTCTCTACTTCCAAGCAATCCTGGCGAAATAACATGTTAAAAGAGGTACAAAATCAGAATAAAATATTGTACATGTCCAAGTGCAGAGAAAACGGAAGATCAGTAGCCAAATATCCAGACCCCATAACAACAACAACAACAATAATATAATAAAATCAAAGCAAGATGCCTCAGAATTCAGATTCTCCGAAACCGAATTAGCCGAGTTTCGCAATCATCTGATAATTTTATAATACTATTGGGTAAAAGGCTAAAAAGAAAAACATAAATATTCCAGAATAGAAAAAGCAAGGCTAACCTTTTCGAGTTGTTCGCGGGAGCGAGTGAGACTCTCGTAGTTCTTGTACTGCTTCAATCGAGTCTCGCGGTACTTATCTCTGGTAAAATTGAGCCTCTCCCATGGTATTCCCTGTATGTCTTTCCCATTTCTAGCTTCCATAGCTGAGGTATCCGTCTTTGGCTTGCTCTGTAAACACCAATACCATTACTTTACAAAGAAGATTTCATCATAATATTTAAAATTAAAAGAAGCAAAGCTCACCAGATCAAAGTCATCCTCGAAATCGGAGTCGAAATGATCGGCATCGCCGTTCTTGTGGGGCTGGTTCTCAGAAAAAGGATCTTCCTCGAAGTCATCGACGTCATAGTAGTCATCAACGACGTACTCGAGATCGTCATTCAGAAAGTGCGCCATTTTCCTACAATTAGAACTCCGGTCGATCAGTTAAACCCAAAACAGATGACGATTCAGCCGAAAGATAGCAACTTTAAACGGATGGCATAACTTTAATCCAAAAATTATATAGAAATTTAGAAAAAGAAAATTTTGCAGAGAGAGAGAGAGAGACAAAAACAGTGAAGGACGATGACCAAAAAAACCTAGAAAACAAACGGATGGCGGTGCACCAAAGAATAAACAAACCAACCTGTGAAAATGCGAGATAATCAGTCGAAGAACAGGAAGACGAAGAGATCGGACTGAATCAAAGAGCTTCTTTCTTTTAGTAATCAAAAGGACCAAAAACGAAGCAAATGAAGTCGGAAAATGAACGGTGTGTACACTTTTTCCCGGCAACCAAACAGAAAATAAGCGTTCCCGCGACGAGTACAGTCGAAAGAAACTCTTTTTTTTTTAATTTTTTTAACCCGGAGATAGTGAAAGAGGAAAACAAAAGGAGAAGAGTCTAGACAGAGCAAATGCTTTTTTTTTTTTTTTTTTTTTTGTTTTGCGGGGTGCCGAGGGCTCCAACGCTGATCTTATAGAAAGAGACGGATTTGGAAATTAGGGGGGTTGTTTGGGAACAGGGATAGTGTGAGTTAGTTGTTAGATACAGAAGAGCCAGGGTGGGGACAGGGTGGTGGGACCTGCGGACCACGGTAAAGCAATTTGTTTGGGCTTAATAACGTTGAAGTCCATTGGAGGACTTGCTGTGGGCTCCACTTATCCCTTCACCGGTTTACCGACTACGCCGTTTCTCCTTCAACGTTCGGGTTAAGCGCGGTGGTTTTGCTTTTTCGGAGGATAAGTTTCAGTAATCTCCTTTTTTTTTTTTTTTTTTTTTGAGGGGGGGGAGGGAGTGGACATTTTTTTTTAGCCTGTGCGTTTGGCAAAGCGATTTAAGTTAAGATTTTTAAATTGAGTTGAAAATAAGTTAAGTTAAGAGTTAGAGTTGTGTATTTGGTAAAAAGTTTGAGTTAAAAAGTTTAACTTGAATTGAGTGTTTGGATGTAAAATATTTAACTTGATAAAATGTGTGTTTGTAACTTGGGCACCAAGTCAAAATCTTCATCTCAGTTTTTATTTTTTTTTTATATGTTTAAAAAAATTATAACTAGTTTTTGAAAAATCAACCAACTCCAACTTAAAAATTTAATCTCCAACTAACTTACCAAACGGAGGCTAACATGTTATTGTAGGTTGTGAATGGAAAAATGAAAAAAATAAAATATACTAAAAATGGAAAAATGTAACTAAGAAGAAAAATAAAAATTAAGTTATTTACCTTTTAATATCCTATATTTTATTTTTATTCAAAAAGATACCGTGAATTCTAAAGATATAACAAAATGAAATGTTGACCGATAAAATATATAGATTTATTTATTAAATGTTATAGAATGTTACAAAAATACATGATTTAAAATAGGATAAATTGTCATAATAATTCCTGAACTTTCATTGAAGGTGTGGATTCTTTATCAAAAATTTTTTTTTTTTATTGGTTGGCCCCTCGATTCTTAAAAAGGGTGCAGACTAGGCCAAACCGTAAGGGCCTCAAAAAAGTGACGGATTTTACCATGTGAGCTGCACATGGACATAAATAAAGGGGCAATTTGATAAAACAAAGAATTAAATTAAGATCGGGGAAATTAAAGAAAAAACGTAAAACATAGAAACAAAACAAAACAAAATATGATATTTAATTCTCTCTCTTTGTGTCTGTGCAGGTTGTGTTCGTCATCGATGATGATGGCGGTTTCGCCGAGGGTTGAAGGCATCGGTGGAAAAGGGGGTGGGTGGATCGTCTAGGTGGGGGGAGGGCGAGGCCGCGCTCTCTCTTTCTCTCTCTGCAAACTCTATAGATTTCAGAGTGTAAGATCAGTTTCTCTCCTTCAAGCTCCATGGATTTCTCTACTTTAGATCGACTATAGTTTTGGGAGATATAGGCCGGGTTCACGGCAGCGGTCGATGGGGGCGGCAGGCTTTGGGTTCGCTTGGATTTGGATTCGTAATAAGGGCGACTATGGGTGGTCTCGCAACTGTGGATGGTGGCACACCGGCCTTGTGACGGAGGTGGTGGTAAGGAGGGAGGGAGAAGTCGGGCGGTGGGTGAACAGTTCGCGAATTCAATGATAGTTTGCCTTGGGTTGGTTGCACAGTAAACCAACCAAGTTTGATTTACTGTCCAACAGTTCAAAGGCAAATTTGAACCAAACTCAATTAACAAACAACTTTAATTGAGTTTGAACTCAAATATTTAACTTCAAACTGTTAACCCTAACAAGGACTATAATATATTTTTCAGCCCAAAATAATATCTATGTAGCATCACTTCCTTTGATCTCTTGTTGCATATTACTTAAAAAAAAAAGGGGGGGGGGGGGGGGGGGGGAAAGTAATTATTTTTTTCTTTTTTTTTTTAAATAAATTTTGTATTTCAACACTATTCACATCGATTCCATCAGTGAAACGAGTTGATAAACCCATGGGTCAACAACTATTCATATTAGAAGATATCATTTACTACAATCAGAAGATAACGCCAGTAGTAAAATACCTAAAAGTGGTTATAGCCTCCTATGAGTCTTAACGTCAAAGTTTCTTTCTCTGAGTTTTAAGAGGCTAACTCAAGAATGAAGGTTTCCTGATTTTTAAGGATATGAATATTATTTTATGAAGAACGAAGATTTTTTTCAATAAAACAAAAAATTGACTCGATCTGTAAAACAAACATTTAAATTATAAAATTAAGAAGCGACATGCATTATCTATAACTAAAGGGTCTTTTTATGGCCTTAAGGAGTTTTACATGTCTGCATATATCTCTATACTTGACGAATTTCTCGTCATTGTTGTCTCTCTAAAACTTCTTTAGGCTCTCTTGTATCCTTATTTTTCACTATAAAATGAAAACCCTAAGCACCAAAGAGAAATAACCGTCACATTAATGATTATTTATTTATTCTGTGTACTTTATTTATTTGTTCATACCTCATTATCAATTCTATATGACGAATCATGCTACTATCTAAAGATGAGTATATCTGTTTTCATAATTTTAAGATTATATAATTGACAACAACAACAAATTTTTTGGTTCCGCTTTTGACCTTCAATACAAAGAGAAAAATAAATAACAACAACAAAAGAATTTAAAGTTATAACTCCGAAAATTTTTTATGATTCCGCTATTCACTATAAATTTAGTAGTAAATTTTACTCTCCAATTTCTATGAGCTGAACTCTCTTAGCGTAAACTCACAAAATATCGTTTCAATTAAAAGGGGAAAAAAAGAAAAAGAAAAAAGAAATGGGTAACAAAAAAAAAAAAAAAAAAAGGAAGAAGAAGAATTAAGGACTCGTTTGGTGCACCAGTTCAGTTTGAGTTGAGTTGATATTTTTAAGTTTGCATAGTAAATTTTGTTGACTTTTTCAGAAAAGATAAAAAACTTTTTCAGAAAAGACAAAAAATATGATGAAAAAAGTACAATTTAATTTAAGTTGAGATGGTTTGAAGCAAACGGGGCTAAATCTTCACCTGGCTAATGAGACGATTGACCCGCCGGCGCTTCAAGGACTTCCCGACTACCAACGGTGAGTGTGGCCCATGTACACCTGACAGGTGTCAGTCAAGTACCATTGAAAAAGAAGGACCCGCCACATATTTAAAGCGAAAGTCGGTCCCATGGTATTTAAAAAAAAAATTAATGTGGGTCCCCCAACCCAGATGCTTCTAAAAGGAAGGAGAGGAAATCCACTAGGCCACTATATGCACAGTCCTCGTGTCTGACTCTAAGCACGAGTTTCAGGATCTTGGCAGTTTCTGGTTCCACCACGTGGCTTTCCCGGGATGACGGGTCCCTCTGGCCTCGATTAATCAACTTAATTACAATATAATAATATATAGTTTTTAAACGGCGTTATATTACGGGAAAAGCAGTCGACAGGTAAGCCATGGTTAGGTCAAGGATGTTTTCATGCTTTTAGAAGTTGAGTTGGCAAGGAGTTAGCTTACACCGCCCTTTTTTCTCCCTTAATTTTTATTATAACAATTATTATTATACTCAAATATAATAGATATTTTAATTGATCAATTATTAATGAAAGAGTATGAAAGGAAATTTATAAAAATTGATTTGATTTTTTAAAAATTAATTATAATTTTTATTTTTAAGATAAAATTGATATTTAAAATTTAATTTTAAATATGAAAATTTGAATATTTTATTATTTAATAGTAATTCGATACAGATTTAAAATTAAGTTTTTTATTTTAAAAATATGTTTTACACTTGTTTTTTTTTTTTTTTTTACACTACTAAATATTACGTTTAAATAAACAAAACACATATTAATATAAATATTCTATTTCAATAATATTCAAATGCAATCTCATTTGCAAACGGACCGCAACTCTCTTTTGTCGTTTGTGCGGGTCCCATTGTGAGCCACCCTGGGCCTCTCCTTAGCAATTTGGTACTCCTTTGGATGCGGACCATATGCAGATCATCTCGTTTTCCTTATTTCTATTAAATAATTTATTTGTTTATTTGTTTAGAGACTATTTTTGTAAGCAAGTTTTAATTTAAGACTTTTTTTAACATATCTATTTAGGTCCGAGAAAATTCTACAGCATTATGTTTTGTCATGGTGACAATCTGATATAGTTTGGTTTTAACTTTTAAGAATTATTCAAAATTCCGATTATCAATATTATTTGATTAAATTAGTGGATGGTTTATTAATATCCATTTTAATAACAATAATATACTATATTTAACGCCTGTTTGGCAACGGGTTTGATTCAAACATTTTTTGTCTTTTCCTTAAAAGTTTTTGTCTTTTTCTAAAATTTTTTTTGTCTTTTCTGAAAAGTCAACAAAATTATTATTTAAACTTATAAATCTTAACTAAACACTTACACACCAAACAGGCCCTTTAAAGTATTCAAATTCAGAGTCTTAGTCAGTTTAAAATCGAATTTATTGATAAACGGGTTTGTTCTATCATCAAGATAAAATAATATGCTCCTATTTATTTACTTATTTATGTATTGTCTGCTTACATATTTTTATAATTCTTCTAATCTAATAATCTGTCCACTAGACTTTGGCAAAGATTTCGTACCATTTCTTTCTTTCATTCTTTCTTCTTTTTGTTTATTTTTTTATTTTTCTCCCCTTGAAAAATTGGCAAAGACTTGGGAGTTGTAGGTGTCTGTCTTGGATTCTTTAGTTTGAACTAGTAATTGTAAATACAATCTAACATAATTTCATATGTGATTTTATTATAAGATAAAAAATTTAAATCTTCTTATCTCAAATTAAATATAAATAAATAATAAATAAACTATGAACGAACTGTTTTTTTCTTTTTTTTTTGTTGCTTAATAATAATGAAGTTGATGCAACTAATTATATCTTTTCGGGAAAAAAAAAACTAATAAAATTCTGCTACATGCGACAAAAGGCGGGTGAAAACCAACATTGAGTTGTCGTGTTCTTCGCACAACATGTGTAGCTTTTTTTTTCCTCCTCTATACTTGCCAGATTTTTCAAAAAAAAAAAAAAAAAACCCTTTAATTATCCCCTAATTTGTCTTTTATTGTACTATTATGACAACTGTAACTTTATCAGTACGTAGAATGATGGCAACACTGTTGTGCTAATTTGTTTGATGCAATTTTTTGGTGAATAACGCGTACTATGAGACATCTCATCTTGATTGTCTTGAGGACATTTGCATCTGCAGTTTCTACTAATTAAGGACTTATTTGGTGTACAAATTCAGTTTGAATTGAGTTAAAATTTTTAAGTTTGAATAATAATTTTTGTTGACTTTTTCAGAAAAGATAAAAAAAAAATTTGAAAAAAAACAAAAATCATGATAAAAAAGTATAATTTAGTTTAAATCAAACTTACCAACCAAACGAGCCCTAAAGATGGGGACCAAATACAATAATATTTGGTGGTTTTCTTTTTCTTGGATTTAACATTCATTTCCAAACAAAGGGAGTCCCACTTTCTCACCAAGTTGGATATGCGTGGTTGAATGTGATTTAATTTGGATAATATCTGCCCGAGCATAGTAAATAGTGCTGATTCCCAAACTTATATACATGATATATATATATATATATATTTATAATATACATGCATAACATATCTCTAATATCGTAATTACACACCTTGTTTAAATCGACATGACTCTAAATTCAAACAAAAATACTTATTCAACATGTCATGTATATATTTTAATTATGTGATGTTATGATCTTCCGTTGAAAGTTTGAACGCATTTGTTGAATTTTTTTTTCTCAGGAAGTTAAGGATTAGAAATAACTTAAAAGAATAAAATCACAAGGATTTGGAACTTTGAAATTTAGCCACCGGCCAACCAATGAAATCGGAGATTGACTATTTAGAAGAGAATTTAGTTGTCCTTTTGCCTCTACTGACGGTTGGAAGATCTTTTGGACTTCAAACCATGTGTTGAGTTTTCATACGGTTGGTTTTGCCTATAATTAATTAATAAAACAATGGTTTATTTGTTTATTTAGTTACTTTAATATGTAAATGTTATTTTGAAAGGCCGTGCGTGATATGTAAAATAATTAAAACTGTTCACCACATAAAAAAATGTGGCTTTCTCAACTTTTTTAATGCTTTGCTATTTGAATATCCTTCGAATTTTTTATCCACAGATTATCTGCAAATAAATGTATTTTTTGAAAAAAATAAATAAATAAAAGAACTTCCCTACCTATCTAATTAACCTTTTTTGTCAATGCACCTAATTTTTTAAATTCAAGCCCCACATAAAGTAATCAGTAATCTCATGATCATAATTAGTATAATTTAGTCAATACATATTGATCTGTTATAACAAACTCTTTTCTAATTTTGCATTTAAGTACAAATTTTCACCACACGTACATGAAAGATGTTTGGTGTTATTAGGTGACCATAGTGTAATTAATCCATTTTCAATTTTTACAGAAGAATGCAAACGTAATAGATACATTCTTCAAAATGTACATATTTAAAATATTGATTAGCACCTTAGCAGTTGAGTGCTACACACACATATATACATATTTGCATAAACCTAATATCTGGTTCTTGGTTTACTAAAGTACTGGAAATTTATATTGCTAATTAACAGTCCCATGGAAAAAACACACACACACACACACACACATTATTCAGTAGAATTGCTTCAGCTGTCATTTCAAAAAATAAAATGCTTAGAGACATGACCCGCAATGTAAAACACCACCGCTTATAAAAGATTGATTCAATCTGTATGTTCCATCTTTAGAATCCTATTTTAATTAGTGGGGGTGGTGACGCTCAACACCATCGATACTTTATAATATTATTTTCTAAATTTATATAATAGCATACTAGCATGTTTACATGATTTCTAAAGAGCCAAAATTAGGTAAGAAACTATAGCATAAATATCTTACATTTAAATTAGAGATTTAAATAAGTTAATGGCCGATCCCAATACCCACCCGGCACCCACAACTTCTTCCGAATATTTTAATTATTAGGTTCATTATAAATAAATTGGTTGGGAATCATATGAAGATTTCACGCGTTTACGATAAATTAAACTATGTATAACCACTTATTGGCTGCCATTAGAAAAAGAAAAGAAAAGAAAAGAAAAGGATTAAACATATATATATGTATATATTTTTTTTTTTCTACATGCGATTAAGCTAAAAAGATAGACCACGCGAAGGCTACTAGCAGAGCTGTTGTGCTGCTTATTTCCCAGTTAATTTACATAACTAAATTATTCGTAATTAGTACTCACCTGAAGCATTCTCTGTGGAACAAATAAGAAGTAACCAAATTAATTTCACTGGTAAAATCCCTTTCACCACAGTAATTAATTTTATTCCAAAACAAAGAGGACTAGAAGTCAGAAGTATTAAGTCTTCAGCATCATGACTCTCACAATCTTATCAAATCAATTAATTAATTGCCCATATTAATCTTTATCAAATATTAGAGTAACTGGCCTGAATAGTCCCTGAACTCTTATAAAGGTAACGGCTTATTCTTCTTTTTTTTTTTTTTTTTTTTTTGCTGAGATGACCATAAACTCTTTTTTTTTTTGCCGTTATGGTTATTTCTGTCAAAATCAATTAAATTTTAACGGAATCTTATTAAAATGATTATTTATAATAAAATTACTAAAATATCATTTCCTCTCTCACCCTCCCCACTCCCCCCTCTCTCTGTGTTTTGCCCACCCCTTCCCATCTCCTAACTCTCTCTCTCTCTGCCCCCCCCCCTCTCTTTCTCGGTTTGACCCCCCCTCTTGTCACGGTTTGCTGCGAGCCCCCCACCGCCTCCGCCGCTCAAGGTCCCTTATTTTTGGCCGTTATGGTCGTTTCCGTTCAAAATCCGTTAAATTTTTAACGGAATTTTATTGAAATGATTATTTTATAATAAAATTACTAAAATATCATTTCCCCTCTCACCCTCCCCACTCCCCCCCTCTCTGTTTTGCCCACCCCTTCCCCTCTCCTCCCTCTCTCTCTGCCCCCCCCCCCCCCCCCCTCGTCTTTCTTGGTTTGACCCCCCCTCTTGTCGCGGTCTGCTACGAGCCCCCCACCACCTCCATCGCTCGAGGTCCCTCCCCTCACCCAGCCGTTGCCGCTCGAGCACTCTGATCTAGTTTCCTCCCCTCGCCGCAAGCTTGCCCCGCCCCCGGATCTTGGCCCTAGATCTGGGCTTTGGTTCGAGGAGAGAGAGAGAGATCAAGGAGGGAGGGAGGGAGGGAAAGAGAGAGACTCGATCTGGTTTCCTTCCCTTGCTGCCGAGCTTTCCCCGCCCCTGGATCTTGGCCCCAGATATGGGTTGCTTGGTTTGGAGGAGAGGGAGAGAGAGGGAGAGAATGAGTGAGTGGCTTTGGTTTGGAGGAGAAAGAGAGAAGATAGAGATTAAATTTTTTTAAAAATTATTATTAGTAAATTACTAAATACCCTCTCATTCTATTAAAAATTAATGGATTTTGATGGAAATGACCTTAACGGCAAAAAATAAGAATTTAAGATCATTCGATAAAATAAAAAAAACAGTGATTTAAACCATCATCTCTATAAAGTTCAAGGACCATCTATGTCAATTATTCTAATAATTAATTCAAAGGCACATCAATGTCCCTCATTTTTTTCTCCTAATTTGTGCTTTAAAATATGCTTGGTAATGGTGAGGAAAAGACATGCATACACACACACACCTATTGATGTGAACAGATCCGTTTATATTTTATTTTTTTAGTAAGCCCTCTGTACAGATTGGTTAAAGGGTGATAATCATCGCAATATCGAAGAAAAAAAAGTAATCTTACTATTCGATAAGGAATTGTTAAGAATACTTTACTATAGGATTGTGATTTAAAATTAGCCCCCCCACTTTATCACATCATGAGCTAGGACCATTCAGCAAAGAATCCAGGCAAAGTAACAAGACACTCTAGACGAAGCGACAAGAATGAATTCTTTCTTATCGAGTATAGAGGAAGAGAAGAGATCTCCTGTTCAAGGCAGTTTCTTTCACTAATGGCCCATTTGGTTTATCAGTTAGTTTAAACTAAACTGTACTTTTTTCATCATGTTTTTTGTCTTTTTCCCAAAAGTTTTTTGTCTTTTCTGAAAAAATCAACAAAAATTACTATTTAAACTTAAAAATTTCAACTCAACTCAAACTGAATTTATGTACCAAACAGGCCCTAATTACTTTATCCCAACCTTCAGTAGTGCAAGCTAACTCATAGAACAACATGAATAGCCAAAGCTTTTCCCACCAAAACGGCCGGGCTGATTGTTGTTTTATACTCCAAACTTTATTTTTTTTTTTTAAACCACCAGTAAGATGGTGTTGTTTGTTGTAGCGACTAAAAGATTACCGTGGTCGGTCAGTAGTCAAATATTTAAGTATTAGGTGATTTTTTTTAAGTCTTAAATGTGAAGACTTGTTTTTCACGATCAACCTAATACTAAATTTAGAATGCCTGATACCATACCCCACATATCCTTATTATTAACATATTCAGTGGAGTTAGAGTAACACGCTCTTTGTCAAAGGATAAGGCCCGCCCGTAAAGCCTTTAGCTAGTATTATTGTCGGTATTTAAAGAACCCCTTCTCTTTAAAATTTCTTCTTAAAAAAATTTATTCCATTATTTTTTTTTCTTATTACCGTGTCTTCATGAAGAAATAAAATATTTTTCTATTCTTTACTTAAAAAAAAAAAAAAACAAACTTTTGGGACGGATTTGAAATCCAAACCTCATGTCAGAGGTGGTATAAAATTAACAAACTGAAATCCTTTTTTTTCTCTCTCTCTCTTTTAACTAATTTGTTAGGAAAAACTGAACATATGTCAAAAAATTTTAAATAAAAAAGCATCATGATTAATTTCATTTTTTCTTAGTCAACACATGTCTTCAAATAATAAATTTAAAAATGACAGTTATTATCAATATTGACTACAGAATTACTATAAGTGACACTAAATTTGTGTTTTAATTCGTCGGTTAAGATGAAAATTTTAAGTTGGAGTTGGTTGACTTTTCAAAAACTATAATTATAAGTTTTGTTGACCTTTCAAAAAAAGATTAAAAATTGAGTTAAAAAAAGTATAATTTAATTGGAGTTAATCTTAAATGTCAAACAAAAGAATTATAACAAAAAATATATATATATGGTCTATCAAAACTTTTTCAGATTTTTAACGTATAGAAGATCTTACTCAAATCCCTTTGCTGAGTGACACTACATATATATTAATAGAATGAAACTTAATAATTTTATTTTTCATTATGTAATGTTTTACTGACATAAATCTAGCGATGCATCATTAATTACTAAGAGTGCTTGTAGTAATTTGTTTTTTTTTTTCCTTTGTTTTTTGTTTTTTGTTTTTCAAATTTTCTATTCAGCTCCAATCAAAATCGTTTGCTTTCTCTTCAGAAACTAATGTTTCAGCTCCAATCAAGATCGTTTACTTTTTTTGAAACTTATCCATTTACTTTAAGATTAGTGCCCATAGTCCCCACTCTCTACGTCGCCATTACATGAAAAACGACATCGAAAAGTAATGATAGACTTTTTATCCTTCTAGAAAATAAAGAATGGCTTGGTTTTGTGTGTGAATGAACTGAAAAGGCAAAGTAATCATTAAGCGGATTTATGAAGGCAACTTTAGAAGATAAAGATAATAATTAATTATAAGTAATTGGGTGATCTCTTTTATTACTTTAATTAAGAAGTCTTTTTTTTTTCTTTGGGGGGGGGGGGGGGGAGGGGGGATGGGGATTTGGGTTTTAATTTAGTGGGCTAAACCACAACTTCTTATTGTTTTCTTGTTGGACTTGAATAGAATGCCACACCTACTTCAAGTACGTTCTCCAAGAGATGGAAAATTTTTTCCCTAATATTGTCCTGTATATATTTTGAAAGGTTGCTTGTAATATAATTTGTTTTTTTTTTTTTTTTTTTTCCTTAATTCAACTTTTGAGTGACCGACATCCCAATATCTATTAATCATCAAGCAAATAAGGACTCTTTGGGAGATATCTAGAGATAATATTTAAAAAATTGAGTTGAAAATGTGTGTTTGAGGGAGAAAACTTTTGAGAAAGTTCTATGATATAGAAAATAGTACAAAATTCAAAATGTGTTCGGAAAAAACATATGCAAAATGAATATGTCTTATTCGTCTCGTCGATACAAGCATTTTGACATAAAAATCATCTTATTTCGATTTAAATGAGAAAGTTGTAGATTTTTTAAATTTAAATTTTTTTTTAAAATGAAATAGATAAAAAATTGATATAAATTAATAGTTGAAATTCAGATGGTAAAATATCATCTGAAACTGACGCCCCAAGTGGCCCTAAGAAGATGACAATGTGATAACTTAATTTATACCAGGAAAAAGGGTAACAAAAATATCGGTCGTATAGGCCTAATCTAACATAGTTTATTATTTTCATATTAATGTATATTGTACTAGTCTATCATGCAATTAATTATCTTAATCAAGTACTAAGCAATAAACAAAACATAATCTTTTTGTTAAAAAAAATTTGGAGATATATCCCGCGTCATCAAGCAATAAAAAAATATAGAAAAAATAGGTGGATAACATGTTTTGAGTACATCCTTATAATTTTGTCCACTATAATATTAAAGTTGATAATTTTAGTGTATAAAATAGTAAAAATATAACTTTAATGTTCTGATGAGCATAAATATAAGGAGGTGTCAAATTTATGACATTTTTGCATATAACCCTATAATTAACTTGTTATCTGAGGGTTTGTGTTTGAATCATCTGATCAATAAGAGCCTTTTTTTTTTTCTCGCAGAAAAATGATTCAAACTTTTTCAGTAATCTGAATACACAAGGAAAGAAATGTATCTAGATGTTTGGCATATACATTTATTTTAAACTAAACTGTACTTTTTTCATCATGTTTTTTGTCTTTTCTGAAAAAAATTTTGTCTTTCTTGAAAAAGTCAACAAAAATTACTATTCAAACTTAAAAATCTCAACTCAACTCAAACTGAACTTTGTGCACCAAACGGGCCCATAATGTACGTTCTTTAAAAATAAAAAAAACAACATATTATGCGTTAGACCATGATTTTTTAACTTTTGCCATTGACAATGTCGTAGGTAAACGAGGCATAGGCTGATATTGAAGGTGGGTTTTTTTTTTTTTTTTTTTTTTTTTGGGCGAAAAAATATAGAAAATGACCGAAACTTTAAAATATGAAGTGTATGGGGCCGTATTAAGATCCTTGCTTCATCTCCTCCCTCTTTCTCTCGTATTGTTCATTATGATTGTCCTCACCAATGCTATGAGGCTCTTGCAAACGACGGCGTTGCAAAGGGCTTCGAATGCCTCCTTTCAACAGCAATGCAGTTGCCTTTTAGGCCTCCTGTTCGAAGACAAGGCTCGAGGATCCTTACTGTCACTAGAAGCACAGTGATGTTTTGATAAGCTTAGAACCAGATGTCACGATCGCTGAACACTAGAACATCGCGTCACGACATGGGCTACAAAAACTCTGATCGACAAGCTTCTTGCTTGATTTGATGCAACATGAACAATGCCATGGTGAGGCCTTGTAGTCTCTCTTCGAAGTTGCCAATTGGCTTAGTGAATGTCACAGTCGATCGACACCGCTGGCCATTAGGGTTTGGGGAAGAATTTTGTGGTTTTTCTTTTATGGTGGGCAGGAGTGCAATTTTGAATTCTCTAGGAGTTAATTATATATATGATTTAGTACTTTTTTTAAATACATTTTTTCAAATCCTAAATTTAACATAGTATTCTTTTGAGAGGAAATTCAAAAAAAAAAAAAAAAAAAACAATATTAAACTTTAAAAAAAGCGTTAATCATTTATATATATTTATGAAAATAAAATGTTTATCATGTTATCATTATCAGTCTATTTAGTGTTTAAAAATCGATAGAAACATTAACAACTTAATAAACAGTGCGATTACTCTGCTACTTAACCGTAAAAATGAACATTTACTAAGTTAAAAAAAAAAATGAACGTTTATTGAAATGACCTTATAAAAACAAGTTATTTGCTGAAATTTCCCAAATTTCATGGATTCATACAGTTAGCCCAATCCAAGAATGTACTGCTTTGGTGATTCCTAAGTCCTATCTAATACATATCCCCTTTTGGCCCCAAACAAGCAAGACCCTTCAAATACCTTATTTCAGCCCTGAGAATATAATATTGTTTTTCTACATTTGAGAAATTTAGGTAACATCTCATAACTTCTATGTGTATTTGGATTCAAGTCATAATATATTTTTTGTTCGGGTTTAATTAAGTCACAACTTATGGTGACCACTAACCAGAAAACACTGGTGATCACTACGATTCTGGCGGCATCTGATAGATTATCACTGATAATCTATTGATTAGTATTCTATTTATGTTATATAAATCTAAGTTTCAAATAGTATTCTATTAACGTACACATTGATGGGAATTTTCATCTTCCAGTTCCATAATCAAGTCACGAACAGCTTATCTACTTTGACAAGGCTGAACCATTTGAAATGGTCCGGGCAAGAAACAACAAAGATAAATCTAAACACATATAGTTTTGCTCTATTTATCTTCGAATAAATAAATATATTTATTTTTGAGCCATATCTTTTCATTAATGTTGAAGTGAACCTGTCGTGAGAAACTAAAATCAAATAAAATCTTGTAGATATTGTCATGTCTCACTGAGGAGAAGATCAGGTGCTGTCGGCTGTCGCAAAAACACTTGTCCTCGTATAATTTGACCTATACTCTTCATCGTTAGTTCACGCTATATATTAATTTGTTTGCCGTTCTATTAATTTGCCATGCAGAATTAATTAATTAATCTTTTGCTGAATGCAAAATTTAATTAATCAATCCACACTACTACATCCATTTCACGTGATGCTTTTTAAATTTTTTATTTAAAAAAAAAAACATTTTCCCTTAATTACTAGTTGCTTTTCAGTATAAAAGAATCAGTACCACCAAAGTCATTTTAGATGGGGAAAAAAAAAAAAAATATATATATATATATATATATATAATTCTCTCGTGGTTCTCATAGATTAAAAAATAAAAATATATATATGTCAGATTTGGTGAATGACATTATTAAAATACCTCTCTTGTTCAATCAGTCTAATGACCTCTGGCTTTGGGGCTCCTAATCCTAGTGGTTCTTTCTCGGTTAGATCTGCCTATTTGAAAGTGTTTTTGATTTTCTTTAATATGTGGGCCTGTTTGTTTCTTATATTTATGCATAGCTCATTACTTTTTTCTTTAATAATTAATGTAGCTTATGTTCATGATTTGTTGCTTTATTTGCCATATATATACTTCCAGGTTTTTCCTTTTATATGTGCTCCATAAGATTAAACAGCCAAACAATGCAGAAAGTAGCAACAATAATGAACGTTATTAATATCCCCTACCTTGTCATTTGACTTAAAATTGAAGATAAAAAAATTCTTCATGTTTTCAGGGGATTTATATCTTTAACCTACTTTTTTTTTTGCTAATAATATCTTTAACCTACTTATTAATCAGTCAGCATGTTCAGCGTAAAGAAGAGAATTTGGAGAGAAGTTACAACAAAACACCCCAACCTTGAAGAATAATAACATTGCTACACTTCTACTCCCTTTATTTATTTATATTATTATTTTTTTTGTGGTCATACTTTTCCTTCCCCGCTAAAATGACCCGTCAACTTGTCCCCCTTTTTTCTGCTTTGGAATCTTCAGTGCTCGTCCTATATCCTTCCCCAACCCCATCCTCCTCATTAAAAGTAGATCGTTTCAAGATTTTAATTTTTTCTAAAACTATGAACATTAATTGTCAAAATTGGCAACTTATAAGTGCTTGATGTCATGGTTTAGAGAAAGATCCCATGAAATAGGTATTGCATTGCCCTTTCTTGATGAAAGTAAAACGTATAGTTACCATTCATGTGACAGACCGTTTTTGTGAAACCTTTAAAATGTAATCACTTTTCTTAACTTATAATTTTTAAACTTATATAGTTTCCTAAATTTCAGATAATTTTTTTTTTGTTCAAACATTCGTGAAACACACTTATAAAACATACTGAAGAATTTCTTAAGACAATAAAGTCAACCATAGTGGAAACATTATTATCAAAATATCGACTTGAAAACATACTTAACATATTTACAATTCTAATTACTTTAAACATTTTAAGATGACATATAGCCTGTTTTCATTTATCTTTTTTTAAAAGCTTATATTCTATCATGCTTAATTTCAAAAGTAGTCATCAAAAGTTTGCGGAAATTATGCGCGATGGTATCTATGCACCCATAACCTCCATAGCCTTCGCATCTGTTCCGCCAGCCTAGCATTCAAAGCTGAGGCATGGGCTTGTTTATCCGGATTACCTATAACATGAATAAACTTGAATGAGTTTTCGCTCAGTAAGTACAAGCTTAATCTCACCACCCAATCTAATATGCGTAAACCATTTATGAGTTGTTAAATTAAGATCATTACATTTCTTTTAGGCCCTCATGTTCATATCGGGTGCGTGTGCAATCTAATGAGGGGTTAGGGAAAGCGACCCTCCAACTACACTTTAAGTCTTTTCGTTCATGACATTTACCTCTCTCTTGTGGAGGTTGGTACGACATAACAAATTGTTCTTTAATTAGCCTCATGTTTAATTTAGTTGGCATGCAAATATAACATGTCACAAATGTGGAAACAAAACTCGCTTAACATGAAGGCAATACTTTCATAACATCGTCAAATATGCATTATCAACTTCACAGATATTATCAAATCATGACAAACAATGTCCATGCTGTATTGAGACTTGTATTTATAGAAATTCGACAACAATAGATTTCTTTGAGACAAGACCTCTTCCACACTCGGCGTCGGTATTGTTTCTTATCAAATGACACCTGATAGTTAAAGCGAAGTCTCCTTCTTCTTCTTTTTTTTTTTTTGAAATTAACTCAAAACTATTTTACTTTTTACCATTTTTTTTTACTGATTTTAAATAAAGATTTTATCCACTAAGGATTAAATCTTGTAATTGTTTTTTCCTATCTTTTAAAACTGTTTATGCACTGTTTTGATCACTACAGAAAAGTAACTTTTTGCAATTTTTTTTTTTGAAAATTACATTTTTGGCCTCCATTTCCGACAATTTTAACAAGTTCGTCACTAGTCGGTGTTTTTCAGCACCATAACTAATCCACTGCTCGGATTAGATTTTATGACCTGTTTAACAGAAGTCCACTTTTCAGAAAATCTGTTTCCGATTTACTTTCCATTCTTTACACTTTTGCCCCAAATTCAAAATCTTTGCATTTTAGTCTGTTGCCTTACAACTTCATGAATCCATTCTAACTCAACATAATCAACAGGACATACTTCCTTTTCTTTCCTCAACTAATCAGCAACTTTATAAAGTTGCACCGTCATTCTTTTTATTTATTTATTTTTTTATATTTTTTTACACCAAACCAATAGCTTATAAAAACATTCAAGCACCAAATATAAGTACACATAAACAAATCATGATTCCAAAGCTATGTAACAAGTCCATAATGTGTTCAAAACTCATAATTATCAAACTTTTTGAAGCCAAAATGAAAGATTTTGTACCTAAGCTTTCAAAGTTGATTTTAGTCTTCTTGCCTTCTCCAAAATTCTCTTCAAATATTGACAAAGCTTGTCCTTAAACGAGAGAAGAAATTGGTTTTAAAACAATTAAAACAACAAAGTTTTATTAAATATAAATTCATCAAACACACAATTTACTTTGTGGAAGACCATTGAACACTTTAACCTGTTTGAAAGTTGCGCTTGTTCTTTGAAATATTGGAGTGAAAGAAGATGAAAATTTTTCTTTGTTTTTGGCTTGGAAGGCTCGGCAGCAATAAGGGAAGGAGAAAGAGCTTCTTCCTTTTTTTTTTTTTTTCTTGGCTAGTGGATAAGTGATGTGTTTGTTTGTTTGTTTTTTTTTTTTGTTTTTTTGTTTTTTGTTTTAACACTAGCCCTCATATGGGCTAAGTAATTAGTGTGTTTAAAAAAAAAATGAAAAGTTTAGCTCTGGAGGGATCTCACATCCAGATCCCTTCCTATCTTTTTTTCATAAGGATATGTCAAATCTTTACACACCATTCTTATCTTCTACTTCACCATTAGATTAAAAGGTGGAATAATCCTTGCCTTCCATTAGTAGATATTATCTTAATAAATGACAATATAATTAACTTTTAATAGATAAATTTACACTGTTAATATAGTTGATTGGAAGCTGAAATAATTTAAAATTTTAAAATTGATACAATATTGTTCGGTAAAGTATTTTAACTTATTTGATGTAAAGAATCCACTGTCGGTTTTAAAATCCTGAGGGAGTGCTGAAATATTTTGGTGAATCACTTTTAACAGTCAAGAATTGAATTCTGACAGTCGTAATGTAGTTCAAAAAACATTGAAAATGTCTCTTTCAAACTTACTCTAACTTGTGGACTTAGCATGTCTATGGTAAATTCATGATCAAATTGACATTATAGTTTCATATATCATTCTTTATATCATATAAAGCTAAAATTGATAGAATGATGCATAAATACATTGCGGAACAAAATTTATCATTCATAACATCTCATTAATGAATGATTCACGTAATTACAAAAATTCATATCATAAGTAACATTAAATTTACTATTTAATTTCTATTACTTCTAAATTAATACCATAAATTTTCCCCCGTTACAATCCATGACTTAAATACCAATATCAACAATCAACATAAATAAAATAACAATAAGTAACGATCATCGCAATAATTCTACAGGGCCTCAGCTCTGCCCAATTGGTCATTAACATACGTTGTGACAGAGCCATGTTCAGCTAAAACAAAAACAAGAATTTTATTTTTCCATAAAAAAAAAGAATAATTCAGGGACAATTATTGTCAGAAAAAATAAATATCTTTGACGCATTCTTCGCTTTGACGCATTGTTAGCCTAAGATTTGTTTCACGTTTAAATTCAATTTTAATTAAACTATATATTTTTTATTTTTTTATTTTTTTAAAATCAATAAAATTTATAATTAATTTTAAAAAATCAACTAATTTAATTTAAAATTTTCATTTTAATTGATAAATTAAACACAAGCTAAATATTTGATAGAGTAGAAAAGAGAGAGGAAGAAAATTGAATAAAAGATTTGAAGAGAGATTGATGATAGAGTGAAAAAATAAGAAGGAAATAAGTTATAAATTCACGAAACTCATTGTAAATTTAACCTTTTGTTGGTTTTTTTGGTTTGGACAAAAAATATTCATTCAAGTTTTTGTCTCTTTTATGAAAAATCAATAAAAAAAATTAATATTTAAAAATTAACAAATCTCAATTTAAAATTTTTCATTTTAAATTGGCACATCAAATATACACTTAGGGTTCGTTTAGTATTTAGGTTGAATTTGAGATGAAATAAATTTTTAAGTTTGAGTTGATTGATTTTTTTAAAAATTAGTTATAAATTTTATTATTTTTTAAAAAAGATAAAAATTATAGGATATTTGGGTGTAGTGGTTTGAGTTGAGATTTTAAATTTAAATAGTAATTTTTGTTGAATTTTTAAAAAAATTTCAGAAAAAAATAAAAAAAATAATTTAACTTGAGTTGAGTTAAAAGGAAGAGTCAAACTCTCTTTTAAAATAAAAATATATAATTTAGTTAAAATTAAATATGGACGTTAAACATAGAGTTAATCCTCTCTTACTAAGCAAAGCCTTTATGGTACCTGGTACTGGTAGGTTCAGTGACCCTGTGTCCTTATAAGTAAACTACACTTTTCCAAGTTTATCCATCTCAACAAAACGACAACCGCAAAGATGAAGATCAAGTTCCACAGTCTCACTCCCACCAACATCTTCATCTTCTTCTTCCTCTTGACTCTTCTCTTCATCCAACGCGCCGCCGAGTCAGCTCGGCCTCCGTTCGCCTGCGACGCGTCGAATCCGTCGACCAAATCGCTCCCTTTCTCTGCAAACAGAGCTGTCCATCAGCAGCAGAGTGAAGGACCTGGTGTCGCGTCTCACATTGGACGAGAAGATCTCGCAGCTCGTCAACACCGCCCCGGCCATTCCCCGCCTCGGCATTCCTGCCTACGAGTGGTGGTCGGAGGCCCTGCACGGTGTCGCCGACGTCGGCTTCGGAATCCACCTCATCGGACCCATTCGTTCCGCCACGAGCTTCCCTCAGGTCATCCTCACCGCCGCCTCCTTCGACGTCCGCCTCTGGTACCCTGCATCGGCCGGGTGAGTTCTTGCCACCGAGTCACTGCAACTCTGTACTCGATATTTGTCATTATTATTTTATTAAGCATGACCATGACACCCATACATAGAAAGAAAAAAAAAATTTAAAAATCCAAATGCATCATAAGTTACTTTTAAAGTTTTAAACCAATCATATGTTTACACCGTAAATTGTTAGATATTAGTGGTACAGTTCAGTGACGAGAGATTTAAACTCTTCACTTATTCAATGAAATTAGGTATGAATTATCGTTAAATTATAATTATATAAAGTCTAATTTTAATTATTGGATGATTAAAAAGAAAAAAAGAAATTGTCCAAATTGTTTGTTTCTTTTTTCTATCATCTAATAACCGAGATTAGGTGTCAAATAATATATTTTTTCATTTAGGATTTTTATGGTGTTATGTTATTTATGAGTTATTTTGGTTAGGTGATTGGAACTGAGCTAGAGCAGTGTACAATGCCGGATAGGCGAAGGGAATGACATTTTGGGGCACCAAACATTAACATATTTAGGGACCCGAGATGGGGGAGAGGGCAAGAGACGCCGGGGGAGGATCCGGTGGTGACGGGGAAGTACGCGGTGGCGTACGTGAGAGGGGTTCAAGGGAACTCCTTAGACGGAATCCAGGAGAAAGAATGGTGGTCATCTTCTGGCTTCCGCTTGTTGCAAGCATTTTACTGCCTATGATTTGGACAATTGGAATGGCATTAACAGGTTCAAGTCGATGCTCATGTAAGTAATACTACTATTTTACATTCCTTTGCTCACCATTGGCCTAAATTGGCTTGCTATTTTTTCTTGGATGCCCTTTTCTTATATCCCACTCTGGACAAAGTTCAAAGATTCCTCATCGTTTTTGAGTGCCATCTTTTGTATCTCATTAATGGATGCATTTTATTTGGTTTTTTTATTTTTTGCTTAAAAGCATTTTATTGGAACTTGTTCTTGATCCAAGTCAAGTTTTTCAATTTATCAAAAAAAAAAAACTTTAAAATATTAGTGATGTTTAATATCATACTAATAAAGAATTGAGTCTTATTTATGGACTCCATATTATAAGATCTATCATTTATTAATAAGTGATGTTAAACATTATTAATATTCTCTAATATTATAAAAAAAAAAAAAAGACACTGTTACACTTTTAATTAGAGGAGGAAAAAAAGGGAAAAGAGCGGAACAGTGGCAATGTTTTGTTTTTCTATAGACCCGTGATTTTGCGCTTGTTCCAAAGAGAACCTGGGAATAATTTTTCAATCAATCTTTCAATTTCAGATGTGAAACATGGAAATTTGTGTGATGTTGCCCTTTCTTCTTCTTGATTATAAAAATTATCACATTTCATTATTGATGACAGGAACTAAAATTTTGAATTAATATTTTAACGATTTCATTCGTAAATGAAAGCGGAGGTAAAACCATTACAATTGCAATCCTATCATGAAAAAATTCGTAATGAGAATACTAATTGAGATATATGGTAATTAAAGGTGACGCAAACAAGACCTAGCGGACACGTACCAGCCACCGTTCCAGAGTTGCATACAACAAGGGAAAGCGAGCGGCATAATGTGCGCTTACAATCGAGTCAATGGGGTCCCCAATTGCGCTGATTTCAACTCTTATCCACCACCGCCAGACGACAGTGGGGCTTTCATGGGTAACTTTTCCTCTCCCCTCTTTCCATTCCTTTGAAATTGTCACCGTGGAAAAGTGACACTGTGCTGTGATTTTAGAATCATGACTCAAATTATTGGAAACAAATAAATAAATAAATAATCAGGTACATAACGTCGGACTGTGACGCGGTTTCCATCATCTATGACGACCAAGGATTTGCCAAATCTCCCGTAGATGCCGTCGCCGATGTTCTTAAAGCCGGTATTGTTTTTGTGGGACCCTTTTTCTATTTTTTTTAATTATTATTTTTTTTCGGTGGACCACTGTCTCTTCTCTTGTGTTGTGAGTGGGCTTCGCTCGAAATTCCAGATTGATACTCCACGCCTAATGGCCCCCACTAGAGTTGGAATTATTTTGTCCTCTCAAAAAGACCTGTCACTGTCCACCGACGGATCCTTTTTCAAGCATGCTCCTATTTCCTTTTTGTTTGGTAATTGGACTTCGACATAAAGAGAGACATAGGTAGGTTAAAAAAAATGATATTTGTGACTAAAAATAATTTAACAGTAATTTATATCAGAATTAAATTTTTTTTGAAAGAAACAGTACGTTAATTTCCAATCATAAATCAAAGAAGAATTCTATGATAGGGCAATTGAACTGTCTTTAGCCATCAGATTTGTGTATAATTTTATTAATTTGAATAAATTTGACATTAAAAAATGTGTAAATAATTCATTAAGATATCCTATGGTAAAAAGTCTTTAAGCAAAATGTAAGCCTCACGTATAATATATATGGTAAAAATAAAATATATCAGATCGCATGCATTCGTCTTTTATTAAAGTGTCATCAAATTTTACTATGAAATCAATTTCAATTGAGAAATATCTTTTGTATTGAGGGATCATTAGCATTGTTCTTTTAACATATGTGGCTTTGTAGTTTGATTTATTTATTTTCATGCTCAGGAATGGACGTCAACTGCGGGTCCTACTTGAAAACCACACCAAGAAAGCAGTGCAGCAAAGAAAGCTCCCCGTGGCCCAAATAGACCGGGCCCTCCACAACCTCTTCGACGTCAGAATGAGACTGGGGCCTGTTCGAGGGCGACCCAACCCAAAATCTCTTCGGCCAGATAGGCCCAAACCTAGTCGCTCACAAGGGCACCAAGCCCTGGCCCTCGAAGCCGCACGAAACGGCATCGTTTTACTGAAAAACTCCGACAAACTCCTCCCACTCCCAAAACCAAGTCCATCTCCGTCGCCGTCATCGGCCCTAACGCCGACGCCGCCAAGACGCTGCAAGGGAAATACTACGGCCCACCCTGCAAGGCCGTTACGCCGTTGCAGGCTCTCAAGGACTACGCCAAAACGCCGTCGTTTACCATCAGGGCTGCAACTACGTGAACTGCACGTGGGCTGATATCGACAAGGCAGTGGAGATAGCAAAGGGCGTGGATTACGTGGTGATGGTGATGGGATTGGATCAGGACGCAGGAGAGGGAGGATCACGATCGGTCCACCTGGCGCTCCTGGGAAGCAGGAGCAGCTGATCACGGCCGTGGCCAGAGCTGCCAAGAGACCGGTCGTTTTGGTGTTGCTCACGGGGGGTCCGGTTGATGTGTCGTTTGCCAAGTATGATCGCCACGTGGGAAGCATCCTGTGGGCTGGCTACCCTGGAGAAGCTGGTGGACTTGCCCTTGCTCAAATTATTTTTGGTGATCATAACCCTGGTAAGCTTACGACTGACTGATTTAAACTCTGTATTTTTACGACAAAGACTAACGTCATATTTATAGCTGTATTTATTATGTATTGAAATATATAAATTTAGATATGCTTTGTATGACAAAATGAATTGGTTATTTTTGTAAAAGCTATGATACATGGTATTGCTGTTTTTAATACGTAGAAGATGGACAACTCAATGAGAATTCTTCTTTTTATTTGGTGCAGGAGGGAGACTGCCGGTGACTTGGTATCCACGGGACTTCATAAAAGTACCAATGACAGACATGAGGATGAGGCCGGAGCCGTCATTGGGCTATCCCGGACGCACTTACCGATTCTACAAAGGACCTAAAGTTTTCGAATTCGGTTATGGTCTTAGTTACACCACATATTCTTACAAATTATCCTCCGACACTCAAAACAAGCTCTACTTGAACCTATCATCATCTGGTCACACGGCCAAGTCTTCGGATTCCACAAGTTACCACTTGGTTTCGGAGTTGAGCGAGGAATTCTGCCAAAGCAAGTCCTTTTCGCTCTCGGTTGGGGTCAAGAATGAAGGTGAGATGGCCGGTAAGCACTCCGTCCTGCTTTTCCTCCAGAGGAAAGAGTACAAAAATGGAAGTCCGATAAAGCAGTTGGTTGGATTTGAGAGTGTGGATGTGAGTGATGGGGAAACGGCCAAAGTAGAGTTCACGTTGAGCCCTTGTGAGCATTTCAGTTGCGCCAATGAGGATGGTTGATGGTTTTGGAAGAAGGGTCTCATGTCTTGCTTGTGGGAGATCAGGAGTACCCTATTGATATCATATTTTGATATGCATGTTTGACCATTGAAGAATGATGCACTTTGCTGTGTGAAAATTGAGAGCTCAAGGTTAAAAGCCTAATTTTTGCATTTCATTACCTTGAGTGTAATCACAACTACCTAAGTTTTAATAGTTTGAAAATCAAACATGAAATAATATAAAGTAAGCTGAACTAGGTAAACATGAGCAATTTTAGCCTTTTTTCTCTATCTTCGTCTTACTACTTTGTTTCAACTATACAACGTAGGCTGAACTAGGATATTATATAAGTGCAGTATTTTTTAAAAAAAAAAAAACTTATAACTTAACTCATTCAATCATTTAATTATAACGAGCACGCAAATTATTTGTTTGTTGATTTCAATGAATCGATAACACCATATTAAAATAAAAGAAAATTTTGGTTTATAATAGTAACTAATTAACTTTTTTCATTTAATTTGATTCGATTGGATTGGATTTTTTTCCCTTAAAATTCTCAAATAAACAATTATAAAGTTCACCATAACTCCACGGTCTACCCCATGAACTTTGGGGTTGATTTAATTTTTTCCCCTTAGAAATTCTCAAATCGACAGTGATAAAATATATCGTGCATCCCATAGTCTACCTTATGAAACTTATTTGCTTAGGCACAGGGCTGACGCCATTAGTCCTTGAATGGAGTGAACTCGTTACAATGTAGTCTCATGAGCATATGTCCCCCAAGCCAACTAATAAATAAATCTTATGATAGAATTCTATATTACTTTGGTTCTCTGCTGTCTTGTGTTCTGAAACTAATGGAAGTGATAGAAAATAAGAGGAAAAGAAAATATTTTGTTTTTCATTTATATTGTCTGGTACAATGGAATGAGAAGGAAAAAAAAAAAAAAAAGTTGTAATATAAGAAGAGAAAATAAAAAAAGTTATATAATTACTAAGTTATGATGTGGGACTACTTTATTTTTATTTTTATTTTTAAGCTGTAGAAAATCATTTAGTTATAATAAAAAAGTATCCTTCTATAAGTGATAACAGGTAAAGAGCTCTTATTGGCACCCTCACGGTTAGTATTTGAGCCCCAGCCCTCGTATAATTTGGAGTTGAAGAACTTACCCCTTTTTTTTTTTTTTTACTCCAAGAATTTACCCTTTTAATTTTGTGAGTAGGGGTGTCAGTTCGATATGAATTAGATTCAAAACCATAACCACATTATATCTAATTCAGTTCTTGAACCGAATATGTTTAGTTGGATTTTGATGTGGTTTTAAATGGTTCTCTCGATTAGTTTGATTGGAGCGATGTTTTGTTCACACACCGTCTCTGATCTAGAGGATATTGAAAATGGATTTGGAGTTGAAAAGTTTACCCTTTCCTTTTGGTTCAAAGAAGTTAACTTGTAGTGAAAGTATACTTGTCACTCGATTCTTTTTAGCAAGCAATTAAGAAATCTAGTCCTTTCTTCTGTCATTATAAAATTAAACAATAATTTTAAAATAAATATACAATTTTCTAATGAGAGGAGTACCCCAAACTTCACGACTACATGTATTTTTGATTTCATGTAAAAATTTATTTTTTAAGTAATCTAACTGAAAGTGTAAGAAAACGATTTTAACCACGAGATTGACCATTAAGCTTGCTGTGAGGTCTATTAAAATAGTCCTTTGGCATAAATTTGACAAAATTTATTCATTAAAAAAAAAAAAAAAAAAGCTTGTGACATGAAATTAAAAACAAAAGAAATAAAAGTGATATTCTTAAAAACACAAGATAAAATGCGACATGTGATAAAGCACATTCAATGTTTATTGTACACTTTTCTACTTTCATAGAGATAAAATACTCTCAAGTGATACGGATGGTTGTTATAGTATTTATCTTCTACAATAAACGCCTCCAAAGCATTGGTGAGCATACCAAAATCTTCCAATCGTGTTTTTTTAGAACAAAAAATTTTCATGTTAAGAATCTCTAACGCATTGGCAACCATGCAAAAATTTTCTAAAACACGTTAAATCGTACATATTGTGTTGAGGAATTCATCATATCATCGTCTGAATGTATCAAATGATGCATCTTCACTGAAACGAAAGTTGAGGCTAATAGAACCAGAACTGAAAGATTGGCCAAAATGACCTGAGATTCTCTAGCAAGAGCGCAATAGATGATGCTCACTGCTCTTCTGTTCTGCCGGAAATGGCAACAATAAATCCAGGGTCGTCTCTCGCATTCCATGTCATGGCCGGGACAGCCACTTCATAGGTCCCATCCGGATGAGCGTATGTGGAAAATTTATGACTGTGTGCACTAAAAACAATTCTGCAAGCAAAAATAAGACATGCAACACTTCAGCTTGCAGCTTAAAACAAGAATGCTATGCGTATATCATGAAAAGAACATTGCAGTTTATGTACTTATTCTACATAGAAGTTTCCTAGCAAAACGTGTGGACAGCTTATCCACTACTAGCTTTATTTGCACAAACTTGTTTATTAGAGCGATTCTGTTCAGCCGAAAGCTCACTCTTAAAAGAGAAATAGGTGGTTCTCGACGTTAAAAATCACATCTGCCGGGTCCATAATATCTCTTACGGAATTCGTCTGTTGAACCCCACAACATTTAATTTTGCATTTTCGAATATATGATCAACTATTGCAGTCATTTTAGTATGGAACAAGTTGTTCACACAGGAAAGAAAATTATTTACTTGATAGTCCTACCTTGGTTTGAGAGCTTGAAAGATGTATTCAGTAGCATTAGCCGGGAGATTTTGCATCAAACTGTACGGACCAGCCCCAACAAATCCCCTGAAAAGAAAAGTTCATCACATTTTCATCAACTAAAAATTTCTAATCTTTGCAAGAAAATCGATCAACTTCACCAACCTGCCATCGATCAGATTCGATTTCGAATCACCCACCGGAGTATGCGGGCGGTGTTTGGCGCAATGGAAAATGAAGCAAAACGACGGGACCAGACCCAGAGGAAATTCCGTTTCTCTCCACCTAAACTCTCTGACCATACTGACTTCTCCGACGCGATCGGGTTCTTCGCTTTCCGCTCTCAAATCTGAACTTTCCTCTTTCTAAAAACCTCTCGACGCCGAACCTCAAATCGTTGTTCCCGCAGAGCAGAGCCACGGCGTTGAGCGACACGAAGCTGACGTTGCCGATCTCGAACGATCCGCAACCGGCGGAGTCGAGCCCCGGGAATCTCCCGGCGATCCAGTTGACCGATTTGGCGCTCAGCTCGCTGCAGCAGCCGACATCCCTGTCGCCCAAAACGACGTGAAGAGGAAGCTCCAGAAACGGGCCGAGAACGCCGTGAAACTGGTGGAGCACCGATAGCCATTTCGATTTCGTCAATTCCGAGCCTCTCGCC